>VZRF01013102.1:619467-699294 GCA_013396875.1 Vireo altiloquus | reverse complement strand
AAAGACTGTATAAAAATCGGTTCATTCATGGTTGGGTTGTGAACGGGGGAGTACTGATGCGATAGAGGTCGGTGCTATACGTTCACCCTGCTCCGAGACCCGGGCTCGGCTCTGTCTTTCTCCGATCGTGGTTTTTTGTGTTACCTAAATTCTGGTCGTGGAATAAACCTTTTATTGATTAATTTCTATTTGGCCTAATTTGTTTATATCACAGGGAAATAATTTGTTGTATTATAGTCCTCACCATGGCTTGCAGAGAGATCTCAACCCCGATGCTTGGAGCAACTCCTCCCTCTCCTTCTCTTCACTGACCTCGGTGCCGCTATGTTGGTTCTCCTCACATGTCCTCACTTTTTTCCTTTTCTCTGACTCAGAAGAAAATTGCTGTCTCTAGGTATTACTGTTCTCAAGTTCTACTAATTGAAAAGTTCTTATAGAGCTTTGCTGTGCTGAAAAGGTTGATCTCGTCTGTGTTCCGTGTCGGGGAATTATTCACCCTGTTTTTGTCACTGGCGCACAGGCCGCGCCGCCCACTGGCTCCACTCAGCGCCTCTTTTCATGCAGGGCCCTGAAAAGGAAAAGTTGCTGCCAGCCCTGCCCTTCTGTCTGGTTAAAAATGGCTAAGCAAGTGAGGCTCATTGCGAGCCATGCCTCGAAAGGGAGCAAGAAAGATAGCTTCTTGCTGTTTTTCCTTTCTTAAATACGTCATCAAAGAGGCGTTACCAACTTCTCTAACTGAGCCAGCCAATATGCCCATCGTCAGAGCTTTCAGGTATTGGCTCTGCTGGACATAGTGGAAGTTTCGAGGAGCTTCTCTCTCAGAAGCAGCCTCCATGTCTTCCTCCACCACCAGTTGTGTCCAGGTTGTGGTCCAGGTTGTGTTAAACTAACACACAGCCCCTCTGCTGCTGCTGCCTCTGGCTCCTATGTCTGGGGCAGGAGGAGCCCCAGAGTGGTGCAGACAAAGCAGGGCCCGGCCACCAGAGAGCTGTGCCGGAGGCTGTGCTTCCCCGTGGCCACCATAGTCCTCTCCAGAGACCTGTGCTTCCCCGTGGCCACCATAGCCCTCTCCAGAGGCCTGTGCTTCCCCGTGGCCACCATAGCCCTCTCCAGAGGCCTGTGCTTCCCAGTGGCCACCGTAGCTCTCTTCCTTCCACTCCAGCTCCTGCCCCACAGCAGGGAATCACACTGATGGGGTGAATACAGAATAGAAATGCAGCAGTTGTGCTGCAGTTCCTTCCACCTCACCTAGTGCTTGGTTTAGCCAAATTCCACTAAGTTGTGCTTTGCACTCCTGCTCTTATGCTGACAGCACCTGCCAGCCAGGAGTAGCTGGAGAAAGTGCTTGGAGCGGGATGCCACATCACTTCTGGCTTCATCCACACCTGAAAGTTCAGCCTTTCAGGCATGAAATGTGTTTCACTTTTGTATGGTCTCTTCCTGTATTTTTTCTGCCTGTTTTGAAGTGACAGCAGTCTCTGCTCATTTTGTGCTATCAGAACAAGCCCTAAAACACTGCTCTTATCTACACCTGTTCCTGCCATGGAGTGTCACTGCCTAAAGAAAAGAGAGGTGCTGCAGATGCCAAGAAACTTCTGTGACTCATTGCCTGTGAAGCAACTATCACATCACCTCACAAATCATATTTGCCTGAAAAAAGCATGTTTGCCATTTTCAGTAACCCCACCCATTGCTGATATTGTTTTCTTTGTACATTTGAGATAATCTGGTGCCTGGCCACCTTTGCTCCTGGCTTTCCTGGCCAGTGCACCAGTACCGATGGAGCTGTGTGGGTCAAGGCCCAGTACAGGTGGGCTACAACAGTATAAACTTGTGTCTCTTTTGCCCTAAGGTAAATGGTGCAACTCAGGAAATAGCCCTCAGCAGTGAACAGCTGTTGTTTTTAAGAAAGTGAAATCAATTCTCTATGACCATGCCAAGGGGTAAAGCAGTTGCTCAACTGGAGCATTTCCTGGTTATCACAAATTTGTGCTTTCAGGGGTTTCTTGCATTTCCTACCTTCTTCAAGTTATATAGAGACAGCTGTGTTTGGCATCTGCACATGCGAGTCCATCTATATTTGGAATTTAAAATGTATCACAACCTGCTTGGCAGCAGTTTTCCTGTAATCTTTCAGCATAATTTACGGCTCTCCACAGTCAATTTCTTTTTCTGTGGCTCTGCTAATCAAAGCCTCAGCTCACTTTCCTTTTAAGGTCCAAACTCTCTTCACTCTGTAAAAGAGAAAAGTACTCATCAAATGTCAAAGGTATTTGAACTGTTGAATTGGTGTTATCCTGATGATTACATAGGACTCTTTCTGACCAGCAGCCTGGGATTTGTGCCTTTCTCACTCAGTAAACAAATCTTTTCCACAGAGCTCAAATATGTAATTGCAGGGCAGAGGCTGTTGCTTTCTAGGAAAAGCACTTATGAACACATCTTGCACTAAGTGTTGAGATTTCAGTGCAATCACAGGCTAATATTCTTCTGGTTTACAGGCTGGATTGCTTTCCAGGATCCTGATTATAGACAAGAGATTTGGCTTCCCTATTGGGAACTTCCTATTCTTCAAGTGGATGACTAACCTGAAGAGAAAAATGAATGCATGGGGACAACACAACAACGAGGCTACTCCTAAGCTTGAATTATTTATTTATTTTTTAAAACTTTTTGTTTAAAACTTTTTTGTTTCAATCGTACTCACTTGGGAGCTGATGGGAGTTGAAAATATTCACTGCTTCACAGAGCTGGGCCTGAAGTACATCCTGATACAAAGATCTGACAGTGCTGAATGCTGCTGAGTCAAAAAACTAAGAGGATTTGCAACCATTTCTAACTGGTCCAACCTTGGCCAGCAGCATGTCCATCTTCGGAGTCACCAGGAATTGGCTCTGCTAGACATGGAAAAAGCTTCTAGCAACTTCTCGCAGAAGCCACTCCTGTAGTCCCACCAGCTACCAAAACCAGGCAATGTTAAACCAATACAATTTCATTGCACTTAATTTCATTCAACTCCATTTCATTGTTTTAAATTCATTTCAGAATGTTATATTTTATCAATTATATTTAGTTTCATTTAATTCTATTTCCTTCCCTTTCTATCCATTATGTTTCATTTCTTGATTTCTCATTTCATTTCCTTTAGTGAAATGAAAATTCTTCATTTCATGCAAGGAAATGAAATCTCAAGATTTCAATGAGTAACATTTCAGTAAGGTTTGGTTCATTTCACTGCACTTCTGTTCATTCCATTCCATTTCATTGTATCCACGTAATTTCACAATTTTCTTTTTTCTTGCTTTTCATTACATTTCATTCTTTTCCCTTGCCCATCTTTTCATTTCACTTCATTCATTGATTTCTCATTTCATTTCCTTTCATGAAATGAAATCTCAAGATTTGAATGAGTATAATTTCATTGTTTTAATTCATTTCACTACAGTTCATTCCATTCCATTATTTCCTCTTCAATTCAGTATTTTCATTTTTTAAAATATGTATTTAATTTCACTTCATTCTATTTCCTTTCCTGTCTTTTCATTTCACTTCATTCCTTGAATTCTCATTTCATTTCCTCCCTCTTTATATATTCTAGAGGAGGCAGAAATTTGATTTACGTCTGCTGTCTCCTACTGACATAAAATATGGTTTGGTGACACAGCTTCAATGAAGAACCTGAAGGTCAGGGGACAATTAATCACATTCTTGCTCATAATTTAATATGAGGATATGTAGGCATATTTGGGACACTTAGGTGCCCAAAGGTGAAGGCAGTGCCATTCTGGATTTATAAGTATCTAAGAGGGAAGCTCTCTTAGTTTCACTTGCCTGGGTTTGCCTGGAGCAGCCAAAGGCTGTCGATGGTCTGTTGCACAGCCCTGTGTTGTGAAGGCTCAGGTGAATCCACAGTACCACAATGCCCCCAGTCAGCCTCGCCTCACTGCAAATGCTGTAATGCAAGTGAAATCAGAAGTCTCATTTGATTTTCCAGAGTCCAGTTTTGCTCTAAGGAAGTGTAGTGGTAAGCCCCACCTTCCCTTGGAAGGCAGCACATGGCCCTTTCTTCTGCTTCTGGGAATCAGGTGGGGACTCCTGACTGCATGGTCAGAAAGAGCTTATTGCTGAAACCAATCCCAGTTCTCATCCACTTCACTGGGAACCAGGAGCAGTGTGTATATCCAGAGCCTTCTGTCTGTAACACCTCCTAGATTCAAAAATTCAGGGAACAGAAGCCTCCCAGACCAGAGAAAACTGACTGAAGAGGCATCATTACCTTTAATGATGCTTTTTTTTGGCAATTTTTTCCCCCAATTTTTCCATAAACCAGAAGGAAGACTATCATCTAAGCCTTACTGTAGGTATGCCTATCTGCAGCAAGATGTATTTGTGATAGATAAGACCAGCACCCTAAGCCTAATTGAAAAGCTGGTCTCTTTACAGCTGTCATGATGTCTTTTTTAATGCCAGGCTTCAGCCCTTCTGCAGCTCTGTCTACACTTGCACACTGCTACAATGGGAATGGATACGTAAGAAAACCTGCTAAGTAATTGTGGCAGTTCTCTTCCCAAGTGGTTGCCCAAAATCCAATGGAAAACTAAGCAGGAGGTGTACAAGCAGACAGCTCCCTTTGCCTGTTGGACTAACCCTGATTTTTGCTGCAGCACTTCAGTAAAAGCCAATTATACCGAACTCCAGTAGTGGCTCTATCAGTGATAGACTGCAGACATTTATAGTCTTCATCAATGAACAGGCTAAGTGAAGCTAAATTGTTCTGCTAAACTTTTCAGTAAGTAATTAACCCTGAATTATTAACAACAGGCAGCTATGGTAATGGTTATGAAAGAAATAACAACTGGTTGCACAGTTATTAGCACGAGAGCGCTGAACAAGGCAGGCGAGCAGCATGTGCTGCCATGGAATTAATAGAAGGGACAACGGTGGCAAATGTGACCCCCCGCAGGGCAGTGCAGTTCCAGGGGCTCAAAGAGCTGCTCAAAGGCACTTGCTTTGGCAAGAGCAGCGTGTACTCAGCAGTAGATGGATGGAAGTCAGAAGCCGATGGTAATAAGGAACGTTAAAAATAAATCCAGCCTCATTAGGTTAAAAAAAAAAAAAAAAAAAAGAGAGAGAGAAAAGAAAATATATGAACCTGACAGCTCAGCAACTGGCAACTGTTTAGTTCAAGCAGTTATCCAGGGGAAAAGAAATTCATACTGGAGCACCATGAAGCAGATGACGTGACCTGCTGTGCAGCCTGTGCTCCCTAACTGGACCATATCAGTGCCAATTTTCTGAAGCTGTGAGCTCACCAGTTTCAGAAAGGAGGGGGTCTTTAAGAAGGTCTTACCTTGAAACACCGTAAAATATTAGGAGATCCTTAAAACCCTTGGCTGCTGTGCTTGTACAGGAGCCTTCATGTGCACCTGCAAGTACTGGGCCTGTGAAAGTTGGTGAGCTGACAGTCCTGGGACCAAGGCATAGACACAGCACTCATGGAGCAATGTGGGCTCCCCTCAGTGCCCCTCTCTAACCATTTTCATGGACCATTTACCAGCAGAGTGAGGAGCTCCATATCCCTTCTTGTCCTCTCTGCTGAGAACTTAAATGAGCAAGGCAAATAAGAGCAGCCTCTTACGAGGGAGGGAAAGTGTCCTGCTGGGTACTGCACTGCAATTAAGCAACTTGTTTTGCTTCCCAGCATGACTGGGTGGGGGGGGCAGAATGAAACTGGAACAACAGTATTAGTTACCAAAAAACCCTGAGAGAGTAGAAGGATAAGCAGAGGAGAAATGAAGGCAAACACAGTGAAATGGAAAAAGTGGATCCAAACCAAAACTAAGGCCCTTATTTTAAGCAGAACCAGTCTGATGACAGAAACACAGAGGTGAAGGAAAAGAGCTGCTGAAGCCCCAAAACCAGGAAGTTTTTCCTTGCCTCTTGACTTTCTTTTGAACCAGTTGTATTAAACAAACGGCTCCCTCTGTTCTTACTGGAGAACATGGGGAATTTATCCATGTCACCTGGACTTTATTAAAATTTAAATGTCTTTTCTTCCTTCTCCAAGTTTCTGCTTAATATATTTTAGCAGGTGAATGGAATTTTCCTGAGTTATAAAATGTCTTCACATAGCAGCTGCCCCTGCTCTGCAGGGCAGCCCCTTTGCCTTGCTGAGGAAAGGTGCCTCAAGAATCCCAGTCAGTCTCATCCATCCAATTTCTTTATGGGGTCTCTGTGAATTATTAAAAGTCTGCTCTGACACCTGGACAGAAAATAATTCAATCTCAGGCTAACACCCTTTCTGTTGCTGTTAAATAACCTGTCTTCCTGTCCTGGAAAATGTAGGGCTGGAAGAACGGGCTGTGTGCCACTATATGATAGTAGTGAGGAGAGAAATCTGTAATGCATGAAGTTATATATATTATATACATGTACCTTATGTGGGGAGAGAAGGCTTTGTCTGTCTATTCTGGCTGCACACCTGATGCCTTAGGTTTTAACTTTTATATTTTTTCAAATCCTGTACTGCCCAGTGTAACGCTGAAGTTTCTTGTAGCTTGTTAGATACCACTCTCCTGTGCTAAGATAGACATAACACAGCCTCTCTGGCTTGCTCTTCAGGGACACCCAGACTGTCCTAGGCCCAAAAATGTAAACCTTCATCTTGGGGAGGAGGGGAAAGCTTGGGGAAATTACATCATTAGCTAAAGTTTTAATTGGTGATTTTATGCTTATATGCAAATGAACCAAACCTATATAAGGGTGACCTGTCATCCATCTTGGGATCCTTTGGGGCAGGAGCCTCCAGACCCCTAGGGTGTACTTTTGAAAGCCTTTCAAATAAATACCTCCTTTATTCCCATATTCCTGTCTAGTCTCTGTTTCTAGGTAGCCATTTAAGGCATCACACCTTGGCCTGGGAGAGTGATAGGCAAAGCAGGGCTCATCTCCCCTCCACCACAGGGCTTCCCCTCCCGTGCAATGGAATTCCTTTCAGAACTGTTACGAAGGGACTGGATGTATCCTTGACTGTGGGAGATCTCCCTGGGTTTGGGGCAGATGTTTACTTGCTTTGTAATTCTTTCTGCCCCTGAGTCCTGCCTGGACACCCACGGGAGATCAGGAAGAGGAGCTTGAGATGTGCTTCTCTCATCTGTGCTACTCCCCCTGTGACAGCTGATGTGCTAAGCTATGCTACCATCCACAGCACAGAGCAGGGAGGAACAAACAGCTTTTGGGCATGGGAAGCAAGTTTTGCATAAACACGACAATGGGCTCTGCGCTCTAGTTGCCTGAGCTGCTGTTTCTCATTGAACTCAATAGGTGTCTTCAGATAATTGCCAAGAGAGGATTTACTTCACCTAATGCGCAGGGAGTATTAGAAGGGCTGCATTCATTTAGCTGCCTGAGATAGACATGAAGACCAGAAAATCCCAAGCTTGGATTTGTCACAGAAGAAAATTCTGAAATCAATGTCACTTTAATGCAACAGGGTTTAATTCACAGGATTTTATTGCAGTTCAGCCCATGCTACATGAAAGCTTCTGTTGGTGGAATAGAGAGTATTTCTGACTGTGGTTTTGATGAAAGCTGACCAGTGTACCCAGTACCATCAGTTTGGAATTAGTCTATGGACAAAACTGGGCATCAGCCAAGTTTAGTTCCCACAAGCTGGGAATCATGCAAAAACAGAATGAGAAGAGGCCCCAAAGCTCACACTGTGCATCTCCCACCAATGTTTTACTGGCCTCTATTTATTTAAAACAATCTTAAAAAATCATAGAATCATAGAATTCTCTCTGTGGTTTTTACAGCTTCCTCAGACCATCTTTCTCCTTGTAACCCTCCCTGTGACTAGAATGTTTTTCCTAATATCTAACCTAATTCTATCAAGCTTCAATTAAGTCTATTATTCTTGTCCTACTAAGGATTAATTCCTTCTTTTTTGCAAAATATGCCTCTTAAAAAAACTGATTTTCTGTGTTCCCTTTGGTCTTCTGTTGTTCAGAATGCTACATAATCTGTGACCTGTGGGGACAGGACAGGTTTTTCCAATTCTCTCTGCTTTATTCTCTCTGCTTGGCTGCCCTCCAGCTACACCACGTTTTCCTTGAAGAGGAAAAACTGCTCACCATTTGACACACTGCTCTAGCTGAGGCCTTACTAGTGCTGAGGGCAGCTGAAGCACTGCTTCATGCATTTTGTAAGTTACAGTTCTGTGTAAGCACCCCTATGTTGTCATTTAACATTTTCACAGCAGCCAGATTCTGTTGACTCATGCTGAGGTTGTGATTCACTCCCTGCAGAACTCCTGGGAGACCTTGGACCCTCACCCTTCACCCAGCTCTCTGCAGGTCAAGCCCCTATTTAAAAGTCAGTGTTGAAGGCTCACTTCTGCTCCTCTTTTCTCATTTTCAGAAATACTGGCAGCGTGAAGCCAGTGCTTGTTTTTCTTTCCTGAAGTTCTCAGTAGGCACTCTTTTTCTCTCTGCTGAAGGCACATGGGTTGTCCATTTTCACTCACATGCTGCTTCTCCCCTCACCAACAAGGGTTTTCCTGGATCTGTTTTAATTCACATCCACTTAGCTCAAGGGAAAACAGCTTATGATCTGCATAAGATGTGCTCATCCTCCCATCTGGTCTCATTTACACAGTGAACATCCTGCCATGATCACAGCAGCCTTCTTGTCTTTTGAGGCCCTAAAAACATCCTGAGGTCTTAGACCAGGAGCTGTGGAGTTCTCCAGGGTGACCAGGCTGCTGGGCAGGCTGGGGGCACCTGGGGGCAGCCCCCAGCCCAGGATATCACCTTGTAGGTTGGGACACAGGTGTGGATCCAGGGGTAGGCAGTCCTCTCATGAGAATTAAAGGCCTGTGTGGAAAAAAAATTGCATGAGAAAAAAATCCTCTCTTTCCTCCCAAATATTCAAGCATGCAAAATCCTCAAACTCAACCACACAAATAATCCCTTCAAAACAACCTTTCAGGAAGTCTTATCCAACATAAGCAAAAATGGTAAAATTCTTCCCTTTACAAACTGTATTTAGCACAGTGCTATCAAAAGGCTATCAAGAAAAATTAATACATCCACGTTTTCTGGTGTATTTGCAGTTTTGCACTTCTTAAAATAAAAATGGTCTAATAAGTCATAAATTTACATTTCGTAAGTTACCCTGTCTGGCTTCCTTAATGAAATGACTGCAATACAATACACACAGCAGTGTAAATCTGTAAAACCTCAGAGCTCCAAATATTAATCAAGAAGCTTTCATAACAGGAATTAATAAATAGAAGCAAAAAGATTTAATAAGGAATGAAATTTCACAAGCCACTAATAGACCAGCAAAGATGGATTTCATAATATTTTATAAGGCATTTAAAGTAAATTCAATACTTTTCAATGGCATTATGAAACAGAAATCATGTAACTGACTGGAGGCTTGGGATGTGCTTCTGTTCAGGGTTGGTTTTACAGCACTCCTGTCCTGTTTGATGGAGCGATAATTCCGAACATCAGCTGGTCGTGCAAACACCTCTGGAAAGCTTGGTATCTAAAAAGGAAGAAGTAGCCAAGAAAGTACTAACACCTGATAGATAAGTCTCTGGGATAAACCTGATGATACAGCTGCAACTGAGACAACTCAGCAGATAAAAATAATGCAAACATTGTGTAAGCAAGAATGGAGGATAATATGGAATATGTCTTATCTTTCAATACCAATCGCTGGTTCTCGTGTTCTCACGAATCTTACCATAGGATAATTGGCATAATTACTTCTGCTCGACTTCTGCTTTTGCTTCTTGCTGTCATGTACAGTTGCTGACAGGATGCTGATAAACACTTCCCTTGAATAGTTGCACATCTATTATGCCACTAGCCTGACTCATGAGTGGGGCCACTAAATGCTACCACAATACAAATAAATCATTAAACAATCATGAAAAAATAACAGAGCAGCTTTCAGTGATCCTCTATTTAGGGCAAGAGAGATATTATTAATTTACTTTGTACATAAAATCAGAACTCAGTTGTATTTTTCCCTTTGGTTTGAATCAGCCCACACGATGGCAGTCTCTGTCATTAACACACAGTGAGTTATTCCTTCAAACACTACCAGTTCAACATGTTTCATCTGCACAATACCAAAAATAAGACAAGAAAATCTGCTTGGATTTCGGTAAGTACGTGAAACAGCCAGGAATTTTCTTGACAAAGAACAAATAGCCTGAAACACCACAGAGTGGAGCCCTCATACAGGTTTTAGCACAGCCTGGAGAGCAGAGAAAACCCTCAACAAAACCCACACTTCATCTGCAGAAGCTGCGCCCCTGCTGCAGCCATTCCATGTGCTCTGCTTAACCAAAACCACTCTCTCAATTTCCACTGGATAATGGATGTAAAGCTGAAAATGCCACAGGGCAGGTGTTCTGCTGCCTTCTCAGCCTTCAGGTACGAGCTGGTGAAAGAAGTGAGGAAGGGAGAAAAAAGGGCAACTACACAACAGTCAGAGAAGTCGAAAGAACTGAAATTCAGCTTTATTGTTTTTTTTAAAAAGTATTCTACAATAATGGCTCAGAATACTACCATAATGTACAGGGACAAGGCAGTGCTCTGGGCTATGACTGTAGATTACTCTCATATATATATATATATTTAAGAGCTTAAGAAAGGTTGAAGCATGGCAGTTCAACATTTCTTAAGCATATATTTCATAATTTTAACATCTTCTAGATCTCTCATATTACAGCAGGATTTATCAAATGCAATGTAGTCACAGAAGTCTTGCATAAATACAAATATTGACGTTTTACTTTGAATATTGTCTATGATATAAATTCTGCCTTACCTTTAAAAAATTCTCCAGATCATTATGTGACCTGGGAGTCTTTCCCTTTCTTTCTCTTTAAGAGTTTTTAAATATATATATATATTTTTATATATTTGCTATTGTACATCAAAGTATACATGAATCCCATCATTTCTGTTATATTTTCTGCAGACATGGTCTGAAGCAAAATCACCAACAGCTTAATCAAAAACTTCCTGGTTATCATAGGAAAGCCAAAGAGGATCTTTCCTCTTCTTTTTGTGTGTTTCAGTACCGGTATTTTTTTAAACTTGAAAGGATTCTTCATAAACTAGAGGTCCATAGATCATTTAAAGCAGTCTTTATAAGCAAATTTACATATTTTGACATGCTTTTGTGAGGCAGTTAGTATCAAAATCCAATAGCATTTCTTACAGAGCCATATGACTTTCTGCGATGCAGATATACATTTCATTACTAAAAAGCCACAGTTCTTTTTCTATATCTGCTCTCATCAAATCCCCAGGATTCATTCATAAAACTGCTGCTGTTCCCAACGCTGACGCTGTTATCCCCGCTGTGGATTAAGACATACACCCAACCTGGTGACATCATCGCGTGGAAGATTGATAAGTAGGAAAACACCCTCCCCAATTCCACAGAGAGTCTTTTCTGTCTCTGGATCCTCATGATTCATGTCACCCAACAGTGCAGTGTGACGAAGACGCGACTCAGTGCAGGCTAAGGGTCTTCTTCCATCAAAGGAATCTCTGGGAGAAACAAAGAAATAGCATTGACTGCTGATTGCAATTTCCCTTTATGCTTTTGAGGGGTATTATGGTTAGCAATTCTACAAAACCAGAAATGGACATTGCAAATACCTGAACAAGAGGTGGGGTACTGACAATTCTAGACCCACTCAGGCTCTAACACTTCTACGAAAATTAGGTAACTAAAACTACACAGATTTTCTCCAACATGTTAGGACCACAAAAACCTAAATGCAAACATCCTTGCTACTACAATAATCACTGAAAC
Source organism: Vireo altiloquus (assembly GCA_013396875.1). Lineage (NCBI taxonomy): Eukaryota > Metazoa > Chordata > Aves > Passeriformes > Vireonidae > Vireo > Vireo altiloquus. Next base: position 687,447 of record VZRF01013102.1, on the reverse strand, counting down.
AGCATTCAGAGGTGGCAGGCACTTTAACTGGCAGTACCATAATTTCTTCCTCTCCTCCTGGGTGTCCTGTCCCCTTTGTGATACCAGTAAAACTATGCAAACCCCTCTGAAGAAGAGAGACCTTCACCCACACTGAATTTAGGACACTGCCTCAGCTCAGTGACTGTGGAGAGTGGGATATGAGCCTCTCCCTGTAAATGTCTCCAAGGAAAGCCATCTAGTTTCCTTAACAGGCTGAGCAGCACCAACCAGAACTCCATGAAGTCATGTCAGAACGTGCTCATGTTTGATTTAAAGGCAGGCAATAATACAGGGCAAGCTCCCTACTGGCACCTGGACCTGTGGGTACATTTTCCCCTCATGCTGTGACTTCCATGCCCATGGCTTAAGGCTCATACGCCTCAGATGGAAGGAACACTTTGCTGGATGCACAGACATGATGAGTTTGTTAAAAAAGGCTGCTAATTTTGGCCCAGTATGAAAACATGATTTATTTTCTCTTTCCAGGAGAAAATCCTGTTGTTGTCTGTGAAAGCCAGGGTACAAGAGGGAGTTGTGAGCGTAGGAGTTGAGGAGCAGATGAATAGACCAGCACAGGCAAGATGAGGGTTGGCTTTGCTGCTATACACAGGTGCTTGCTGATATCCCTGTGGATGAGACTGGACAGGAGCTTTCTGGCCTGGCATTCACATCACATGCACCGCTAGCTAGCAAGGACATATCACAGACATGAAACTCTATAACCATGGAGTTGTGTGATTTTAAAAAAATTCCAAATTGAGGAGTGGACAAAACCATGGAGAAAGTACAAGTGAGTCGGCTGGCTGAATTCCTGCTCTGCCAGTACAAACAAACGATGTCCCCTGTTCATGGACTCACCTATTGCAGCTATGCAAGACTCACCATCTGTGATATCGATCCGGGGACTCGTGGATGCAGCGTCCCCGTCGGTGCTCTGGGATACGTCAGTCCGATCTGAGCCGGGAAGCGCTGCCGCTTGGCACGTCAGGGATGGGTACAAACTTTGGAGCAGTTCAGAGGAGCCTGACCTACTGTCACAGGTCTCAAATTCGCTGGGCAGCGTGTCTGGAATCCTGGGACCGGGGTAAGCGGGAGGATTCTGATCTTCTGTCTGCAAAATATGCCCCTGGTCTGTGGCAGCAGAGTATCCAGGTGCCAGGGCATTCAAGCCACTGCTGACAGCTTCGTCGTAGGAAGGCAGCATGACAGGAACACCATCCACCACCACGAAGTCGGGGTCGCCCATGGAGCCCTCCTGGTGGCCTCTACGTCAAACACAGACGGGTTATCACAGAGAGCAGGAGCATGTCAGCAGCACCTCGGAGCAACTGCTGAACTTCAGTAAACACAGCACTTTCTAGTCATGCCAAATGGAGCTACGGGGTCATTAACATTCACAGAAATATTTGCCAAACTCTGCTTGGGCTGACAGATGGAATCTGTTACAATCAGAAAAAAATGAAACCAGTAATGTGAAGAACAATTCCAAGAAGGGAAGGTAAACAGGTATGTGAGAGATAAGGAGCACCATTTGCTGTGCTGTGCACAGTTGGAATCATGGATATAAGATTGCAGATGTACTTCACCAGCCAAAAGTGTCTGAACCCCTGGAAAAATATGTGCTAGAGCACAGAAGTGTTTACAGCCCAAGTAAAGAGGCACTGAGATCACTACTGCTGGATGACAGGCTTTGGTGGTGAGATTTGTGGCGTCCTTCAGGCCTTGCTTTCAAAGGACGGAGGCTTCCTTAATCAGTATTAAGCTGGTTTCTTTTTTAAGCAATTAATTGGAAAGGTCTGTTAAACCCTGAAGTATGTGTTTAGCAGCCTATTAAACACAGTATAGTCCTGGCAGGAGGGAATTGGTCCTGGGTACCTTTAAGACATAAAAACATCTGAAAAGGAGAGGACTGAAAGCCGTTTCAGTGAGCTAGACAAGTCCAGGCTGTAGGCCTTCCTCATGAAGAACACTATGTGAATCAATGACAAATGCTCACAGCTGCATGGTATTTTATGGATATAAAGGAAGATGCAGGAGATGTTTATGAATTGTGATGAAAATAACACTAATGAAGGTAAAGCAAACCTTTAATATAAATTTGTCCATAGAGAAAAAGAAATTCTTTCTTAAAACTTACATTACTAAGTCTACAGTAGTTAAACAATTAATTCCCCCAGCACCTGAAAACGAGTATTTAAAAATATTGTCAGCTATTTTTACAGGCAGAAGCAGCAATTCTCAGTAGAAGAGCAGTAATTACTCCCAGAGTGAATCTGGCAAACTTTGCTTTTTATCTTAGCTGTGTGAAGGACTTCTGCAGGTTTTTGGGGGTGCCCTTCTACACCAGTGGTTCAAGGACTTCTGCTCAGAGCAGAAAAAAGTATCTGCAAGGCTCATGAGCTGCTCCATCTCTCCAGCAAGGAGTGCTGAGTGTGAAAACTGAATCAAGGCCCTCTGTAAAATAAAAAAGAAACCAGTACAAACCGTGGAAGGAAATGTGTCTTAAATTTGGTCTGGAACATCCTGGCTAAAATAACCAGTAGCAGTACCAATAGAACACTGGTAGCAGTAAATGCCACTATTTTCCATGTAGTCAGGAGGGTCTCCTGTGTATTTGGCCAGGTTTGTTCTGTAACAGAAAGACAATACAAGAGTTGTGCTTGTATTCTGCCATTGTTATTTTGTATTCAACACTACTCAAAAGTCTCAGTTAGGATCAGACATTTTTTATATGCAACTTGTAAAACCACACATAAACCCAATGCCATGTACCAAAAGCAGCCTTAACATTAGGCTGTCACAGAGGCTGGATCTTGCTTTTTCCCCTTGACTGGTTTTTTTATACATGCAATCATGACCTCAGCTTGCATGTGTACAAAAATATCCAGACGTTAAAAAATGCACTTGAAGAGGAAATTATCAAAATGGTTTAGGATCATTCAAGATCTTGGGAATGCAATATCTTTAGCAGCATCTTAAAATCAATGCTCATCACTTAACCATGAAATATATGAAGTTCACCAGGTATTACCGACCTACAAATCTGCTCCAAAATGAGGGACGGTGAGAAGACAGGACTATTAGGATGGGGCTGTTCCTTACCTGTTTTGACGCAGTACACTTGGTAGGAGGGGAACCACTCTCCGTACTGGCAGGTGATGTACTTGTAGTCGTTGGTGAGGGTGTAACCAGGGTCACAGTAGAACTCCACCACCGTCCCGTGGTTGTAGCGCTCGCAAGGCCGCGGGTGGCAGATGTAGTCTCCGTGACTCACCATTGGAGGTAGTGGACAAACTTGGGCAGGCGAACAAAGGGAAAAGCAGAAAGACATTAATGCCAGCAACCCAACACCGGGCAGCTTTGGTGAAGCTTCAGAGCGTCAAAATGCAGCAGGCACACTCCAGGCTCAGCTCCCTGCGGCTCTGGGTTTGTCTCAGTGGCACCAAACCGCTGCCCAGGGAGGCCCATCCACACCGCAGGAGGGATGCACATGCCAGGGGGTCACTGAGGTGGGATCTGGGCAGCTTCCAACCCTCTGTGGGAAGAGGAGGGTGAGAGGAAGACAAAAGGGAACACATGCCCATCAGGTGGCTGCATGGGGATGGAGCGGGGCAGTCCAAACAAGGAGACTCACGCTCCTCACGAAGCATTTATAATTGGGTTGTAACATGCTATTTTTTGTTACATTAACATAATTAAATGGTTATATGCATTAACTAAATTCCTTTTAAAAATAAGTTTGCCATCAGCAGTGCTGCAAGAGATGCAAAGCACCTAGTGTTGCTTAACCATGTGCGGTCTGTATGGCTGTTATTTTATTAAGTTGAGCTTAAACTCTACTGGTGGTATTTGTGTTTCGTTATTTCTGAACAGCCTGACTGATCTCAGTGGGACACTGGTGGAGTGAGGTCTTAAATATAGCAGAGGCTGAGCCCGTGTTAATTAAGTAGAGTGGTTTACTTAGGGTTAGGTAAATAAGAGAGAACTGCAAAATAAACATGTGGGACTTTTCCTGTAGGCCCAGAAACGACATCCCAGACAGATGAACTCCATGGAGAACTGAGGGAGCACTCTCTGGAAAATAGCAGAGGGGAAAGCAGCTCGCAAGCAGTATTTTTACATGAGAGGAAACTTCTCCACTGTCGAAGTGTTAGTTGATTACTGTTTTCTTAAGTGCTTCTAGCACAGAGCAAAAAAAAACACTACGAAGTGTAATGATGTTTCAAATGACTACATTCTAACCTAAAAGGGGCTTCAGTTACTGGATGGCTGCTTTTATTTCCCTTCAGAGGCAGTTCCTGGCTGGCTCAGTGCCCCATATACAGGCTCTTCACTTTGGGCCTCTCATGCAGGCAAGACCTACTGCATTGATTTAAATAATGAAAATGACATCTCTTGGAAGAAGAATCTTCCCAGAAATTACAATTCAGCTGCTTCTCCCTGTGAATCTTGTTACATGAATAATGCATTTCATAAAAAAATACACAAGATATTAAATGAATCTTCAAGAGAGGCTGATTACAATGTGCAGCAATGTCTATTCCCCATCCTCTGGAGACACGGTTCTGTTTGCATTTTCACTGGCAAGGCTTAATAATAACTTGAAATCAGAGTAAGTAATTCACATAAAAATTCACATCCTCAATGCTCTGCACACTTTCCAAAGTCTCTGGGCCCACAAGAAAGAGGAATACTTTACTGGGAAGTCAACTCAAGATTGAAAACAATTTTCTTAAGATTAGGGCAAGGTTGTCAGACTGAAATAGTAGGAAAGAACCTATTAATCATTCTTGTGTTAAAAAGAAAATGATCAGTGAAAGCCGTGATCCTGGCCTACCACAAGGAAACCTATGCTTAGAGCATGAGAACAAAGGAAGAGAACTATTTAAGCTCCTCTGCAACTGCATTTTTCCATGCTCTGGCAGTGTGCAAGAGATATGTGGACGCCCACAACCTTTCTAGCAAGGAGCAAATAGAGCACACTTTATCACAAAGAGCAACACTCAGAGAAACTAATTTTCCCCTCCAGCAATGTAGCTCCTACATCATCCCTAACCTCTTAAAGTCTTGGAGAGCCAAAGCAGCCTGCTGAATAAAAAATTCCCTCAAAGCTGGCATCCCAGCAATGTGGGTCAGCTCAAGAATGACACATTTCCAGGCAGATTTAAAGCAATACACCGTGGGGACAACCCAGATATGGAGCTGTCAGTCTGTTTATAAATGGAGGTGTATTTTATAACACCCGAAAACAAGAGTATCACTCCTTGTGTAGGATATGCCCCCAGTACTAAAAAAGAGTGCCACCCCTTCCACAGACACTTGTGTATTTCAAGGGAAATGCTTGTGTGCTGGTGCTGCCTGGAAACTCCTGCAAACAATTTTTTATTGCCCTGCCAAGTATTAGTCATGAATTAGAGTAGAGGTTTAGGGGGTCATACCTGCCAACAGCTCCTGCAGGAAACACTTGCAGCCCAGCAGATGCAATGGAACAGGTTTGAAAATGAGGGCTTTTAGCTCAGCTGAAACAGTGCTCCATTCTTAGGTCAACTGGACTGCGAGAGCCAGGGATTCTAACTCTCGTGGGGTATCACTCACTGCCTCCTGTGAACTGTGTTCAGTTTCAGGATCCCTTTAACCTTTCCATGGGCAAACCAGCCCCCATGTACAGTCTGTAGCACTCAGGTTCAAAGCCTCTTTTCACAAATCAAGTCAAAGATGCATCACAAACAACCCCAAATGAACTCACTTTGAACTCTGGGCAGTTAGTAGTACACTCACTCTCTTTCTCAACTCACTTCATTCCCATGGTCATCCTGATCCAAGATCCTTTAAAGCCCGTGGAAGGACAGCCAGCAAGTGGCCTTGGTTTTCATCACAGAAAAGAAAGATTATGAAAGTCTGGAGGGCTGCTGAACTCTCTTGGCTCCCAGTGACAGAAAGTTTTTAGTGCAGAGCCGGTCACCTTATAGGGTCTGAGCCTTTATTTATGGTGAATGCCAGTGTATGATACTGGTTACACAGATAAAATGAATGTGCCAGATCAAATATGGAGAACAACTCAGGTGGTAGACCTAAGGCCACTGAAGTTTTTTAGGGAAGTTAAAATTCTAGCATTCTCAGTGATGAACACTAATTGTGTTTGGAAATTACAGGCCATGGATTTCAGGCAAATGCATCAAACTCACGGAATGAAAATAGCCACAAACTGATTACAATAAAAGTGTATCTGACAAGTACGTTTTAACTGCCAAAGCCAATAGCAGTATGCACAATAATCATAGAAACAAGGGAATTCTACTTCAGGAAGTTCTCACAGCTCAAAAAAAAGCCCTAAGTGCTGTTCTTAAAAATGACACTAAATCTTTACTACCAATAGCTTTCAGCATCTTCACTTTATAAGGCTTTGGAGATTTTAATGCTCTAATTACAACATCCAGCATGGATAATCCAGTAGTATTTTCTGACGACCAGCATTAAAAGACCACATGCCTGTGTTCTTAATTTTGGAGCTTGGCAGAGGGACGGACATAATTCAAACAGTGTCTGCTGGTGGTTCTGCAGCAGGTGATCCAGGTCTCTGGATCTGTCTTTGTACAGCAATTGGCCACAGACTGTATGGGGATTTACAGGAACTTTACAGCTCAGCATTCTCAGCTGAAAAGTTGAATCATTCATCAAAAAGAAAGAGCAATTGTGTTTATATGGCAAACAAATCCCTTGCTGGATGCTCAAGAGTCCTGTTACTCAAGGAAGTTGAAGGGAAGAATTCCTGATTCGATTTGGTGGACTTCCCTGCCTGCTCTGAGGAGATTCTGGAGCTGAGGGCTCTCCTCTGAGACCATCTTTCTGCTCTGGCTGCTTTTAATGAAAAGCTAGCACTATCAAGAAGAGCTTAAAACCTGGGGAGCTGAGCTTTGTGTTCCCAGCAGTGTGGCACTGTGGCCTGGAGCAGAGGCAAGGGCTGGTCTGCCCCACGGAGTGTCCTCTCCATCCCAGCCTCTGCAGTGTGAGAGCTGCATCCCTTGGAGCAGGGCCAGGGGAGGGTGGCACAGGCTGTGAGCACTTGCTGCCCACATTAATTCCCACACACTGGAGCAATTAATGAGGTTCATCCAGTGATTTTTTCCTACCCATTATGGTCAAGAAGCTTTTTAAACTCTGCCCAGAGGACGCTGCAGTAATTCTGCAATGTTGACACTGGAACTGGAGGAGGGAGGGAAGGTTTTTGGCATTAGCATATTCTCAATTGTGACATTGATGGCACAGAATAAAGACATTGCATGACTTTTTAAAAGCCACTGGTAGAGAGATAACAGTGGAGTTACAGGTATTTACACTGCTCAAAACCTGTTTTTTAGTCAATGTTCAAAGGCTAGTGGGTTTAGTCTGTGGCCAAAATAGATAGGTGGTAAATCATTCAGGTTTTGCCTAACGTTTTCTTTGTGAGCTAAAAAATAAAAGCAAAAATGTCTTGAAGTATAGGACACTTACTTATAAAATAAAATAAGAGGTAGGAACAAGCAAACTTATTTTCCACCTTTCCACCTATTTCTCTCAAGCTAGTAGTCCACCTTTTGTGTAGGACATTAATAGCTTGGTTAGCAGAAAACCCCAGCGTAAGGCCAGCGATTTCTGTCTGGCACAGGGATGGACAGGATTAGAGACATTTGCACCTAATAAAGAATAACACTTCTCCCAAACACATCGTGAATGCCTGCCCATTATGCAAAGAGTGAGAACAGATTAAGATGAAACTCCCAGATGAGAAAGACACAGATGAAAACCTGCCAGTTCCACTGTGCAGGAAAATGCTGGCATGTCTCGCTCAGAAGGGGACACACTGTCTGCTTTGTTCACAAACTGGAAGAGAACAAGAGCTTCTCCTGACCCTCACTTGTCATTCTTGTACACATCAGGACACTGTCACCAGAATTCTGGACATCTGTCACCTGGCTACTGCATCCCAACCAATGTTTAATCCAAGCTGTCACTCACTCCATGAGACCACAGCTGTGTATGTCCCAGCAGGTCTGATCCTTCCCATCAAGGGTGGCCAGGTCCCCTGAAGCTTTACTGGTTGGCTCCTGGGGCCTAAGGAGGGATCCTTTTCCATATACTGCCTTTGTTCAAACACGTGTTTGGCGATGCAAGATCTGAAAATTATATTTTTTACAGGAACATAGAAGATGAAGACTATGTTTGCTCCTTTTCCTGCTTTTTTATGAACACTGTGCTAATAGAACTTGGTTTCTTGGTTCCTTCAGTGTCATCAGGTTCCTTCATACCTTCAGAATAATACAAATCAGCAGCCAAGAAGTTTTTCTTTCCTATTCATAAGAATTCCTGTCCAGTTCACCTGACAGACCTGTCCATTTCCACAAGTATTACCAGCCAAATGAATCACACCTGCACTGCACAGTACAGAGCCTGAGGAAATGAATTCTGCACTTTGAATGCTAAAAAAGGGATTTTTCTACTCTATACTTAGATTTCAATTTACAGAAATGCACAAAACCCAAACTATTTTAATTCTAAAATAGCAAAACAAAAATTTCCATTAAAATGTCAAGCATTCTAAGTTGGATGGAAGAAAAACTACTCGACTCAACTGCTTATATCCAATCAAAAGTTTGAAGAAGAAATTTAGAGGTTTGTAAAAGGAAGGAAATAGCAAATCCAGTTGCTTTAAAATAAGCCCTGTCAAAACATCTCATTCTAAGAACAGATGCTTAATGAGATTTTTTTAAATGACACTCTTCAGGAATGTAAGCAGAACAGGAAGCATTACTGGAGTTACTTTTCATTTATTGTGAACATCAGCTTAACATTATCCTAATGAAACATTCCTACAACAAATGCTGCTGGCACTGTGAAGGGAGACTTGGTGCATATTATAGCTGTACTGGAACAAACTTGGAGGCTGTTGAATTTGTGTTCTGAAAGCCATGCTTCAAAAAAAGTTCCTCAAAAGCGAGGAACTTTTCTGATTACTCATTCCCACAGCAAAACAACAGCACTAAGAGTAATAACAGAATAGAAAGTTTGGTGGAAACAACTGAGCACTCATATATAAAGTAAAACCTATTTAAGCCTGACTATGTAATGAAGATACAAGACACTTACTTTGAACTCTCAGGTGCCAGAGAATATTTTTCTTGAAAGTCTAGAGCAAGAATTATTAATAATATCGTATTCTTAGCCAATAGTATCCAAATTCTTTTCAATCTTATCCTTTCTTGATTACTTGAACTTCACAGTGCCACTTACATGTTTTCCTCTGGAAAGACACCTAACAGGTAAGCAATTTCCTCTCAACCACTCAGCAAGTCAATGTTCAAGCAGCCAGGAACATACCCCAGGTCTCCTGGCTCCAGGCTGCTGACTGTACCCCTAGGCAATCACCCCTGGGTAATTCTGAACCAGCTATGACTGTGAGGTAAGACTTCCAATGTGCATGCAGTGAGAAGAACTTCTCACCTTCTACAGAGTGTGAAATGAATGGAATAATTAAGTTTTTAAAGAAAAGCTACTTCTCTGGTCTAGCTTTGACAAACAGCATCTTGCTGAGAATTGCAATCACTGAAAGCAGCTGTATGAGCGTGAACGAACAGTATAAAACTAGTTTCAAACATATTTTTACAATAATTTAATATTAGCTGATTCCAAAGTGGAAACAGACAATGATCTACAATCACTTATTGTATACACTTCCTTCCTGGAATTGCAAATTACAGAGCAGCTTTTGCAGTTCCAGTCAGTTGAGCTCCTACTGGAGGATCATGCCAAATTCACACTCAACCTCAACAACTCTGCCTTTCCCAGCTGAGTATCCTGTGAAACATCGATATCAATGCTAAAGTCTTTAGTTTCAAATGCATTTCACAACAAATACAGGATGAAGCACACCCTAAGTGATCTTTTTCCTATAAATTTTAAGTTAAGCAGTGAAAGTTACATTTAAACAACAAAAAATTGATGACAAGTTTGCAGCTAGAAAGCTAGCACTTCTTTTAGCAAGAGGCCCATGATTATATTTAAGGAAATATTTATATTCATTATTCACATGTGAGTACTTTGAGCACTGTGGTCTCATTTACAGCAGATCATTTTGGCTTTCTTCATCACTTGCTTCCAGTTTTGTTTCTTCCTTCCCTCATGAGTGGTTGACTTTATGATCAGTAATGGTCTTTTTAGGACTTTGAGAAGCAGATGCTGGGGACTACACAGACACTTTTCAGGGAGGAATTAGAAAATTCCGATATAAGTCAAGGCTTGGGTATTTGACAAGCATCCCAGGATAACCTCAGGACTGGAAAAGGTCAGAATGCTTAGAAGTATAATGGAGGTGGGGATGAGAAAGAAAGCAGCAGGGAAGCTGCCTAAGAAAACCAGACAGCCAAAGGCTCCTGTCAGGGATGTCTGAAGAAGCCAGTGCTCACTGTGAGCTGGATGTATCAGTGGGTTTTTATGTTACTCTAATCCCTCTTTTTTGAATAGCTTTTTCTTCTTTGTTATAAGCAAGAATCCCTTGAGCTTGTGAGGGGTTACCTGCACTAGTCATCAGGGAATGATGGAGACAAGGATTGCTGGAATAGACAAGCTGTATTCCAGGGCTTAGCTGAAGGCTGAGGAAAACAAGCTAGACCACATTAGGTAAGAAAAAGCACAAGATGCCATTCCCAATGGAGAGCTACAAGTTAAAAAGAGGGAAGGAAAACCAGAAGGTGATCTTAGCACTGCAATTTCACAAACCATCTTACAAGACCAGGAAGGCATGGAGGAGTGCTGGTTTCTGTTGTTTACGTTCAGTTCCCAAGTGCCTGCCTACACTGACTGGTGAAAGTGCCACCCTTTAAATATTGGGTTTTATCTCTGGAAATGAACAAGTGAGCAGATTTCCTGATGCACAGAGTCTGTATCAACAGTTCCCTCCATTTGTGGAAGATGTTCTGTGAGTGCAGTGTGTGGCCCAATTTAATGAACATGTCCATAAAGCACAGAGATGTTTGAGTTCAAGGTAGGCAGTGTGTTATTTTCCCTTTCAAGCAGCCTTGTCAGATACTGTTAAAGATTAATATTATAAAACAGCCCTCAGGAAGAATTTTCCAAAGTGGAAACAGACCTACTCTACGGTGTATTTAAAGCACTGTGGATAAAACATTACTTGCATCTGGCAGCTAATGTGGAACTTCAGGGCAGAAATTAGGGCTCCATGAAAAAGCTGGGATGTCTGGCTGACTCTAGAAATGCTAAGGAGTTTCTGAAAGGTACAGAGGTGATAGAGCAGGTGTAAAACAGTGATTTCCTGTGGCAGTCCTGTGCAACAAGCAATGCCAAAGGCATGAAAGAAACAGATTACAAGATGTTATTCTGTTGCTTTCTTGAAAAAGTATGAACAGTGGAGAAGGCATCTATTTCAACCCCAGCCAAGATCAAAGATTACTGCAATGCAAAAAAAAGGAGCAGTCACATAGAAATATAATGCTATTTATGTTCTTCAGACAATGTCTTCAACTTGGAGCCTGTTCTTTAAACCTCCATCCCTCACAACAAGAGCTGCAAAAAGACCACTTTGTTGAGTATCCATTCTGTCTTGAACTTGGTCTGGTTTTCTTTGTGTTTCACTTTGCTATACAGCTGCTGGAGTTAAGAGATTGGATGACTACTTAACAGCATGTCCACAGAAGAACATGATTTGTCTGTCTAGCATTTCACATCTGTGCTCAATTTTGAATTCAATTTTTTTCCATACCTCTTCAGCTGGGGGTAAAAGGGGACAGATCAAGTTCAGCATTTTCCAACAGCACAAAAATCCAGATACTCCAAGTTAAGGTGTTCACCTTCCACACTCATACATGGATACATATAGTTTCTGCACTCCGGGGTGATGAATGAATTAACTGTCAACAGTGCAGAAACAAGCGGATTTACTGAATGACTTTTTCTGAAGAAAACTATCCTCTTAAATTTCTTCATCACACTTGCTTTGCACAACAAGCACCCCCAGGGTGAAACACTGTCAGCCTATTTCATCCTTTGGGTATCAGGCTAAAGGTATCACTGACAGAAAGGTGTTGCCCTAGTAAAGGTCCTTAGAAATATGGTTGTCTGCTGCTATTTGAGCATTTACTGCTGCTACTAATTTCTGAGTCACAAGGATTGCTGTAGGCAGTGAAATACCACTGTAGCCAGAGCTATTAAAAACCAGGCTATCAATATGTCCTATGTTAACATTAACTCAGTTAACTTGGATGACCTCTTCGGCAGTTGAGCAGTATTTAATTTATTCTCCCTCCTACCTGAAAGCTGAGTAGGTGCAAACCTAAAACAGAATCCTGGTATCTACTTCACTTAATTTCTCAATACCACAGTGTTTCATAACTTGCTTGTATTGCTGCCCTCTGCTCCCTCTACAGGACTTCTCTCTGTTGGAGATGTGCTTCATCAACATTTTCTTCCCTGAGGATACACATCAGTCTGTCATGTTGGAATTTATCTAAAGCCTTCTCAATGTCAGCAAAGAAACACAGAGAGAAATGTGTTTGTACCAATGTACAACATCTCAGGCTTAGGATTGCTGACTTCATCCCGTCCCCTGAGCATAACTGATTACAGGCTAACTTCTATCCTTTTTTCTCAGAGTGTCACTCTATGTTCCTTCAAGAATTTAAAAGATTTTAAGTGTGTAGTTTATCAAATAGATGGCTTGGTGTCTATCGCTGTTCACGGCATTAGGAATTGTTACAGAAGAATGCAGATTTGCAAAGCTTTCCTTCAAAGTGTAACTTTGCATGTAACTGGTTGCAAAGTTTCAGCTATTTTGTTTTGAATTATCTGAACTATACAGAATTTCATCTGTAATATCACCCTCCCCTTTCATACTCTTTACTTCCTAGGTTCTAAGTCAGAAGGATCAGCCCCTCTCTGTGAGTGTCTGTCCCCAGGCTTATGAGAAGAGAAATTTTGAAGCTCTGTTCTGTATTCTTACCTGTCTTTCCAGAGTATTTTTTTCTCTGCAGCATACTTAGTTGGTTTCGATTTTCATCAGACTAACTCTTTTTATTCTCCAGAAATCTCCTGGTGCCCAGGTAAGGGGGTTTTGGGCTCCCTTGCACTTCTGACTTTGTTGTACAAATTTCTTAATTCCTTCATTCTCCTACCTTTCTTCCATAGTTTCTATAATTTTCAGAATCCTTTCGGTACCTTTATGGGTGCTTAGCTTTGTATCTTTTGATCTACCCTCACAATGAGGTGGTTTTATATTCCAGAGTTCAGAAATACCTTCATTTTTTTTCTGTGTTTTTACTCTCTTTTGTTTATCGAATCTCCCATTTGAAGTCTATTCCTCATGTTGGCTTCATTTTAATTTTGAATCTACCTACATAAATTTGAAATATTTTCTGTTTTACATTCTTTCAAGTTTAACCTCAGCTAGAGAATCTGCTGGTCCCAGAAAGCAGAATGATTTGATATTGCAATATATTTGATTTCTTGCAAGACCAGCTTTTCTGTTCAGCTGATGATGCTGAAAGAAGACATTCTAGATAACAGAATCATGTCCATTGTTTGCAAATTGAATCAACCTGTTTTCCCTTTCACTCTTAAATACAAAGCTGGGAATTCCCAATGACACTATCCATACAACAGCTTTATTTTCTAGCACTATAATCAAATTCTCCCAGCCTTTCCTCTCTTTATCTGCTTCCCTTGCCACTCCCCACCCAGCTCTTCATAAGAACTATGCCTTACATCTTCCTGGAAGACTTCCAGAGGGCATGAAAAATTAAAATACAGAGTCCAGATGGCAAGGATTGTAATCATATGCAGATCACATTCCCAAAGTACTCATGGCCAAGGGTTTTTTTTTCAGTTTTGTTTGGGGTTTTTTGGGTTCGAGGTTTTTTGTGGTTTTTTTCTTGTTTTTCTAAATCCTGTGTAATATCTTTATTCACCTTAAAGTACCATATTATAAACATATCCTAGTTTTAAGTGTTTCATTTCACAGAGTTCCATACAGGTAAGTTTTCAAGTGTTTGCTCTCCTCTGATGTTTTTGGAAGCTGTTTGATTTATTTTACAATTAATATTTATACCCCATGTGGTATTCTTTGCTCTCATTAATTCTGCACCCATGTTTTGCATACCAGATTTTACAGAAGGCAATCACTAACTTACATCAATTTCTACAGATGGATAATTAACCCCAAATAGGTAATTTAATAATCCTATAAAAAACCCCAAAGATCATTTTCCTTCAATTTTCTTGGAAGTGTCTATTGAGTTTCAGTACAAAAGAACATTTAGAAAGTTTCTGCATAATTGTGGAAGTTCACTAGAAAAAAAAGGAAATTAAGAAAGCTGAAGAAGAAAATTCAGTGTGAAGATGCTTCATCTTATCCTCTAAATGACTGTAAAATCTCCCATCACTGGTAAAACAACACCGTTTCCTTTACCGTCCTTCTCTGATATCACTCAACCATTTCAACTGAAGCCTCCCAAATGATTCAGCTTGAGGCAGACACTCAAAAATCAATCCAAATGTTTTAAGTCTGGCAAAGGTACAAGCATTTAAGAAGAGGATCCCATACCAGCAAACACTTGGCAATCTGAGCAAGAGGCATCCTTTTTTGCCAGAGCCATAACCACTGCCCTGGCCAGATGCAAACAGCTGTTTCTGAGCAGTCACTGCTCAGCTCTGCCCTGCTGTCTGCACTTCAGTGCCAGGTCACACAGTGCCTATGCACTGCTCTGACTAGAGCAGCTCTGATTTCACTTATCAGGAAAAAGCCTCCTTCCCTAACAGCAAAAATGAGTCTCTCACCCGAGCTGGTGGAAGCTCCACACTCGGCAATATTGAGGGCAAGGCTGGGAAGCGTTAGAAAGCCTGATGTGCAGTAGGAGCTGAATGGTCCCTGGTGTGACCTTCTATTTAAACAGAGCTACAAACCCTTCATTCAGAATTTATTTTGCCCTAACACAGAGGGAAAAATTCACCAGATTGACGTATAGCATTTTTGTGACTACACACAAATTTAGGAAATCCCTTCTGTGGAGGCTTCAATAAGAACATACATCTAAAATGAGGAAGCTGTAAGCAGCATTGTTTATAGGAGAATAAAAGCTCTCAAATGGTTTGCTATAGCTTCCTAGCAGTCATTTGCTTTTAATCATTACCATATTAAAATACTGAGCAGGAAATGTCATTACAATACATTTTTAATTGTACATGGAAAGAAATAAATGGAATTAATTTGTTATTTGCCGACTTCCTCTGCGAAAAATACTGCTTGGCGAGATTACACTGCACACATAAAAGGAATGCTGAAAAATGAGCTTGACATTGGAATGCAAGGTGGAGAATAAAAAAATACGCAGGGAAGGACTTTTGTCCATTAATTAAGAGTAGTGGATTGCAACAAGATTCCTGGAGACTAGCACTGCTTGCATAAATCACTTGAACAAGGACTTTCAAACAAGGGCATTTTGAGTTTATTTACCCTATCTGGATTCATTCTGAACATCACTGCACACCTGCTGAAGCAGCCCTATGGCAGAGCTCACAAGGGGAGCTGTCAGGGGTGACCTTTCAGTGCTGCTGGAAGCTCCCTCTTCTGCCCCAAAACTGAGCAGAACCAGCTCTTGCTAGTGTCATGCTCCAGACTTTGGCCTCTTGTGGTTCACTCAGCACATGCACTGATGGGATGCCCACGTGAAATCACCGTGGAGAGGTCTGGCATTTTAATAGAGAGCAGCAAGAAAGTGATTCAAAGGGAGGCTGAATCAAAATCAGAACTCAGGAGACCTCCCCGGTGGCTGTGGCCCAGCGCCTGGCACACACTGATCCCCCATCACACATCATCATAGCTGAGTGGGGATGATAACTTCTGACATGTTGTTTAAAATGTAGAACTGTCAGGGCAGAAGTTCTTGTCTCATGTTTTAAATTATTGTGAAAAAGAGCCTCTCTGTGACTTTGTAATACAAGCAAGAAACAATGAGCACATGAGTTTTCTCGGGTATTTTGATAGCAGATGGAATGCCCACCTATTAAGTGACAGTAAGACACAACTTTTTCTGCTTCACATGCTTGAGTTTCGTGTTCTTATCTTTCTAACTGAAGAATTGTAATTTTTTATCAAATCAGTTCTATTGTTTGGATTAAGCCTATCAGGGCCCTTCTGATTTTTTAATGTTTTTCCATGCTATAAACAACAACAAATAAGCCCTTCAAAAATGGCTTATATAGAGCTGAATGAGGGTTAAGCTTTCATGGTGAGCTAAATAAACAAACAAAAAAATCATCTTGTTTTGTCATTGCAAAATTGCAAAGGCATTTTTGAATTTTGGAACTTGAATTGGCAGCTAAAAATAAGGATAATTTAATTATTTTTGTGTAGTTTATCACTTTGTTGATGCTTTTGGCAGATTTTTGCACTTCCAGAATGCTTAGCATTTAGTTCAGTGACATAAGCATCACATATGAATTCCTATAATTGCTTTTAGCTAAATTCTACATGTAGATAGCTTCCTTACAGCCTTGAAATAGAACAAAAATGTAGTTCTTTTAGGGGAATGAAATGAAAAGGATGTATTTGGATTCTCATGACTCCCTAGGATGTTTCATTCAAGGTGTGAAGATGGAGGAGAGTAGTTTATTCAGTTTTGGCAATGTATGGAGCAATCTACCCAGTATCTCTGTTTTAAATGTCTGGGATGCAAATATAAATGCACTACAACACCCTCCATCCCGGCTCTAGTCACAGATTATTCCTTTTGGCTCAGCAGGATTTACCTCTGTTTCACACTTAATCGTTTTTATGTTCCTCATCAATAAATTAGCTCAGTCGTTTTAGTTGTCAATCCTTCTTTAAGGTTAACTACTACGAGAGACAGCAAATACTCGAGTGTGCAGCACCGTGTGGCGCTGAGTAATGACTGCAGCTGGCACAGCCCAAACTAAGAGTTTCCGTGGAGTATTTTTCAGCTTATCTCGGAAATCTACCCATATGTGTGGGAGCTGCGGCCATCTGCACAGGAAGGTGAGTTATGTAACTCCTTCAGTGTTTCGATCAGAAAGGCGGCAGAGAGTTCGCGTTTTAAGGGCAAAGCAATCATCAGGAGCTTTTTCCTCTTGCACTTGGGACACTGCGAGAGCAAACATTACTCGGGGAGCAGCGAGGGCTGAGGGTGCAGCGAAGCATGGCAGGCTGCACACAGCAGAGCCCAGACGCCCTGGGTGCCTGCCTGCCACTCCGCGCAGCCGCTGGAAGCATCACCGGGAGTAGAACCGCAGCCACGGCCCTGAGTTAAAAATCACAGGGAGCATGCAGATCTTGCAAAATGGAGAGATAAACAAACGTCAAGACATTTACCTTCCACGTCAAGGCACCTAGGTGGGCTATCTGACCAGATAAGGTTATACATGCACTCAAGGATCTCTGCCCCTTCTAGTTTATATCCAGGAAAGCACTGATAATACACCACTGTTCCTACGGGGAAGGAGGCCCCAAACTCAGATACATTAATGTAACTATGAGGAAGAACCAATGGCCTCAGGCAACCTGCAAATTAAGAAGAGGGAGGTTTCTTTTATTATCAAGTGCTTATCTCAGTCATCTTCGCACATCTCAGTTACAGTTTCTAAACTGAGGAGTGTTATATTTTTCATCCTCTCCACTATGAATGGCATGTCTGCATGATCTCCCTCAGATATATCTGCCTCATTATCCTGTTTCAAACCCTTTTGTTGTTTAGCCCACACGCTTTGCCAGCGTGGGCTTCACTCCCAACAAATCCAGGAAAGGTTTTCTGAAACTGACAGTATTTTGTTTAACAAACATTCACCAGTTCAGCAGATGGCAATTTCTTTTTGAGGTAGAATCTTTAATAAATAAAGATTGTCATTTATATGAATGGTGAGTTTTAGTCCTCCTCTTAAAAATGACAGGCGTATAAACCCTCTAAAATATTAAAACTGCTCTTGTGACAAAGTGCACGCAATTGTAAAAGATTTGCAGGCAGAATTATTGACTTTGAAATTCCAGTTTGAGAAAGTCTAAAGGGACATGACTTCCTAGGAGCACTCCCATGATAAACATTAAGCGAGGTCTCAGACTAGGTTATCAAAAAGTTAAGGTATCTGTTATCAGCAGAAATTGTAAATGTAGTCAGAATCAGAGACTATGTTCCAGTTCTGCTTCTGGAATTACTCCCGAGGGATTTGTATCATGGATGGTACTGAGCAGTGACAGTTAAATGGTCACCAACAGAATCTGGGGCAACGAAGAGCAGCGAATTTAACAGATGGCATGTCTTTGTAACATGTCATTCCTCATGGCCCTAGAAATGACCCTCTGGGTAATACTTGATACTGTTTAATTTGCAATAATGTGGAGAAAAGATGACTAGTAATCAGGGAATGAAAAATAATATTTTAGAATTATTCGACTAATGGAAGCTGCATTATGACAGTCCATAAACAGGTCTCTTGCCACTACTAGGAATTTGTGAGGATGTTCATAGGACTCCCACTATTTTAAGCTAGAGGAGGAAACAAAAATCAGTCTGACAACTTCTTGTAAGGTGCCGGCATTTAAAACAAAAAGCCTCAGCAGCATTTCAAGTGGCCATTTCCTTGCAATGGTCTTTTGAGCGAGAGGAACAAAACCAAAAGAAAACAAGAGAAAAAGCTTGAAGGTTTTTTGCAACATGCTGTACCACCAGAGCAATGATTTTGATAGCTGTTTAAGCAGCTGGTTATGTCCCTGCTCAAATAAAGCTTCAAGCATCCTATCTGCTGGCTGCTGCTTGCACCCTGATCAAGAATGCCCCACATACAACACGCTGATTCCTGCAAACTGAGCAGCCCATCGAGCAGCACGACATAAGCAGTCCCCAGTGGGACAGAAAGAGCACAGACTGCCCAAGCAAGACCAAGCTTACTCTTCTCTGAACTGTATCAGAGAAAATTTGGTCCTGCTGGCTCAGAATTTTAATGCTCATTATGTTCCTGGTCATGCAGGAGAGAGATTTATTTGAATTTGTATGACAGCCAAGCGTTTGTGAAAATTCCTAGGTCTCCAAACAACTCAAGCTGCTTGAAAAACTTCATTTATACATTTTTTTGCCAAGTAACTCACATCATTCCAGATCAGTTATTAATACTATTATCTCCTGGCAAAAACAGAGGTTAGATTCTTATAAACTCTACAATCCTTTCCCACTGCTCTGGCAGGGAAAAATGGCATCTTAGTGTCATAAGACTGCCCTGCCTGTTATAATGAAAGGGCTGTAGAACTGTAACTGACAGCCTACCTACAGCAAGTAGACAAGTGGCTTTGGTCTTATTAGTGCTTGACATGGCAAAAAGAAAATTCTGGAGACAATTCTGCAGTAACTTTATAGAATTTGGCAAAAATACAGCAGAGCCTTGAATCTGAATTGCCTATGCTCGGCCTGTCTGGTAATCACAGCACTTGGGTCTTGTGAGATTGATTTCTTAACTTTTATTAGCACTGCTTTTATTTTGCAAAGCAGTTAATATTGACTATTGAGTAGGAGCAATTGTGTTTTACAGTATAAACACAGCAACAGAAGTAACAAGCCAAGAGGTACTTGGGGTACTTCTGCTTACCCAGTAAATACTGTCTGTCCCAAAGTATTCACCTGGACCTTTGGCAAATACGGCATCTGCAAATCCATCTTTTGAGCATTCATCTCCCCCTACTGCAAGAGTCTTCATCTACCTTAATTAGATGAGAGGTGCACCCCCACAGAAAGGGTGGCACATACTGCCACACGTGATGCCACCGCTGGTAAGATACCCCAAAACTGGTGTCCACTTTGCTGTGGTTTTGCAAAACCTCCCCTTTGTGTTCAGAGACAATGTGTGCATCTAAAATGCTGAGCTAGCCTGGTAACATGTCTGAGTTTCTGCCATAGTCTGAGGCAAGATGTTCGGGGACAGTCTGATGTGCTATTGCTCCTGAGAAATGTCCCAGCTCCTCTGCCTGCCTGCCCCGACTCTGCAAATTGGTGTGACGGTGTAATGAAGTGCCTGCAGAGAACTGTGAGCTCTAGGAAGTGACAGATTTGAGGAAAGCAGGGACTAACCAAGTCTGCTCCTCAGTTAAAATCTCTCACTGCTGTTCAGTGGGCCAAGCTTGTTACCAAGACGTGACTTGGTTAAAAGGGAGTCAGTGGTACTCAGACTTGCTTATTAGAAATGTGAAGGGAGCCCAGGGTTATTGAATTTCCATTCACTAAAGCTGGCTTATCCCCAGCCATTTCTCATGGTCTAAGCTGAGCTGGGATCCCATGCTGCTGATATTTCTTGTTCTACGGCTAATGGCTTTTCTGGCCAAAATCATTCCTGTGCACACCTTGAATTTTCAGTCAATACGTAAAGGTTTAATGGACTGTGAATCTAATCAACAGCTCTGCTGAAAACTCTGACAGAAGAACAGGTTCCAGCTTCTCTCCTCTACCCCTGCCTTCTGCACAAGGCAAAGAAAGATAAAGTGCAGTTAATCTTTCCAGAAATCAATTGGTGAACTTCTGACTGATTACCTTGTATTTTTTTTTTTTTTACTTTTTAATGCAGTGTATCTGTGTCAGATTTTAGCTTTGCAAACAAAAAAAGCAATATTTAAAGTAGTATCATGAGCATGGGAATGTTCAGGAAGCGACATCTTTCCTGCAGTGAGCAAGGGGGAAGAGAAATCAAAAAAATCTTAGCAGCAGCACTCTTCAAACACTGCACTTTGGAGCTTATCAGATCACTGACATTCTTACAACTGTAGGAAAAAATATTGGCAAACTATCACAAGATGCATGAGCTATAAAACAGGACGTGCTGGAGTACTAAACCTTGACATATGGGTAGATTATCCCATGTTCCATCGTCTTGACATATGGAAACCATGTTGTCTAAGTCAGGGTAACGGATCTGGAATCCTTCATGACAGCTGATTATTAACTTATCGCCAGTCCTGTATGTCTTGTTATGAACCTCTGCATCTTCAACATGTGGAACAAGGCAATCTGTGACTTCATGAGAAAAAGAAATAGTAACTTAATTAAAAAAGCAAGGCTAGCTATTCAGTAATCAAGCTCTTAAACAAAAGTTAGCATTTAATGTAAGTGCTCTGCTTAAACTGTTCGGAAAATACATGCATTTCAGTAAAAGTGCCCTTTCCCTGGTAAACCACCATTTACAAAGTCTATAGCACTGCAGGAGAAGCTGAGGTGCTACAATACTGGATTGTTCCCCAACCTTTTTAAAACCAACAAAATTAGGAGCTTTTAGGAAGACTGTGGTTAATTTTGCCCCTCCATTCATCACGCGTGCAAATTAGACCACAAAGTCTGACTATCTCGAGGTTCCATGCGAAGGCAGACTCTGACAGCACTAAGGACAGGACAAAAGAAAAGATAAAATACAGATATGGCACGAGGAACACAGAAAAACTGCAGTTTTAGCTGAGAGACAGATGAAAATCAAGTACATTTACAAGGGTTTAACCAGCTCCATTCCATGGAGTTCGTTACGAGAATGCCTTCACTTTAATCTCCTTGATTATGTTTTAAACCAGATAGTTTTATGTGCCTGCATTTATATGCCTTTAGAGGACATGATTTTTAGGGTCCTGAGCAGTATCTGAAGTGCTTGTAGAAGACTCTCAAGAAGGGACTGCAAACCTGTAGTGATATACAGGGATGGGCTCTAGTACCTGTCTGTGACACATGCATCAGACAGTCACATATCTCACTCTATGTACCAGTGCCAAAGACACCAAAATACAGAAAAAAACTCTGAAAGCTGAAAGATGTGGAGAGTGGAAGGGTGAAGCCGGGGGAAAATCCCCTAGTAATACTGTATAATTGAGAAACAAGCCATGAGGATATGAGGGAATAGGCTGGGTGACTCAAAGTTCATCCTCATCATAAAGGCAATGTGAGATGGAACAGAAGAGAGGGAAAGATTAAATATTGAAGAAAAATTTTGTTTGTGTGCCAGCAGTCAATCTACGACAGAGATGGTAATAAAAGTTTCCAGGCATCAAAACCCAAGACATATTTCAAAAGAAATGCAGAAAAAGTATTATAAGCCTGTGTTACACTGTTTTATTCCCCCAACACTTCTACCATGAGAGACAATAATCTTCATTTAGGAATACCATATTTATTACGAAAAAAACTCAGAAATCCCTTGAGACTTGAGTAGAAGAGAAAGTTTCTGCCATTTTCCTGGGTAATTCTTGCTAAAGAGGAAGAGGCAAAGCTAAATTTGTATTTGGCAATTAATTGTTAGTATGCACTAAGCAAAGTGGTAGTGACAGCTTGTTTGTTTAGAAACACTAGTAGAAGGAAGATAAACTGTGATTTAGCACAGCACTCAAACTACTAAGAGCAAATGTATTTCATAATCTTTTTATTTAGTTAGGGAAACTAGGGGGATCTATTACTCTGAGACTCCACCACTAAATTTTACTAATGTGAAGGGGGACAGTGTTGCTCCTCCAATTAAAATATGGTTTGTACCTTCCCATCATAGGGATGTTTTCTAAAATACCTTTTACTTAGCTACTAACTTTTTGGTATGGGGCCTGAGCATATTATTAGTTAAAAATTCTTCCATTTCTCTTGTTACTTTTTAGCTTCTTGGCAGCTGCTGCAGGTGCCTCCTGCTACTGGTAGTGGGAAGGGCTGGCAGCCTGCCAGGTGGGCTGAGAAACTGCAGCAAGAAGTTTTCTTAGAATTTATTCATTTATAAATGCACAAGTCTGGGAGGATCCATACCCTAACAGGAGGTTGTAAAATACACTGGCGAGGGCGCAGGCATCACTTCCAAAGATGGAACAGTTTTCTCTCTCTCTCTAGCAAGTTCATCAGCAGAGAAGACAGCAGAGGATGCCCTGTAAGAAATGCCTTACACTAAGCCGTAAATGCTGTCATGAAGAGGCTGTCCTGGGCTCCCCATGAGGATGGGATGAGATAGATGGAGAACTGGCTTGGCAGCCACGCAGCAGGAGGTTGGAGATGGATGCCAGAAGATAATGTCAACGAACAAACAGCTCCCTCTCTTGATACAACATCTTTCTGTTGCTATACAAATAAAGGAGGTGTGTATACACACAGCACAGTAAAACATGAGATTTCACTTCCAAAGAGGGGGAAATTGATTCTGTAACAATGATCTATCACAGCGACTCCATCCCCATTATTCCAAGGAGCAGCTGTAGATGGGATCACTTTAATCGGGTAGATGCTGGCAGAGAGCAGCGATAAGTTGCTCACTGCACCGTCCTCTGCCTGCCACATCCTGCCTGACTTTGATAACAGGCTTATTACAAGCCCCAGCTAAACGCCAGACCAATGGGCCACAATATTACAGCTCTTTTCCCTGATGCCTTGCAAGCAAATGCTTTCCCACTGGCTGAATTCATATTGTTTAGCACTTAGTCAGGCATAAACTGCAGTAGCCGCCTCTCCACAAACAACTGGATTAGCTGGCACCAATTCTGCTTGGAAAAGCTGGAAGGAAGTGACTGAATTTTAAAATGTCCTGTCCTAGAAAATAAACTACTTTATTCTAAGTCCTTCTCAGCAAATCCGTGGAAGCTGCTAAACCATTTAAGGGAATGCATGGTCTTTAACCAGCGTCGAACGGCAAAGGCTATGACTTACACTCCTTTCTGGCAGTTTTACATGAGCTGCTTATATCTACTGAGTGAGTATTAAAATGGGACAGCCAAAAGGACACATATCTTGCAGGGGCAGAAAGAGGCAGGGTACAACCAACAGGCTCAACAGCCTGACAGGCACGAGGGCTCACCTTGACCTAACTTTCATGAAGATTTGTACATTAGAAGCTCTTGGCTTTAGCAAACCAAGTGTGTCTCCCACACTGGAAGATTGGTCTGAAGAACAAAATTTGTTAAACAATACAGTTAGAGTGTTTTGCTCAGGTGCAAGCCATGCAGAACCTCTCAGAACTGTTCCTTCCAGCCCATGGGGAAGGAGGACCCACCCTACCTCCTCCCAAGAGTACTTGGACCACAACGGCTAATCAGAAGGAAGGCATGATCTAGACATCATGGAGACAGCCACACCATCCATGGGTACCAGCTGGCTTGGCATGGCTTGTATCTATTGCAGGTGAGTCCTTACCATCCAAAAATTGTCCCTGGTCCATGCTAATCAAAGAAGGTGCTTGAGGATTTACTTGGGGAGTACTACTGGATGTTGGCCAAAACCACATCAAGGACCTTTCCAACGCTGTAAGAGTGTGTACAATGGAAGAACAGTGTGTCCCAGCCTCTGCTCTGGCACTATTTTGTTTACTATCTGTATGTAAATTAAAATGCAGAGGCCTGGTGCTCCTGTGTCTCACTCTAGACAGGTCTCTGAATTAGCCTGGACTACAACGAGTCACACCACTGACAGGCTGGAACAGAGAGAAACAGGGAGGAAGGGTGAAAGGAATATCACAAAGAATTGGTTTAATGCAGGGACAGCTCATCTACACCCTGTGCTCTAGAAAGTAAACATTTAGGAGCAATATTGTCTCTTGGTTTCTTTACTAGCATTAAATTCACAGTACTGTGTTATTAGGATTGTTCCATGGATGGCAAACACAGTATTTTAGTGCATATTAAATAACGCTTTCTCTTTATTGTCTTTGCTTGTATTACAACAGTGCAGAGAGACCTCGCCTAAGATCTGTGACCACTGAGCTGTGGCCTGGTTACAAATATCAGAGTGCTTGCAACCAGGCTTAAGAATCATCAAACACTGGGCAAGACAGGTAAGAGATGGGGAAATAAAAATATTTCAGTCATCTCACAGACTCAGGGACAGAGGCAAAGCAAGTGGAGAGCTAAATGTCCTACAGGAGAGCTGTAGCCAAACCATGTACTAGTCCACTACTTTCACTGCAGGTTTATCATCCTGTCAGTGGGAGAATGAGGCACTGAGAACATCTCCAAGGTGTCTTCCTGCAGAAGCACAGGGAGAGGAGGGCACAGCTCTTCGCTTCATTGCCATCTCCATGCAGACTGTAAATTTAGATTCAATCTCATAGGAAAGAGCTAGCATTTGTTCCAAGTAGGGCAACAGCCTCAGCAGCCACATTATCACAGTGGGAGAAGATTAGATTAAAGTGTGAACAACATGACATACTGCTCTTAAACAGTAAATACAAAATTCCTACCTCAGAGGTTTGGTATTTATGTGCATAACCGTATTAGAGGTGATGAAAGGTACAGTCACAACATGCTGTAGATCAACGTAAGAACATAACTCTAAGCACAGAGATTTTTGACAGGGCATTTATTGGGCACCGAGTCATGCAACTTCATTCTCGTCCTGACACTTAAAATCTCCTGCCTCTTAACAAGAAATGACAGACGAATAAAACCAAATTGATTGGGTGAAGAGCTCCAGGCAAACATATTGGTTCTAAAATCAATTGCATTCTGAAACAGGTTGCTTTGCTTCCCTTGGTAAATAGCATCCATTTGTGATTAGAGATTGTGCTAGTAAACACATAACAACAATTAAACGTACATAACATATAGACATAAAATTATCCTTTGACGAATCCAAACTCCTGAGAATAAATGAACTCCAAAGTATGGAATGTTTTTACTGTTCAAGCTCAGCTGGCACTGCCTGACATTTATGTATGCTGGGATGAGAGGCGTGTAGAGCATACCATAGCCCACAGAGCAGCCAGCCCCCGCCGTAAATGGTAAATGCAGCATAAAGTTTATTCCACCTTGTGATAGGTAATGATGAATGGGAAAACATTAACTTCTCCCTTTTCCAGCAGTTGCTAGAAATTTCAAATTTCTTTCTATATATCATTACAGAATTTCTGCAATGAAGAGTTTTATGTGTGTCATTAGGCAGCTGAGAATCACAAACCCTGTTGTAATTCTCTCTTAACTGGTCTCCAGATGTGCCACGTCCCTACACTGTCCACCTCCCTACCATGGCCCTCTCTCTTGATTCTGCTCCCAGTATGCAAAAGGATCAGTCTAAAATTCACTTAAGCCAACACTTAGGCCTCATGGACTGCCACTGAGCCTTTGATTAATATTTTTTCTGAAACAGTGGTGCTATTGTGCATTGGAAAGAAGAATTAATGCTGTAATCTAATACCTGAGGTATTATTATAATGTTAATCAGGGAAGTACTTAAGCACTTGCTACACTAAATCCTAAATCAGGGTCCTACTCTTTGGTCCAAATAATAAGAAGCATTTTTGCATCTGCCTAATTTTGAACACAGAACTTTAACAAGACTAATCACATAATTACAGTTATGCTTCAGCTTAAGTGCTTTGCTTGATCAGAGCATTGGCTAGCAATCCTTTTTAAGTGTTCCATGCTGGAAAGTAATTATTATCTCTAAAGCAGTTGTTGTCACATCATCCATCACGTTCTCATCTTCCAATTTCATTCTTTTTTGAAAACACCTGCCTCGAGTGTTGATCACACTGACATTGGTGGCAGTTTTATTGCTGATGGCATTGTGATCAGAAACTTCCTCCACAGATTTCCACTGGGCTGGAGGGCCTGGGAGGATGTTTGAATATTTAATAAAACACATTAATGATTATTTTAACAACTGCAGTGGATGATACAGGCAACATTTCAAAGATGCACATCAAGATTCCTAGCAACTCCTTGCTCTGCTTAAAGAAACAGAATTTCCAAGCATTCAAGCTTTTTCTGGTAGTTCCAACAGCCAGTTTAGACACAGGCCACTGTCACTCTACATGTGTTTTTTCTTAAATAACCATGAGATGAGAGACAAGGTCATTTATGAAAAGTGGCTGCCACAGGAGAGGGCACGATTTTCATACACAGTTATTTTTAAAGGCCTCAGGTTGTTCCTTTGAAACTGACCCAGGTGGCCACATGATGAGGTGCTATTGGTACCCCTTTGCCTTTATTTCTAGACATCAGCTGCCACCTCATGGGACAGCTCACAACTGTGCCCCTCATTGCTCTGTAGCCTGTGGCCCACACATGTCCAGGAGATGTCCATGTTTTACCAAATTTCTCCTGCCAACAGGCCAGCAGTCTGAAAGCCCATGGACTCCTGACCACACTGTTCAGGGTGGTTCCCTTCACATGCACCTCCTGAGCACAGCTGTCCCAGGCCCTGCTTGTCCCTGTTGTGGCACATCCCTGTCCTGGCACAGGATTCTCACACCCACCCCCCGAGGAGCACGAACAATACCTGCAGTTTTCAAACACACTGAGTGATGCATGATCCTATGCAGTAAGTGTGTTTGTGAGTCTTCAACTACCTCTGAATAAAGTGCATGTATTTATCTAATTTTAAATGGTGAAAAGCAGCCTGAAATAGAATTTATCTTGCTCCACCATGAAGACAATGAGGCAATGGCTAATGTCTCCACTGGAGAAGTCACAACACTAAAATGTAGACACTTTATTTAACTAACACTTTTCATATCTGTTGACTTTAATAGCTCTGTTGACCAAAAATAAATCAACAACAAGGACAGGTTATATCTTTAATATACCTGGTGAAATAAATAACTTGTGCTGCTTGGGTGTACTTTGGCCAAAATTTACAGGTATGAAATTCAAATTAATCCTGCCTCTAAGACCTAGAAGGAGAAAGCAATGTAATACCCTAATTATTTAAAACCAAATACAATTTCAAATATACAATGAAAATAAATTGTTTTATGCCATAATAGTCTGAATTATCTCAGAGTAAACTTCTATCCTGGCTTTCAACTTCTGTAGTCTATGTGTGTTTGATTTTCCTACTTGACTCATGCACATGTCGTAAAATACAGTTGCTTAAAATTCCTGATTAGCAGGAGCAGTAGCATTGGAATTTGATTGTATTTTCCTTGTAAAATATTGCAGAAAGGAATATTAAGTGGGCAGCTTTAATAAACAGTTACAGTTAGCTTACAGAGGAGATTGTTTTTCCTCTCTGCATCAATTTGTAACTAGTTAAAAGGGGACGTTATCTTCTGTTTTCACATTTCTTTATGTCGCTTTCAACACACACAGCCTCTCATGGTACAAATTTAACTGACAAACGAGGATTATGGATGGAAAATTAAAGCATATATTCAATAAGACACAGTGAAATGGACTCCAGCCTTTTGTGTTTTGTCCAGAGACACACAGACATGGTACATGGACAAGCAAGAAGAAAGGACATGGTGAACAGCTTGAAGAAAACTGACTTACCTTCTTGTAGGCACACAGGTTTATCACTGGGTTTCCAGCTCAGGGAGCCATTAAAGTGTCTCACACAAAGTTTTTTGGAAGTACCATTGAGCCTGTATCCTTCTTGGCAGTGGAACCGGACTACCACGCTTTCAAAGAAAACACCTGCACTGGGCGTCTTGTAGCCATGCTCAGGAGCTCCAGGATCAGCACACGCTTGCAGGTCATCAAACCCTGTGTCAGAAAAAAGATACCATCAAACTGTGCTCATTTACTCCTCATGCTTTTTCTGTCTTCATCCTTTATGGGGACCTTGTATCTTCCAGATTGACCACTAGCAACCTTGCTTGGGTGCCAGGTACTCCAGACTCGGGAGAGGACCCACTCCCAGCTGAGAAATGCTCAGGTGACAGAAATGCTCCTGTCTTTTCATGCACCTGCTAGGGAAGCAAAAGTCAACCACACTCCTCAGTAGCTGTCCTGGATAAAAATAAAGCACCTGACCCAGCCTACCAGTGCAGACCGTTCAATAATGTATCTGTAATTACTTTTAGGGACTATGGGATTTTGGAGGTCTTGTGCAGTCACTGGTAAGAATAATAATGTGTCAGAAGCAGAGAGGAAGAGGAAATAAAGGGGCATGGAACTTAACTGCCATCCAAAGACACAGTAATTGGGATAGGAGAAAAGTACAGGGAGATTTCGGGATGGGAGAGAGATTTGCCACAGGGGAAAGGGACACTGTGATGTTGGATGAATGTGACCCTCTTATCCTTTGGTTTGGTGGCCCTGCCACACTTTGCAAACAGTGTTCTAGGAGTGCTGTATTACTCCATCAACACCAGAAGTGAGTTTGTAAAGCCCTTTACCTTCACAAAATTAACTGTAAAATAACAAACTAAACCCCAACAGTTGCAATCATTAAATGTGGCTGTTTATCACTATATCAAACTCATTTCAATGCCATTTGCATAAGCAGAAGCTTTTTTTACTGCAAAGCAGCAAAGGTTTTGTGCAGCACTGAACAAGCGCTGCATACAGAAAGAGCAAATAGCTTTGGAGCAGGAACAGCAGGGGGGCAATTAATGCCAGCAGGAGGGATGCCTGGAAAATGTGAAAATCATTGCATGGTAGTTTTAATGTTTTGATTTTAAAAGAATAGTATCAGAGAGCCTCAGCTACTTCCTGCGTGATAAGAACGAGATGCCTTCACAGGGCAGTCAGAGAGAAGGAAGATACTACAGTAAAGGACTTTTTGGAATAAATCTCCGTTTCCTGAGGCTAAATCCTTCCCTCTGCCAAGGGCTAGTTGTGATGCTGTGGCAGCCAAATGGAGAGCACTGAAGGTGATGAAGGGCTCTTTCATTTGAGCACTGAATATCTCTACTCAGTCCCCTGGCTAACAGCTCCTAGAGGAGAATACAGGAGGCCCACACCAAGCCTGTGTCCTGTGACCCATTACCTGCTCCTGCAAGCAGGGGCTGGACACACTGTGGGGTCATCAGGGTGGATTACACATTCCTGATTTCCAGGTCCCGCGCTGAACTCCCCAGCCAGGCTACAATTCCCAGGCGGTGACGTGATGGACAGAACCCAGACTGAATTCCATGACCACCAGCCAGTCTCTGTGGTGCTCCAGCACCCATGGAGCTCCCTCTCCACTTCACCAGCATCCCCCCTCTTGGCTGAAACAGCACAGGAGTAGCAGAGTAGCTGCTCCTGTGCAGCTTCACTCCTCCAGACAGTGCAGTTTATCCTGGGAACTGAAGGGTCAGTGCAGTGACCAAGTCAAACACATCCCTGAACTCCACGCCTGCTCATCTGCCACACAGCTCAGGCCCTCCAGTGCAAATTGCCTCAGACTCTGTCATCTGCCAATGGGATGAGCAAGGAGAGGCACAGAAATCATGGGATTACAACGCTGTAGGCAATACTTATTAACAGAGAAGGGCTGTCCATTTTTTCTGGAGATTAAAAAGAAGCTTCTTATGCTTTAGACAGCAAACTCACGTCCTTTAATAACGTCAGCTAAGATCTTAATTATTTCCCATTAAACCAAGGGATAACATGACATTTAGATCAATTTTGTTACTTCAGTAATCTCAGAATTTGCAGTCAGGCGAGGAATATTGTAACCCACCTTGAGATATGTGTCCTTTCTCACTAGCTGCATCAGGGACTAGCTGCATCAATACACTACTGCCTACTACTTTGCCTCTGCAACAACATAAAAAAAGGAAAGGTGCTGAGGTCACACACGATTTGCCTGGTAAAAGAAAATGAGCCAAGCTCATTTCTCAGTTTTCATTAAGTCAAATATGCAAAGTTAGAGATTTTGTGCCTGTCAGCAAAAAACCCGACATGGAAGGCAAGAATGTTTTCTTCCCTGGTGCAGGCTAATTCTGTGACCTTACTGCCACTTTTCTGGTGACCTTTTGCAAGCTAAGATTTCCATTCCTCCTAGGGATCCTTTTTGTAGTGTGTTGGTCTCTCTTTTTCTCAAGTGCAGTTAGTGAGCAGACAAATCTATCCCCAAGGGGAGTTCCCAAGTAGAAACTGGAACACGAATGGGAAAATTGAATTATGCACCCTCTAGTTTCTACAGAGCCAGCAGCCAGCTGTTATTCCGCTACTGCATAAGAGATGGCACACGGAACTGGCACAGGATCACCACTTCCTTGCTTGTTCCTGAAGCAAGGAAGAAGGAAAAAGTGGATTAGACACGTAATGTAGTAATGCCTTGTGGTAAGACCATGAAGGCAAAGCAAACAAACTCCCTAACCCCGTCTTTGCTCCATAGACACCAACAGTAGACTCGGCCCAAATCTCAGTCGTACTGGAATCAGTGGAAGGCATTTGTATGTCAAGCTTCTTCAGGAAGGTGTAGATGACCCAGGCACAAAGCAGTGAAGCCAGGGCTGTGCTTTGGCTGGGAAGGAGGAAGGACATGGGTGAGGGAGGTGTGGAGAGGCTGCCCCTGCGCTGAGGATCTCCAGGGTGCGACAGGCACTGGAGGAGTGCCAAAGGGGCAATTGCCACCATCCAGAGAAGCCAGGAACTGCTCTGATTTTCACCAGGGCTGCTCCTCTCTTGCACAAGAGCTGTGCTGAAGTTTTGACAGCTTATTTAGCTGACAGCTTAGTCCATCAGTCTTTTCCAATTTAAGGATGAAACTTCTGGTACAATATTCAAGAACAATAGAGCTGAGACATTCTTGAGAATTGCCATCTTCCAGTTCTTTTTAATGATAGCAGACTCGGACCCTTTAGATAATAATCCTTTCCATATAATCTCATCTAGTTAAGCTTCACCCCATCAAAAATTTGTAAACATATATCTCCAATGAGATACAGCTTGGTAATTTTTTTTTTCCTCACAGTTCTTGGTTGCTTTTCTTTTTCAAAGCTATGGATTTAAGAGCAGCTACTCCAAGTTGTGATATAGTAATTTTCTAATGGTAGAAATAGTTCTACATTATAGATGAGATGCTATAGACATCTTATGCTTCAAGCCCTTTAGAACCTGATGAAAACAGCCAGAAAACATCTCAGCCAGAGCCACAATATAAGTCTTTGGAAGGGAAAGCCAATCTTTTGGCTATAATAAAAAGGTGCTATCCTTCAGGAAAAATATATCAAATAAGATAAAAAGTAACTTCGCACTACAACAAATTCTGTTGCTTTACAAGCCCTTCAATGAGTCTGTGGGGAAAAGAAGATTACTGGACTTTTTCTCATGGTTAAAAGGAGGGATGGGAAACTCGTCATCACCACCTATCAGTAAAAACTACACAACACACTTGTTAAATAAAGTAGTAAACTTTCATGTTACCTATACACAAAAAATTTATTAAGGCCAGCAGCCATCATAATCAACACTATATCATTAGCAGCAACTTTATGGGATGCTATTGCATAGCTTTAAATCCCTAAAGTAAAGACTACACAATTACTGCTGGAACTGACTATTTCAGTAATCAAAATAGGTTAATATTTGGTCCAAGTTGCAGACTTTCTGTATCACAGCACCTTTAAGGGATATTGTGTAAAATATCATGGACAATAATGCCCTCTGGCAAGGTTAATGAGCACATAAGGTAATCATCACCAGCAAAGTATGCAGTTGATATAGAATACATTTTGGGTTTTACCAATTTCCCGTATTTCTACAGTTGGACCAACCGGAAAATAGCAATGCTCTTAATTTGGATAACCCTCAAGCAGATTATATGGATGCCTATTTTACCCGAATTACTTGGTATTGTCAGTCAGGTAATATAATGTAAAATTAATGGGAAGATTGAAAAATAAGCAATGGCCTCCTTGGGGTGTAAAATGAACCATTGCAAATAACTTGATCAGATTATTCCTAGAATTTTGCATTGTACATTCTCAAACATAAAATGATTCATCTCCTCCCCAATGAAAAGCTTGAAATGCTGAAAGCCAAGGGAAAAATTACATATGCGTAATGACAAGAAATCATGATAGCCCCAACTGAGCTTCAGACATGCCTAAAAAAGGCAGGAGGAAGAATCCCTCAGTTCATCCCATAAATCTGTTTTTTCTCTGCTTCTTTTTCTCAGTTCCATGTTTTGTTTTCCTTGTTTCCCTCTTCCCTCACCTCCAAATCTTACAGCTCCTTGTAAATTCATGGTGCTGGCAAGGTGATTTCTAATCTAGATTTGATGGACTTCCTTACCTCTAAAGCTGCTATAAAACATTTCACTGACACACTGATGATGCATGTGAGCTCAGAACTGGCTGCACTCATTCTTGAACAGAGGCATCACTCTCATTTCAGTTTGTTACATACATCCCGTGAATGAGAAGTGACATATAATGTGCAATAATATTCAAGATTCAAAGTATTTTCAGTGTTTGTCTTCAGTAGGATGGAGAATGGGCTCCTTGTACATCAACACCTGCATTTGGGTTCACTAAATCTGTCTCAGTCAGAAGCAAGGGAGGCAGAGGCTTCACAGGCTGTGGCAGGAGCAGACTGCCTGCACGCACATTTTATAAGGAGTCTGTAAACACTGCAGGAGCTGGTTATCTTAGGCCAGCTCGCAGTAAAAAGCCATTCTGGGACTAAAACAGAAGGACCACGAGTGCAAACATGCCAAGGGCTTGCTTGTCTTGTACAAAGGAATAGTCGTTTTCATCCCTTTAGGAGTTTCTGCCCCATTTCTGTGAAAGCCAGGCAGGCACAGCGCTGTGTGCCTCTGGCTGTTTATGCTTCCTTGCTGTTGATGATGTTAATTGAACTATCCATGTACCCCAGGAACAAGAAAAGGAAGGATGTGCTTCGATTAGCATCTAGACTTGGAAGTGAAATTTAATTATAAAGCTATGATTTCATTAGTGAAATGCCTGCTGAAATCTAAACTCTCCTTAATCCCTGAAGGGTCACTAACGCTTAAGCTTCCCTGAGACTTCTGCAGCTTTGTAAAACTCTGCCCTGTTTAAGATGTGAATTACAACCTCCCTTGCTATCCTTGCAGAACATGCTCCCAACTCCCACCACGACTTGGAGT
Organism: Vireo altiloquus; assembly: GCA_013396875.1. NCBI lineage: Eukaryota > Metazoa > Chordata > Aves > Passeriformes > Vireonidae > Vireo > Vireo altiloquus. The sequence continues at coordinate 653,665 of VZRF01013102.1, read as the reverse complement.
GACTTCCTCACTTGGCTAAGCCTCACCCAGGGCAGCCTAACAGCCACTGGAAGAAACAGAGAAGTTAAAATTACTGTGTAGGAGAAACGGAAGAGCAAAAAATACCTCCAAGGGCAGGTATTTTTCTGAAGTCACAAGCTGATCTATTAAATCAAGAACACCACTAATCTTCTTTATCGTTCAAACAACGTGAGAGCATCATAGCAGAAAAGTCAGTGTGTAATGCAGCTCATGAGCACCACCCTGACCTATCTGCTGTAAAAAATGAACATGCAAGCCCTGCATGAAGGGCAACAGACTCCAAGAGAGGCAGTTGGTCATTTAAAAGGCTGAAAGGTTGACTCATCTGCCATTCCTCTTTTTTCCTATCTTCCATCTTCTCCCACAACCCTGGCCTCCCACCTGTGTTCTCCATCCTCCTTCACCACAACCCACCCTAAGCCAGCCCACCACCTGCCCTTGCACTCTCCTCTAAGACTGCCATGCTCACCACCCCCCCTTTCTCCTCAGTGGGCACTTGGAAAGGGGCAGTCACTCAGAGATGCTCCTGAGGGTGATCATCAGCTCAACCTTAAAATCCCTACGCAGGTACAACAAGTCCCTGGGCATGTTTGTGCTAAGACAAGCTGACATCTCCCCTAGAAAGCCCAAGAATCACTGCTCTCTCCCAGAGCGGGCACAGGGCAAGGAATGTGAGCAGCCCTAGGCGGCATAAATTGTCTTTAGAGGACAAAATGGGTCTTCTAGGAACCACCCAGGAACCACTTCTGCCCACCAGGGAGAAAGGGGCACAAGCTGCAGCGTTAGCAGGGCAGGTTCCTGGGCCCTGCATAGATGACTGCAGATGTAATAACAGCATCTTTATTTCAGGGGTCATGCCTCCAATTAGTTACTCCAATTACCATTCAACACTCACAGCTGACAGCACATCCCAGCTGGTGCCTGACCAGTGTCATGCAGCAGGGAACAAGCTGAATTTCCTACCCACTGAAACCATCGCTGTTTTTAATTTTGAATATGAACCTTGATGCAGGATCCTTTTATTGCCTTGACATTAGGCTAATGCATGAGGAAAAACAACTTAAAATGGCTGGAAAAGGAAGGCAGTTCAGAATACAATCACAAAGCACTTCAATAAACCCACAGCAAACTAAAAAAGATGCATTTGTTTCTTCTGGAAAAGAAGTTTCTTCTAATTAACATCTTAAACAGCACATGCTTATCCCCTTAATCATAACTTCTCACAATTAATATAGCTATGTCATCTTTGTAAATAAGCCATTTCATTTATAATGCAAGAAGCACTTGTTACTCCCAGGCTTTTGTAATCCAACAAGTCTGACTGCATAATTTATAAACCCTTATGAAATGTCATATGCTGCTCTGTGATCCTCTGAACTTGCCATCACTTAAATGAAAAACAAAAGGCAGAAAGCAAATTTGCTGACAGAGCTCATTTCTTCTGTGTTGTTGTTACAGGAAGTTACCATGGCTATCTTGGGATATGATTCAGGGTGAATAAAAGCCAATTTACCACACAATAAATCCCACAACCTCCTCCCAGCTCCTAAACTTTTAAATTGGATATTTATTTTTCTAAAAGCCATTGAAAATGATAAAACTGGTACTCTGAGGCCTAGACTGCGGTGAGTTCAAGTTAAGTATTAGGCAGAAATAATTAAAAACCTGAAGACAAAGTTTGGTCAGCTTTCTGCAAATATAAGGTGAATATTTTCTGAATCTCCATTTATTCAACTGGTTCAGTTTAAAAACTAGGTCTATTCAAGATGCAAACTCCACCAGAAACTAAAAAGAGTATAAAACCAGAGAGGTTTTTTCTTATTCTGTGAAAAAGAAGTATGTGAGAGTAAATTACTTCTTCAATTTCCAGTAATATTTAATGTTTCTCAGTTAATTTAAAATACAAAATGTGCTTAAATAAGCTTATCTGTGTGCATATTCATTATCCTTAAGGTAATTTAAACTACTTTAAAATGAGTCTTCTTGGAAATGGTAGTTCCACATTTCTTATCTGAACCTTGAACATCCATGAATTCTAATCTCTATCTATTTTGTTTATTCTAATTTCTATTTAATTTACTTATTCTAATTCCTATCTCTAAATTCTAAACATGGTTTGACAAGGATGACTAATTTTTGAAACAATCCAATTTTAAAAAAATAATCAAACACCCCCTTTTGCCATAATAAAAACAAGGATGTAGTAAATGCACACTAAGCTCTCTATATGCTTCAATAAGTGGGCAAATACCTAACACATCTTCCTATTCATTTTGCTCATAAGGCACTGTAATAAAGATTCTATTTGCCAATGTGTGCTTGTGGACTGGTGACCCATAAGCATCATCATCATAAGGAATTAAATATGTACAAATCCAGAATATAAAATATTAATGAATCGCTTATGCCAAGATTTTCTTTTTACTGATTTAAATGAATAAGTGAGCTTATTACTTAGATTTAAACCAACCAACCCCATTTCTGTTTTCATCCTCAGATGTAACATTTTATGTATTAGATGTCTAAGGATTTCATTAGAGTTGCAATACTGTCAATGTGGGAATCCAGCCTTTGGTCACTAAACTGGATTAATAACAACACAGAAAGCTACTAATAAAAATGTGACAAAAAAACCCCCAATATTCCCATAATTTCAAGAATGTTATAAGCCTGCTGTGTTTTTCAAAAAGCAGTATCTAAGTATTGTTGTTTATCTGTCCCATATTTTTAGCACTCTGGAAAAAATTAATTACCATGAGTTAGTTTAAACAATCTTAGTCTAGACAGGCAACCCTTAGGAAATACAGCAAAAAAAACCCATAAAAAATGAATCATGAGCTAGTTACTATAGTAATACTTCTTCTAGGCCAATAGCATATAATATTATTCACCACAGCAAATCCAAAGTGATGAAATGTCACACTGTTCAGCAGAGATCCTTGTTTCTATAAGATGCAGGAATCAAATACTCAGGGGTAAGAGTTGGGGGGTTGATATTTATGCTCTCATCAGCGACAGACTTCCCTAGATAACACTACACTTTTATTGTATGCCACCGTATGGTAATCCAACAATGTTTTGCTTTTCAGCTGTGCTATATAAATTGATTTTATACTTTCCCAAGACCAGGCGGAACTGGATATGGGGACAATCAGGATTAATGCGTGAATATTGTAATATTAAACTTTTAAATGAAGTGCACACTAGAGAAGACTGAGAGACAAGGGATTTAAAAAGCGGGTACCTACTAAAGCAGGAGAGCAGACAGACTCTGTTTCCAGCTTTTGCACTGATTCCTTATCACAAATCCTCTGATCCTCTGGGTACTCTGACAGCTCTTATGCCCTACAGTGATTTTTCCCTACATGCACCTACCCATGAAACCACGGCCTTTCCTCCTAAATGGGGGCCTCATCACAGCCATCCATTTCTCATTCACCTTTTCCTCTCAGTACCTTTTACTTGCAGGAACTCATTTGCTTGGCCTTGCACAGCTGGGACATTATTCACCTGCAGGTCTAGAAGATGTCAAGGAAGACGAGGTGGCTTTGTAGGTTCACTGAGTATCTCCCACATGAGGACTGGCATTGCCCCTTCCATGTTTGCTTCAGAACACCCTGCAAAGCATTCCTACTCAAGTAAAGCTTTTAGAAAGCAAGCAGATAATATCCACTGGGAAAAAAAATAATACCCTTATTGATTTTGGTCCTAATCTGGACCCAAGGAGAACTGATTTCCTCCTATACTGAAAAGTGCCTGTATGTTTCTGTGCTCTGCTAGCACTGTCAGCATAAAACACAGGTTTTACTCTGGTGTTTCTCTTCATGAGAATGCATTTTCTGAAGAAAAATGAAACACAATTATCTTGCTATTTTCCAAGTATGTGATAAAACCCAAAATTGCATAGAAAGGCAGCAGGAGTCCAGTTGGGCACTAATAATGAAGTACTGTCGTCATATCCAAACACTTTTAACTTAAATTACTCATTTAAAGTGCTCTGTCCGGTGAGTTATTCTGCCCATACTGAGAAGACTGGAAAAATCAGTGGGAGGCTAAGATGATGCAGAGGCATTATTTTTTCCTTTCTTTTTGACTCATAGTTGTGTTCAGCTTAATCCTCGTGTGCCCATTTTCCTCATACATTCCTTCCAAGGAATTCCCAATGGATAGAAAGCGATGGGAGGCTGCTCACAGCATTGGAACAAGCAACTCAGAGCAAAATCACAGAAGAGCCAGTGAACAAGATGAAAACATTTATAATTAAAACGCTGTGCCACTACACAACCATCATTAACCCCCTAAAAAAAAATCCAGAAAAATGTCAATGACAAATTCCACTGGCACACTCAATTTTTGTGGCATCACCCAAAAATCATTGATGCACAAAGTCCCCTCTGGTCCAGTATTTCCCATTTCAATGCAATGTGATTTCTAGTTTTCTATTCAGTTTTCTATCAATTCTCCAATTCTTCTATGAACCCAAATATTCACAAATACATTCCCTGGTGACAGTTCACAAAAGTCAAGATGGACAACATCTGCAATATTTTCTATCATTGGGAAACCAGCTGTTTTCTGAGGAGATTAACAGATTAGTCTGACATAACCTTTTTTTTAATACAACTATGTTTTATTTTATATCATACCTCCAAGGTTTTTAACCTCACTACCTTAAAACGACTCTAAAATCTCAAATTATTGAAGTGAGAGAACCAGAAGAACCCTATTTTTTTTTTTTATGATGACACATCTGAAAACTACAGACTCCGTAATGTACTCTGCGTTGACAACACTGAAGTCAGGACTGTCAGATCAAGTCTAATACAATTTATATAACATATACACATCACTATTAGTCAGCTGAAAGATTGAGAGTTAAGGTATTCGTGTGCACAGATAATAGGTATTGCTGAGCTACCTGATGCTCAAAATATTTTCATAAAAGCCAATCTGAAAATTCACATATGCTAGTTAAATTTAAAGATTATGGGCTTTTGTTCTTCAGAAAGCATTCACATCCCTACCTTTCATGAAAATAGGTTCTCGTCATTTTGAAGAAATAGAGGAAGAATAAGCTGTTATTAAATTTTTATGGTACTGTAAGTTGATTAACTGGGAACTAGGAAAGGTCTAGAGCTAGTAAAGTGAGAGCTCTTTGTTCTTATTCAAGGGACAGGAGTCTTAACCAAATACATAAGCAATTTATTTAAAACTTATTTTTCTTAATAGATATTCATTTGAGGATTTCTGCAGCCTCTCTTTCCCCACAGTGTTAGATGGTTCTTTTCAGAGCAACAGCTGCAGCAAACCTAGTTAAAATAAAGAGCAGGCAGCACACAGATCCATACATACGCTTTGCGAGAAACAGGCAGCATATCCAGATTTATGTGTGTGCCAGTCCCCTAGGATATCGTAATTGTGTTTGTTCTTTTAATAACTTTAGGCTCCAGTGATCAGAATAAAAATTCTGTGCTGAAGCTAATGCTTCATCCTTAGTTCACCTCACTACCCTGAATTATATAGTAAGCAGACTTAAATAAATGCAGGAGTCTGGCTCCTTCCTTACACCAGACTCCAGCCACACATATAATGGGTTGCCTGATTTAATTCAGGGTCTCTCTCTTCAAATCTTACTTTGTTTTTACAAAATATTTGGCTCAGCCATTTCTTTCAGTGCACAGCTTTCCGAGCCCGCCTTCCAGCATGTGGTGAATTGCAGTCTCCCTGATAGGAGCAGCACGTCAAGCTTCCTGACTTGCAAGAGCAGTTGGGTTATTTAGACAATCTTGTTCTTCCTAATTATTATATCTACACTTTACATTTACAACCTCTTTCTACAAATTTATCCTGAATAACTGAGTTAGTTGAGCAGCTTATTAAGTAGGCATGGCCCTTCAGCAGCTGTTTTGACTACAGCATTCCAGTCCTAATCCAACAGTTACACATAATTTTTTAATTCCTATAACCAGGCTGCAGATTACCTTGTAATGAAGACAGGCTTATGGATTACCAGTTTCCACAAGGGGCACTGAGACAAACAGAGGTCATAAGTAGCACGGGCTAATGAGGTACTGGTGAGCAGAAAGCCAAACCCCAGTCAGTCAGCGCCTAGTCCAACGTGTAATACAACATAATGGCTAAAATATACTCCCATGCCTAAATATACTCCCACTTTCAGTTTCTGACCACCTTAGAGACATTATTTTTTTCATGATCTGACACCATCTTGAACCTTGTTTGAGACCAGAGATAACTGCTTTAGCAAGGTCAGAAATTACAGAATCATAAAACGGTTTGGGTTGGAAGGAATTTTAAAGACAATCTAATTCCAGCCCCTGGGACACCCTTCCACTAGCCCAGGTTTTTCCTGGCCTTGAATACTTCCAGGGATGGAGCATCCACAGCTTCTCTCAGCAACCTGTGCCATTGCCTCACCCCCCAGTTCTTGCAAAATTCTTGGAGGCCTTGCCAGATTAGGCAAGACTACTTGTCTTTGCTACACATGAAATACGTAAGTATGTTTTGCCTCCAGTAACTCAAAACCAGTTTCACAAGAAAACTCTTGAGCTTGGTTGTTGATAATGCCGGTGGACAGCAGCATTGGTCCCTGAACCAGTCCCATGACCACCACATTATGCTGACCCTTTTCATCATTACCCATCTTACTGTCCTCCTGAGACCAATAATGCCCCTTTGTTTCCCTATCTCCTCTATACTCACACAGTTTTTCTCTGAGGCTCTGCTTTCCTTTCTTTTCTTTGTGAAGTTCAAGCCTGTTAGCCAGTTCTTCCTCAACATATGTCCCTGTTCTCCATTTTTTCTGAGTCCTAATTTTCTTCCACATTTTCCCCAGGATATTGTTTTAGCTGCTTTGTTTTTCCTCAAGCTTGAATTTATCTTTATATCAGACACCTTCCTATTCCTCCATTTTTCCCCCTTCATGTCTAGTTGTCTTTTAAACTCCGCCTCAAAACCACACTTAATTCATCTATCCTTTGCCAGACCAAGCTGCTTTCTCCCCTTTGAGGATTGTTCTCCATGAGGTCTTTGAGTTTAGACAATAAAATCCACCGGCAAGAAAGCATCTTGCCATGATTGGTGGTCTCTGACAAAGTCTGCCCTAACCTTGGACTGAAAATGTTAATCTTCAACTATTTTTTCCTGGAAAAAAGCCACCTTTCCTCACATGTGATTAGTTTTCTATGAATATGTTGCTGTACCTATAAACAGAGAGACTCCCTTTGATCTGACCTGGCTCATTGTTAAGAAGTACTTGTTCCTGGGATGAAAAGAAGTCTCTCTTCTCCTGATTTCTGACTCGAGAAACTTGGTAGCCCACATGCTGCTCACCAAAGACATATCAATCATCACAGATCAGGCAGGAGCGACCTCCACAGGTAGTTACAAGTTCCCTCACATGTGAGGTATCACATGTGGCTTGCTCTAAAGATCTTTCCCACTCACAAAGCAGGCCTGTCCTCCAAGCATTTAGACCTACTGCTCTCAAAAAATGCAGCAACTTGTGCCTGATCAGCACTGCTGAAACTAGGCATGGATATGGGAATGATAACTCTGTATTGTTTTTATTTTCCACTATCTCAAACTGTATAGATGTACGTCCTTGAGCATCTTAAAACTCAGCATATTTCCTATGTCAGAGATAAAATTATGTACACAGCACACCACAGGCACAAGCCTAACTGGAAATTGAGTGAAGACTGAGGTAAAATAACTGAATCCCATAGAAAAACTATGAAAGTGCTGGACTTTCTCAAAAGTCTCTGTATGCAGTTCTAGCTGGAACATCTCAGCTTTCTCTCAGGAGGGAAGGGATGCTCTTTCAGCATTATCAGCTGTTCTACATGGTATGGAAAAAACACCAGAACAGATACTCCAAATTGGGATGAGTTCAGCATTTTTTTTACAATTCATTTAATCAGCAATCAGGTAAACTTAATCTGATGCCAAAAACTCACAAGGCTACACTTACTCTTGAAATCCAGCATACCTAAATGAAGGAGGAAATTGCTTTAGAGTGATTTATAACGGCAATGAAGTATTATATTCTTTTTGGTAATGACATTGTGTGATACATTTTCTCTTTGGGGAGAAAGCTTCTGAAGTGTTTTATTCTGTCTCATCCACTGCTACAGACTCCAGCGAAACTGTGAAATCCTCATGAGAATCATGACTGTATAAAAATCCAGTAATAACCCACAAGCTTCTTGGCATTTTGGTTGTGGTTTTTTGTTGTAGATTCTAAGCTCCATCAAACTTCCATGGAAAATTTGCCAGTCTTATAACCCACTGGGCCATTTAAAGGGCTTTTGCTGTAAATTATGGCTGGGATGTTTGCAGGCAGCTTTCAGAGCAGGAGGGGAGAGGCAGAATGTGACGATGGGGGAGCGCAGCTTGTTCGTGACCGACAGAAAATGAATTAACCGGACGGCACAAGCTCCCAGCGTACAAATGGGAACTGCTCTATTTAAAACCAGGCCTTGCTTTGGGAAATGGGGGAGTCAGTGCCACTTCTAGGGCTGGCAGAGGCTGCCTGGAGCTGGTGTCTGTCCTATCCCCCTTGCACAGGTAGTGTGTGACAGCTGAACTGTGGCAACAGCCTGTGCGTGCTCTTCGCTGGTGAGATGAAATGCATTAGCTTCAACTTCTGCAGCCACTCTATTTGCCAGATGGGTTCCTAACAAACAGCAGAACCCAACTGCTGAATTATTTTACATATGCTTGGAAAGCCTGGGAGGAAAATAAACACAAAATAAACAACTAATGGGAATTGAGTGATGCATTTTTGAGCGCAACAGACCCCGGCATTATTTCAGAAAACCTCTGTGTGTTACAATTCTATTAAAAATGTCAAAAACCAAAGTAGTTTCCCACTCTAAGTGAGATAACAGGTCTAATTTTCACTCAGTAGAAATTCTGAGTCCTTTTCCTATCTGAGCACCCTGTTCATTAGAATGGTGTACAAATGTGTTAAAGGTCATATTGTGCTGCAAATTCTTCAGTTCTGCCTGCAAGACATTCCCTTTTCCCTCTTCACTATGAATTTACATTGCTCCTTCTGTACAAGAGTTATTATTACTGTTATCATTTGTGTTACTATGTCATTATTATTACTACTAATACTACTACTTTTTCTTTTGGTTTGGGCTTTCAATCTTAGAGGGTGCTCTACTTTTTTCAGCTTTTTAAATGAAAAAAAACCCCAAAATTCAAATGAAATTAACGCAGCCACGAGAGGGAGCCTCTGGTGTCTTTGTAGAGAAGAAAAAGCTATTGGCAGTGACAGAGAAATTAATGAAAATAATTATAGTTGATAAATTGAATTCCAAGAAGCACTGACTTTGCCTCAAGACCAAATTCTATTTCAGTGTAAGGTTTTGTGAAAAGATGTAATTTATGGCATAACTGCTGCCTTTCAATAGGGAAAGAATTCAGAGGAAGGACAAAAATCTGACTGGGATGAGAACAACTTTGATTAACAATTGCTTAATCTTAAAGTTGCTTAAAAAATGCAGCAACTCTTCAGCCCTGGTGAATAGCAGAAGCAATTCAAGCTACTCAAGAGAGCCAGCCCTTTGCANGGCATTTTATATAAACAAAGTAGTGTTTCTGTAACCATCTCTCTTGCTTTCATTCCATTCCTAATAGAAGAGGTTTTTGATGGACTTCTACCTGAACCAGTGGAATTGAAGAGGAGAGGAACTCACTATCCAATCCACAGGGTTACACAAAATTGTATATAAGACAGAAAAATTAAAGATTTCCCTCTTCTTTTTCCTTTCACCTCACTGCGTGTGTGCATGTGTTCTTTTCGTGCTCTCTAGTGACAAGGGAGTGATAGAATAGTACCAAATTTTCATTATCTAGACGTAAACTTTTTCAAGGATTTTGCAAAAGAAATCATGCAGCTTCTTTCCTCCGTGTGAAGCCTGTGTGAACACAGGTTTTGTGTATATCACAGCTGCCTTGGCAAGAAGGAGGATGAAACCAGAGGTTCTCCAGAAAAGACAGCAGAGCTCTCTCAGACCTCTCAACATCTTGCATAACCCTATCATATTCCCTAGACAGCTGACCTTCAAAATGTCATAAAGATGGGCAATATTAAAAGTACACTTCTACAGAGTAGCATCTGCGCTTTATATTCTATTCCTGCCATGGCTCTTCAGAAGAAATCTGCCTTAAAGCATATTTTGCTTAGAGGATAAAAAAAGGATATAGTATGTTTGCAACTAGTATCGCCAACAGTACTTTTAGTGAAATATTCATCACTTGTTCTAGTCCCTGAACTACTTCTGAATTGCTTATGTCATTTTTTAGAAAATACTCACCATACAAAGACTTTTAATGTTGATATTTCTTAACTATCATCTTTCTAACCAAGAAATTTTGCCAGAGGGGCTTTACTTCACAATTACAAAAACTTATGTTTCAGTTTACTTCATCTGGAACTGTGACTCTTCCCTTTCTCTTACTACTAGTGGAGGAAATTACTCCCAGGGAAATACCAGACTGATTTCTAGATGATGTATGTACTTACCACACTCCCTCAAGATGCTTCTCGTGCATGTTAGGGGACTCAGTTCTGGATTTTTCTTTCCCCTAACTATATGCAAACACAAATATGCTACTGGAACCCACACCAGTGACACGGGTCAGTTGAGGCTATCTGTCTTTCTTATATCCAAAATAACTCTGCACAGGCAACCCAAGTGTTAAAGCAAAGTAAAAACATTGGGCACAATTAGGTATTTTAAAAATCTTGTCCTAACATTTCCTGAAATCCGAAGCTATTAAGCCAAGGATAAAACAAGAATGGAGAACTCCAGTTAAATGCTTCACTACAAAGTTACAGGGCACTGAAAACAAGGATTCCTACTGAAGCAGCTTTAGCCATAAGCCTTGCTGCCAACTCCACCTTCCCCAATGCAGCACAACCCTCTCAACTACACATCTGCTCATCACACCTAATATAATCCCAGTTATATAAGCAGCTCCAGCATAAGGCACTTGATATAAATGTTGATGTCATGGTAATCTTTTAAAACAACATTTCTATTAACATTCTGTCTTCAGCCTTCCCAGCTGGCTGACTGCAGACCATTTCCCAAGATGTTCCAGTTCTTCCCTGCAGAGTTTTCTCATGTATCTTAATAATAATTCATAACATTTCTATTGCACCTTTTACTTTGACTCCCACTGATATATTCAGCTGTGACTTTCAGAGCAGCAGTAATACTGTTGTAGCTGTGATTGCCTCCAGGATACACCAAGGCAACATTTGTCAGGAAAAGAAATATATTTTACCAGACCAATTAAGATAATTATAAAAAACAGACCATCTCGCAGTCACACAAAGCCTTTCTCACAAAGTCTGCTGTATTGTCTCTCCTGCAGTTATGAACTAGAAAATGCCTGCTTGATGGTGAGCTGACCAGAAGATTGAATTGATTGGGAATATAACCTAACCTCGTTACAGGCGTTATAAATTTGCAAAGATTTTATATTTAGAATTGGAGCAACATCTAATCAAACTAGAAACATATTTTCAAAAGCACTTTTCCTCTCCTCTCATCATTAGACTCCACTGACCTCTTTCACCTTTTTATATACATGTGGATCAGTGAGTAACTATTTACATTTTATGCTGAAAATTAAGAGACCAAGAAATGCATGCCAGGACAAAGAATAGAATGTAGATCAATCTAATACTAAAGCAATCAAGAAGAAAATGAGATAAAATCACTTTGCAAATCTGTTCCTAGCATTTTCCCTCCCCACTTTCAGGAAGAACAAGTACAACAAGCAATCACATGCCATCACAAATTAGCCTACCTCTAATAGCATATACACAAGGCCAAAATACAGTGAGCAAACATCACTGAAAATAGTCTAAAAAGTGTAAAAATCTTTTTCCTTTTGGCATGGATGTAAATTGCTATGAAGTAAAATAACAGAACACTAAGTAGAAGGTGATTGCAAATTTCTCCCATCGCCCTAGCAGCATCTCCGATCCCAAGGAGTTAAATTCTACAACCAAGCACAGTTCAACTTCCACAATCTCATCCAAAACTGGCACCTCTGATGAGACCGTGAAAGGTCATGAGGAGACCATGTGGGATACAGACATCTGAGCAACCGGAAAATCCATTTTACATGTGTGAGTTCATTTAATTACCTACTTAGATGGCAGGAATCTCTTGTCACTGTTGAACTAAGGTCACTGAATCATGAGCTTAAAATACAGTATTCTTCATCCCTCAGTCCACATTCAAGGTTTCAAGGCCATCAGGGCTTTTATGTAACCAACTACGAGAGGCTGCCAGCAGAGTAGTCATTTCATCGCTACACAATGAAAATGTATCCACACGTTCAGAATCAGATATGGGAAGAAATGTCTCAAAACCAAGTTACGTCTGTGTAATCAGTCACTTTGCAACTTCTGAAAATCTTCATCTCTGTGTGGTAGGCGCTTGCCATATTTGAGAGATGTTTGATATAATCTGTGCAATGGAGAATTACACCTAGGGCTGATTGCTAGACAACACCTAACTGTAATACCCAGCACATTCCAACAAAAGCCAGCTCACTTGACCTTCTGCATCTTGTTTTAACCCAGCCAAGAACACTCCTGCTATGCCATCTGTTCCTATCACGGAAGCAGCATTGCAAGGACACTGAAGAAGATGAGCTCTGCCGTAGCAGTTTGGTCCTGCTTGAGCCAAGGCAGCATACGGTCACGTCGCGTGTTCATCGAGACGCCAGTGCCACAAACTTCCTGATTTCAGCTGAGGATGGTGGCCAGGCTCTGCTAAAGACAACTGTGCCACTCATAACAGCAACAACAAGGATGGTAACAGTAACAGCAAACCACTGCTGTGCCTTATGTCTTTATTGTTTTTATTTTTTGTCATTCCCTTCACTTACACTGCACTATAGATCTTTAACTCTGTATCGAAAGGTTTGCTAAATTGTTTCACCCTGACCAAGGGCTCCATTCATTCTGGACTAAAGCTAGAAGAGATATGAAAGGGGAGGAAGGGGAGTTAGTTACATGTGGCCAAAATTATTTCTTAGGCCATATTTTCAGGCTGGAATCATTCAGGCTCTTGAACATGAGCAAAAATGTCCACATGTGTTTACAAATCTTGTCGGATACACTTAACATTTCAAATAGCAGCTCTGAGATCTTCATCTGCTTCTTTACGCTATGAGTATATCACAGCCTTGCACCCAACTTTATGTCCATGCACTTTGGATGTGACCTGCGCATCACATTCAGCCATTCCATAACTACACAAAGTCTGGATAACAGAGTGTGTCTCCCACACTTCCCATTTTCCTGACAGAACTGATGGACAAGTCTGACAGGGAGGCTCCCTCTGCTGTGTGTTGATATGTGGTATATCCCAGAACAGCAGAACTGCTGAGGCTGGAAGGGACCTTCTGGTCATCCAGTCCAAAGCCTCAGCTCAGCCAGGGACAGCGAGAGCAGACTGCCCTGGACTGTGTCCAGTAAGGCTTTGAATATCTCCTCAGATGGAGACTCCACCACCTCTCTGGGAAACCACAGCTTGGTTACCCTCACAACAAAGAACTGTTTCCTGATGTTCAGAGGAAACCTCCTGTGTTTCAGTGTGTGCCTCTTACCTCCTGTGCTGCCACTGGGCACCACTGAAAGCCTGGCTCTGTTCTCTTTCTCCTCCCTAATTCAGGTTAGTTTTACATATCAGTAAGAGCTTCCCTGAGCTTTCTCTCCCCCAGGCTGAACAGTCTCAGCTCTCTTGACCTCTTCTCACCAGAAACAAGCCCCAGTGCAGCCCAGGATGCTGTTGGCTGCCTTTGCTGCAAGGGCACACTGCTGGCTCATGGTCACCTCCTTGTCCACCAGGACCTCCCTCTCTCCCAAGCTGCTTTCAATCTGCACAGCCCTAGACTGATTAATAAGATTTGTAAATGTCTGAAAACGAACTCCCCTTTAAAATGTGTGCCTGCATAACACCAGACTTGGATGTTGATGCACAAATGGCAAAGAAAAAAAGAGATCCTTTAGACCAGACCAGGCAGTGGAATTTGTTACAGCCAACTGTGAAGTGTTGATGAGTCAAACATGAGGCTTAAAGTGGAGTGCTCAGCTTGCAGCTACCCTGATTTAAAACATTCCCCTCAGACACTCACACAGGACCAGAACAGACAGCTATAGCCTTCTGCTTTGAAAACATCTCCCTGGTGTGGTTTGATAAGATTCAACTCTCCTGTACAAGAAAGGAAGATAAATAACCACGAAAGCCAGTTTAATGCCTCCTATGAAACACAACTCATCTGCAACTTTATATATCTGTCATTTCAAACACAGAGATGAAACTTTCACTGGGCTATCTCGATTCCCAGGTCTTTCCAAGAAAAAAGAGAATCCTTGAAAAGGAAAATATTCTACAGAATTTGCTACATCATGATGATTGCTTCCAATCAAAGGCAAGTGGTCGGTAACCTGTTGCAGTCTGAAGTGTCTTCTGGATTCTTACTTCAATATCCACATGGCTTCTGTAACTATAAAGACTCCTTCCACTGTTAAAGGCTTCTTCCATGACCTGAAATAATGGCCAAAGCATACTACATCTTTCTCTGGATCAACTCTGGACCTTCTGGGTCAACTACCCTATCACACTGTACATGGAGGCAGACAGGGAAGCTACGGAGTTCATAACTAAGTGAAAGAAGAACACAATCCCAATGACCCAGTATGCCAGGAGCCAAAATCAAATTGATCTTCCAAATCAAGTAGGGAGAAGGTTGCACCCTCTCCTGCAATTGCCCCTTCATGGGTGTTCTTAGGCCCAGGATTCCAAAAAACAAGACCTGTGATCCAACAGATGCAGGTGACAAAGGGTGTCCAAATTCCACCTCTTCTGCTGAGATCTCACATATGGAATATGATTGTGATCTCTTCCTATAACCAGAATGAAACAAAAGGCTCATGACACAATAGCTCACGATTCTATAGGAATTTTCTCGATGAGAATAAATGGGAAAAGCATCAATAAAAATTTAGCTATGTTGCACACTTGCTTACTCCACTGCAGAGGAGAATATATATGGTCAATGGTTCCTTTTCTGACCATTTTTTTTCCCCCAGAAAGCTCTAGTCTTAGACATCTTTACAGATTAGACAGATGCACAAGGGCAAACAGGTTAAAAATGTGAAAGTCCAAGTGCATGGTTCACAGTATTTCTGCAGTTCTCTCTCAATGCAAAATTCTACTATCAGTCAGATTAATTCTTTTGTTGAAAAATGAATGCAGAATTGCATCGCAAAGGACCATACCTAGTACAAGGGTAGACTGTAAGCTACAAGTGATCACATCTTCCTTCCAGGGGATTGAAAAGACAGTGATCTAGAAAGTGTTAGTCTTCAAGAGGCATTCAAAACAAAGAGTATCTTGAGTCTTCAGTTTTGAGGTTGATTCTAAAGAAATACGGGATTTATTTAACATACAATTACCAATAACAATTTAAATCTTTATGACTCCAAATCTGTTACACAAGGCAGAACTTTCCAGAGTCTGAAACTGAGCAATCAGAAACCACATGTGCATGATTGCTTATAAAACCAAAATGTTGTCTAAAATAGATACAGGGCAATAAGGAAACTGAGGTGGGAGACCAGCTCCACTAATTTCTTCAGCCTACACAGACATATGCCCAAATGATAAAACTATCATCTTCTAGATATTATATCTATCCTGTACCATTTTAATTTCTAAACAGTCAGATCTTTTGCCTAAGGAGTCTTCCCACTTGGCACTGCTAAAACAACCCTGAAAAAATCATAAATTCCTTTCAATATTGAATATTAAATTCAATTCAGAAACACAATTTGCTAGCAATTACTTCAGCTATTTACTCCTCTGGATTTCAAACATAAAGCCACAGCTTTGCACTCCTGAAACAAACTCAGGATATGGGTGGGATTCTCACCACTGTGTCTCAGTGAACCAAGGTGCCCAGGGACATCTCCACTGCTCCTGCAGGATCAGTCCCACATGCAGTGGGATCACCATGGATCAGCCCATTTGAGGCAGACTAGAGACAGGCATTGCCTTCATTTCACAGAGCAGCTGTTTGGTGGGGCCATACAGACTTGAGAACAAGATAAATCCAACACTATGGCAACAGATTCCAAGGGTACCCGGGACACAAGCAGTCCCTGGAGAATTCACATGGTGAGGTCAGAGCAGGGACAGCATCTGTGAGCAGAAGTGGTGACCACTTCAGAATGGGATGAGTGCCCTCCTGCACGTACAGAAGACATGTTCATGAATAAGGGAGAGGTGTTCATCCTGAATAATCAGTCTTAGGAACCGTCACCCGCTTGGGTGGAGTGAATAGAAGATCCACGCTTAAATAAATATAACCTGTTTGATTTAAAAAATCACTGCCTCCAGCAAACACTTAGGTATGTATTTACATGAAGAACAGAAGAATGAGTAGGCAGAATACAATATTCTACTCCATTCCAGAAGCACATTGCATAAAAATCCCACAAATACAAGCCTGGAGCAATGTCAAGATTATTTCACTGCCTACTAAAAACCTGCAATTTTGCTGTTAAGCTTGATGTTTGGAGCAAGATTCATTAATGGTCTAACAAGAGGTGAAACCACTCACAGAACACAGTCGGTTTTGGTAGCAAGGGAGACATGACCTCACCCAGAGGCCGTGGGAGAGGTTCTCAAGTCAGAGTCAGAAGCTGGATTTGAAAGCAGGGAGACAACACTAAGGGCCACTGCTGCTAAAAGGGCAAGAGGATGCAGGCACTGCCCTTGCCAAGCAGGCCCCAGGTCTGGGAGCAGTTTTGAAGACAGAGTGAAGCAGAGTGAACAGCACGGCCCAAGAGGAGGCCTCTCATGGGCTCAGCTAAGGGGATCAGGCTCTGTAGTTCCAGTTCTTAACATTTATCCATTCAGAAAACTTTTCAGCTTAGGTCGTTCAACCTATAGCATATACAGCGTTATTTATTGACAAATAACCTTTACAACACCTAAGCACATGAGAACATCTGAAAAACCGTCAGATTTAATATTTTCCTGCTTGCAGCTGACTCACTATGTGACTTGAACTTTATACTTAAATCCAATGTGTGTGTGCACAGTATGTCTCTTGGTATTTGCATTGGTTTTTTAAATATGTTGTTAAGTGAAAAATGTTCTGCTGTACAAGCCAAAGATGCTGAACAGTAAGCTACTGTCAGTCTTAAAATACATACTAACTTTTCAACTGCTACATTGCATAAATAGGTATTTAGAGTCTGTTTAAAAGCAGATTATTTATATAACAGTCCATAATAAATCCTGTAGCAAGAGTACCATTTTCATGCAAATTTGAACTGAATGCCTTTAAAAAATATACTTCTTTTGTCTAATATACTTACACAAATATAAAACAGTTCAGAAAACAAAGTGTTATTGAGCTCTGCAGTTTTCAATATACATTCACTTCAATTTTGTGAATATTTTGGGTCAGATTCAGCTGTGTCATAAGTCCAGAGCTGTCAGAATATTCTGTAATGAGTATTTCCTGCCTTTGCAGAACACTGGGCAGATGGTCACGTTTTAAAGAGATTTCAATACAGCAGCCAGAAGTCCCCACTAATGGTACCATATGATTGAGGTGTCTCAGGTCAGGATCCAGTTTCAAAAGATGGTACAAAATCACAACTTCCATGGAGTTTTACCAGAAATTTGGGATAAATCAACTCTGAAAATGAAGTCCTTCAATTAAATCAGTGGTCTTCAGTGCTTTTTTTTCACATTAATAACACTTGATCTTGAAATGCCACCTCACATGTCAGGGCTCAGCCCCAAGCAAAGATTTTTCATTAAATGGGAAAATAAATGCTGAGGGGACAAACTCTGGAACCTAAAAGAAATTCAAGCCATCAGTTGTGCAAATAAACTGGAGCCATAACCTAGCCTTTACAGAGACCCAGTGTCTCCCCTGTTCAGTTTTATAAGTTACAGGATCAAGCAGGGCAGAAAAATTTTTTTGTGGCGGCATCAGCCTGCTGCAACTGAAGTCTCTTGAACAGAAATAACAATTTCTAAACTGGCATTAAAGAAAATTGGAAAGTGAGCTAAATTTTATCTTTTCAAATGCTTTCAATGTATCTCTGGAAGTATGATCCTAAACGGTTCATCCATGGGACAGTCTGTGCAGAGCCTGGAGCTGGACTTCCACAATCCTTGTGGGCCCCTTCCAACTCAGGATACTCTACGATAAGAAATTGTTCCACAGAAGTTTGGAAACTGAATTTCTCTACTTAATTGTGACATTTTACTTCTGATGCAGAACTCCTGTGGTCCTCACCAAACCAGGAAACATGCAGAAAATACACGGGGAGGCCACAGCAGCCTTGTGTGACTACTGCTACTAAATGTAAAACTTCCAGGCCCAGAAGAACAATTCCCTCTCTTTGCTGAGAGGGAATTTTCCTTCAACACTGACAGCAATTACTGGGAAACAGTGTCAAGTGGCCCAGGGCTGTGAGGCAGACAGGTATCCCACAAGAGTATGGTAAGAGGAGGCCTGCAGGTGAAAGGAGCCTCAGATTGGGAGCTAACAAGTGCTGACCCACTGAAGGAGGAAGGATCAATGATCAAGTGCAAATCCCTGTCGCACTCAGCCCCCTTGAACACACAGCCACTCAATATTAACTTGCCTTTTTTTTTTTTTTTACAAGCTGACATTTCAACGCCCTGCTCCTATTTCTGGCTGCATAACTTTGCATCCTGTATTCCCCGCGTATAAAGAAAGGGATTCTTGTGTACAAGTGTATTTTTTCCCCCAGCAACGCGTAAAGGAGTGGGTGTTCACATATGTGTAAGGCATATGTGTGAGCATTCACCCACATTAACATTTTTGGGTTGTCAGTGGCTAGGTCTGCGTGCAAGTAATCATAAGACAGGTTGAGACACAACACGGAAATCTGTCCCATCTGCAAAATTGAGTCAATCGTGTGCTGTCAGCAGAGATTTAGCTCACAAAAGCTTGAGTCTTACAACACGTTATTGACTTAAAGGCTGTGCTGATAAGGAAAATGGTATAAATTAAAACATTTCTCACCACAGCATTACATCCTTTATTTAAATGTCTAACGAAGGAACAAGCAAACAAAAAACATTGCTGACCAAAAATGTCAGGCCTGTAATTCAGTGGCCACTGCTAAAACCAAGGGGACTGGGATTCTTTGGGCAAATCACCTTACACACATCAGGAATACTATCTGGGGGTTTTTAACCTGCCAGCTCAGAGTTTTCTTCATCCAAACAGTGTATTGCAGTTGACACAATTTCTTCTCTCCGAAGAGCAGAGAGAACAGAAATCTTCTGAGTTGTGTTTCTCTGTGTGCTCCGGGGATCTGAGGAAGCAGGGAGAACAGATGGGCAAAGTAGCATGTGCAAAAGCATCTCTGAACCCAGCAAGTCACTCAACAGAAGATCTAGAAGGGACACTTCAGCTGTCACTTTCCAGAGGCATCACATAACATTTTTGGAGCTGGGCTTTTGTTATGTTTGGGGTTTTTATTTAAATTCACAGGCATTTCAATGTATTAAGCCGAGAATGAGACTATCTGTGGGACTTTTGGCATGGACAGCATTCAGTAAGTCCAAGCAACCAACAGGCTCTGTCCACTGGGTCACAAATTATGGCCTTGCAGGAAAGGGCTATGACACCAGAGCTGCCCAATTCTGCCACATAGAAATCACTACAATGAGCATGGGAAGGGTACAGATGAGTTCTGTTCCCACCATGGCATTTTATTTCCTGAGTCTGGGTAGCTCCTCACAAGTAAAAGGATTTACATCCTAGCAGCATTTACCACCCACAGACCCTGACAGATTTAGCAAGAGGTACAGTGATTCAGTACACAGAGGGTGGATTAAAAATAGCGACGTTGTGGCTAAGTTGCCTCCACTGTGTCTCTAAACACTGACAGCCTCAAAGCAGCCACTTGGGACACTTCATAACTACCTGTGCTATTGGAATTGTGTGTCCACACACCAAGGTCATGAAGCACCTCTTGGACAGGAGGGCAACGAGGCCAGAAAAAAAGATAATCTGGCCAAAAATCCTGGTTGTACAGATAGTTACTGAACAAAACCACTACTTCCTACTCTATACACGACAGCTTTAAAAACGAGTGAGTCAAGAAGGCAAGTAGAGAGAGCAGCACAGCACAAGCTCAGTAGCATCACTGTGCCCCAGGATATAATAAAACGGAGAGAGAAGAGCTCGGATATACAGAGAGACTGTTCTACTTCCTCTATCTGCAATCAGTGTGTTTGTTCTGGGATAAAACAAACATTTGTGATCAATACTGAAGGAATGCTGGACTGTGTATCATATACTTGAGCGACTGATCAAGAAATAATTCATCCCTGTGCAAATCTTACCCTTGTAAGTGTGCCAAGGTCAGTGTCACTTTAGGTTATCAGCTGTTGGAAGTGCTGGCTAAGTTAAACTGCCTAGAGCAAGCTTTAAACTTACATACCCGACTTCTTTGACAAAATGTCTGTGTCTTACTTTATCTGAATTTGCAATCCCCTGATAATGCAAGGCACATTCTTCCCCTGCACTCCTTATTCTCTGCCCTTACTTCCATTTTTGGCTCAGATAAGTCTTCCATATGTAGCAGACTGAGACTTCACTACAGAGAACATACAAGCATCACTCAGTTGACATTCACCATCATATGTCCTTCTTAAGACATAATTCAAATTAGATTTAAATCCTGGTAAGGTGGTTTATTTCCATTGAAAGGTTGCTGTATCTGCAGTTTCCCAAAGTGATTAAAAAAATTTTTTTTTCTTCAACTTACCATAAAACCAGTAATCTTCTTATCAAGTATGCTGCATCACCATTATGAGCCAAACCCCACTATTCAGTAATCTGAATGCAGGTTTTTGCTTTGGCCAGAGTCTTAGCAACTGTCCCAAAGGGAGCAGCACCTCTCTGTCTGCCCTGTACCTCCACAGTAGCTCAGGCCCTTTGTTTCACTGAAAGTTTATGGACTTTAGGCTTATTTTAAGTGCTTAAGCTAATTCTAAAGCAGTTCTTAAACTCCAAAGTCACTTCACTGCTTTTTTAAGGTGTAAACATGTTTTTTCCTTCAAATCTGAAAGTATCACGACTGACCTTTAGTGAGAAATTCAATGTTAGAAACTGGAACTCCTTGGGTGCAACAGAGGATTTTAACAACCAGGTATTTCCCAGGCAACCCCTGGAACACAGAGGCCATGCAGCCTGGCAGGCTTTGCAGCACTCCATGAGATTAGGAGCAAAAGCTTTCAGAAATAAGTGCACTTTTCCAAACTGACTTTGGATCAGTTATTCCACGGGAAAATGTGATTTTTTATCCTTTATTATACCACTACTATCAAATGTCTCACCTCAAAAAATTATTATTTAAATACAATAATAAGCACTCTAAAGGAAAATGGAGGAGATATTTATACTTTGAATAACACAAACCAAATCCGCAGACTTTTGTGTTGCTGCTTCAGTTAAATCAGTCACATTTTCTACTTCGGCTGTTTCCAGCAAGAATTCAAGTTGCAAAGTCTCTGTCCTGTGCAAGGCCCTGTACAGTGCCAGAAGAGCACAGAGCCATTCTCTCAAGGAATGAGCCTATTATGAATAGAAATCAAACAGATGCATGGTATTTTGAAGAAATCTGGCTAAAAACAGAAAGATGAACATTAAACCTCTCAGCAATACCAGATTGTTTGACAAAAGGCACAATTGGTATGGAAAGATGAACCTTTGCTCCACTGTCTCCCCTTCAGAGCTAAAAATAATAGTGAGTCATGCCAGTACCAGTGTTGCTATTTAGCTTTACAAATTCAGGTCATTAGGCTTGGATGTACAGAATCACTCCCTTCCTACCATAGATCATATGAACTGATAGTAAGGAACACTCAGGACTGGGCACTGACCAGCCCTTGCTTTCAAAACTCACTAAAATAGCCCAGAATAAACCATTTGAATATAGTCAAGTGCAAGAAGAGAGTCAAGACTGAAACTACCATTACAACTAGGCAGAAAAGGGAAGTTTTGCAAAAAGTTCTGAATAATTCATCCCTTGACTACCTTTTTCTCCATCTAGCACATCCCTGTCTTGCTTTTCTGTCTTTTTTTTTATATTTCTGATCAAGGCAAATGGTTAAAAAGTGCATGTGAAAACATTTTTTAAAAGCTAGCTGATCTAGACAGCAGAGAGACCAGATGATCTGGAGAAGGCTGAATGAGAGCCAAATTACAAAAAGAGACGTATTAAACATTTTTTAATTGCCTTGCAGCTTCCCAGAGAATCTCCCAGAAAAGGCACAAGTCCACCTGTTCATTTTATTTTCAGGTAAGTACTTTTAAAAATAGGTCAGAGGAAGAGATAAGTATGGACTGACAAGGATGTAAGGGAGAAATAATGAGTGGTCTTCAGACGCTGAAAGGAGAGGCTGTACATCAAACCAGAAGGACCAGAATCATCTTGTGTTCTACAAAAATTAGATTTTCCTCATCTCTGCATGTAAATTGAGGGGGGCATTGTTTTATAACTGTTTCATGAGGCCAAATCTCTTTATTGCATAAAAACTCTCAGCCCTTCCTCCTCCATTCCCAAGGTCAAGTGTAGGAGGTAATACAGAGGATCCAGATTTGCTCTTGTAGGAAATTTGGCAGTGCTGCTGGTGACCAGAGTCCCCCCGGCCTGAATGACTGCCTTGGAGCGAGATAGGAAATTCACAGGAGAAACAAAAAGCTGATGAATAGGAAAATCCCTACATCATCCTATTTCCAAGCACATTCAGATCAGGGAAAAACCAGCAAATGGATTTCCAAGCTAACAAACAGCAGTCTCGTGTTCACATTCACAATAAGCTGCCAGTCCCATTGGCTCCTGGAACCCTGCTGCAGCTCCCTGCACTGCCTTGAGTTTGTACTTCAGAGGAGATTTTATGGTAACAGAATCACTGGACTGTAAGGACAGAAAATATCAACATATGGGAAATATTTTTTTCTAACAATATACGTATATATGCACTACCAAAGGACTTTCCCTCTCCAATAAAACAACCAAAGAATTAAACTGAGATTAAGAATGGCAAAAAGGAATCATAAACAGCAAATGTTAAGATGACTAGAGAGTGGCAACTGGGAGTTGCTACATTGTTCCTTTGGAAAAAAAATAATTATCAGATCAGATTTATAAAATACATTAAAAATCAGACCAGATGTACAACTGCTTTCCCTGAAAGTCTGCATTTTTACATTACAGCTTTAAACAGGCCAGGATGGCAAATGTCATGAATCATTTACCTGTGATACTAATGCACTGCAGCAAAACCTCTAGCTGACAAAATTCTGAGCTACTCTAAATGAGGTCCCCCTTACATTTAATATTCTAAAAACGTTGGCATTCTAAAAAAAAGTTTAAAATACTCTTTTTTTCAGACCTGTAACCTCAGCCTGGCCGACATACTGACTTCCCGAGCTGCATAGATCTACCTGCTCTAAGTACAAGGTTTCTCAGACAGCCTGTTGGAAGAACCAAGAAAATTCTTCCACATCCAGAACCCAGGGTTAAAAAATACACCTATTAGTAGCATCCAGGAAACACACCTCCTAGCACATCAAGGCTACTGCAGGAAGGCACCTTTCATCTTGACAAAATTCCTCTCCCTGCAGTGAATGCAATTTATCTGATGGATTTCTCTTTGAAATGAGGAATGAAGTCCGTCTCTGTAACGTTACTGAATATGAAATAAAAATGAAATAGAACCTAAATATACCCAACTCTATCCCATTCTCCATCCCTCACATGAATCCAGTATCACTCTTGCACCTAAACAGAAGCATTAGAGGCAGCGCTCATCCATTTTTCAGTGTAAAAAGCAACCTTGTAAATATTAAGAACAAGCATAAGAACCTTGGAATGACTATCAATGAGAGTAGTATCTTTTTTGCTGTTTCATTGCTGGGTTGGGGTTTTTTTTTTAGTTTCTTAATCTTATTCAGCCCACATGCATACATGTCTCTATTTATCTTCCTCCCTACTCATCCATAAGATGGCAGCTATCCATAAGATTAATGAGGGCATGCTAAGTGCATTAGTGCATGGCTGCATGCAAAGACAGCTGTGTACCCCTTCCTTCCCCCCTCCTTGATAGCCAGATGCCCCTTCCTGCAATTTCTTCCACTGGCATCTCTTACAGCCACTGTGCAGAGGTATGTCCCATCATGACCTAATTTCCAAGAGATCATAGGCATAATGGAGCTGGGCTTCATCTACACACACTGTACAGTCATTCACATATTTTACCTGGCAAATAGTTTCCCTGGGATTTTCCCTTTGAACTAAACTATCCTAGCCTCTACAACCAGCCTAGTCCTGACAAAGTCAGTCCCAGATTGCACCTTTCTTGTGCTGGTCTCTAAGACAGATGCACTGGATAAGGGCAGCAGTGACAGATGATGCACAGGCTATCAACAGGGAAGGATTCTGCTGGACTTGAAAGGTGGATTCTTCCATCTGGGCAAACATTTCTGAGTGTCAAAAGAGAAGGGGGCAAGGCCTGAAACAACAGCCTTGCTTTTCGGGACATGAATCCCACAGCACAGAGAGAGAGGGGGAGGTTTAAAATGTGGGTACTGTGCTGTCACAAGCATGTCACGCCCATGTAACTCCGGATGGTATCAACCTGGAATTATGTCTAAGGAAAAGAGAGGCTGTATCCTCCATACTTCTTCACTGGCCCCACAGAAGGACCTCAGGCCTCAGAGAAGAGAACAAGGAGTGCAGAGAAGAGAGCATGTGATTGTATGAGTCAGCAATGGGAAGAACGGCCCAGGATGATTATCTCTGAACCCAAGGAGGGATAGAGCAGGATTGTGGTTGCAGCAGCATGGTGCTCCCCCAGAATGGCTGTGACTGTACTTTTGGGGGGTCATAGTCCCCCTTCAGAGGCAAGAAGAATGTTCTGCACTTTTACAACATCAAGACAAATGTCTGTGTATTTTCATTTTTACTATTGCTCATGATAACACCATTTTATCTTAATTCCTTCAAGATTACTGCAAAGCTGGTAATTGCAATCAAGCTATTTTATAAGTCCAATTTACAGGAGACCAAATTATTTATTATTTATTTGCAGTTCTAAGTGGATCATTTGTGTTTTCTCTGAGTAAGATGATGTGTACAAAATATCCCTAAAAATGTCAACTAAGTGGAGAGATACAGAAAAATGCCTCTCTGTCTCATAAGTACCCGTGGCTTTCAGAATACAAATCATTCTTACACAAACACAGCAATAGCGTGGTAGACTTCCACAGAGAATTAGAAATACATAAAAAACCACACTGTATGCCTTGAAGTTCTTACAGCTAAAAGATTTACCCAAGCATGTAGCACTGTTGACTTCAGTCCCCACACCACCACAGACGTCCTCTTGCTAATTCAGCTCTTAGTGCTGCTCTAACTTCCATTTTAGCCTAACCAAGCAACTTCTCCCCACACCCCCTCCAATATCCCCCACCTCTCCCCCTGCCATTCCTGAATGACACAGTCTTTCTGGATAACCCATAATTAGCAACCATTTCTCTGGAAATGGGAACTCTCTCAGGCACTGGGGGTGACAGCTGTTAAGCAGCTGCTTATAAAAATTCCAGTTAAAATTGTTTATTTGCAAACACACATGGAAGTCTTAAGCTATTGACGGGCTCTTGTGTGGATCTAATCTATTACCACGGGGCTGTTCAGTCTATACAACTTCTCTCAGCCTACAGAGGTAAAATACAAATTCACTTGGGTGCAATTTACTGTGGCAATAACCATACTGTTTACATCATGATCAAGTACAAAGAGTTGGTCTAATATCCCCAAGGAGAACAGACTGTGTAAATAAGCATCTTTTATGGGAGGGCTCTGAGATTTATTCCTCATGCTTTCCAGTTGTGACTTTGGAAAACCCTTGCAAACCCTTCTGAACTAGCAGGGTAGCTGACCTTTTTGTTAACTGCTGGTAAGATACGAGATGTCATGTTAAATACAAACTTAGCTGTGACCTTCACTAAACCAGAAAAGTGGAAGTTCTACCATGGAGGATCACCAGCAACACATGAACATCAAGCAGTTAGAGCTAAACCTCAGCTCCCAGGGTGTTAATTAATTCATAACTTTTCAAAGACGCTGTGCTGGGGCCATCTGGATTCTTCCAGCCTGACCCAGGAAAGGGACAGGAGCAGTCAGGATGGCCCATGACACAGCACTGGTGGATTTGCACTGACAGGCAGCACAGTGGAGGAAGCAGCACTTGGGAATCCCACACCAGGGACAGAAATCCTCTGAGTCCTATGTTACAGCAATGATGATTTGAGTTGGACTTGACAAAAACATTTTTAATGGTTAAGAGAATGAAGCACTGGGACAGACTGTAGAGTTTCCAACTTAAAGTCTCAGATGGTAACATGCCTGAGGCAAATGTGTGACTCCCATGTTCTGGGCAGGAGGATAAACTACAGGTGCTTCTGAGCTCTTTTTCACTCCTGTTTCTGTGACTCTGCTCTCAAGTGTGTCGTCCCATGTCTTGAAAGATGGAAATGAAATTTCCCTTCCATAGTTTTTTACTGTACGCACTTGCTGGTGGTAATGACAGAAGTGAGAACAGGACCTCAGGTTTACAGGCTTCCTTTTCTGAGTATCTTCTCCTCCCTCCCAGCAGGTATGGCAGCGTTTGAATCTGTATGGTGTTCTTCAGCCTCCTGACAGATAAACAGCTACGAGTTCTGCTGCCTTTCTGCAGTAGAACCAAAAAAGATCTGAAGGCACTGCATTTTCAAAGACAACCTCTTCTTTTTAGTGTGTTCTCTTAGTCTCCAGAATGGGAGTCCAGTGATATAATGATTCCTCTGATTCATGGGCATGCCATATCCCATTTTTTCTTTAGCAATGTACAAAAGAGTTTATTTTTAGGATATTATCTCATGATACCCTCGATAACCCAACTTCTACATAACCTAACCTTTAGTAACATAACCTGTTTTCTTCCTCAGGCTACTGTAAGCTCTGTTTCCTCTTTTGAGTTTACAGATTTTTTTTTTTCCCCAGACTTTGTAAATTTTTACTAGTTGCAGAATTTGGCTTTACATAGAAACTCTGCTGCACCCTTAGCCCTGCTTCACCATGTGCAGAAGGGATCAAAGGACCAGACCTGTTTCATCCTTCTGTGCCCTCTGCATTACATCTTATGTTTTCATGAGCAAACACCTGCAAGATGAACCCATATTTTTATGGGAGCACATTACACATCCACTGACTTCTAAAGTGGGATGGGCAGTCTAAGGCAATGGCATTCATGCCACAGCCTGCATGGAGCTGCCCGGCCACGCAATGCCCTCTAACTGTTCAAGTATGTTAGAATTAATTTAAAATCACATGTAATACTTCTCTAATGTTGCCCTTTTGTGTAAACTGTGATCATGAACCACATGACTGAGCAAGGCAGAAATACCCTTCCTGTTAATATGGGTTTTACACCATGAGAAACCTGCATAATACCATTTTTCAGGGCTCTACTCTAACTCATAACACATTTTTTTTTTTGGTTGTTATTCTGAAGATGTTTTTGGTGGCTGGAAAAATGCCACGTGCTATCTCAGACATAAAGGAGTCAGGCAAATAAACCACACTGGAAAAACTCTGTGATTTGCTTAAGTAGCAATTTAAGTGAATAGGAAATCAGCTGCTCACCTCAATTAGAAGACAGTCACAGCCAAAAAATCCTATTATAGAGGCCATATTATAAAAATGTGGATTAGGAATTTCCCTAAATTCTATTTACAGAAGAAAGAGCCATATGAAGATCCAAAGGATCTCTTCCCTGTCTATAGCAATATTTGTTTCTTATGTGAAATGTGTCTTCAAGACATTTAATATTTCTCCAGTCGTTTCTCCATCTACAAAGGGACATAATAAAACTTATGTTCCTTTATAAAGTGCTTTAAACACCATGGATGAGAAGAGCTATATGAAAAAAAAGTCCCATTTTTATTACAATTGTTACTATTAAGCTACCACAAGTAAGAATATTTGTCGAATTACGGGTTTAATGAGACATGTTTATCAAAAGTAAGTAGGGATGCTGGCAGAAAAGCCCCTAAACTCCTTTCTAAAGTTGGTCATACTGACAAAATCAATTAATACAGAAATTTCCCTGACAAATTCTGGAACCTCCCTAGCTAAAAAAAGCTTGGTACAATCTCTTAACAACAAGCAGGAGAGCAGCCCAGGATGGACGCTACTTGATTTAAAAGATTCTAGGGTCACAAATGTGGAAACACATTTGCCCCACAGGATCTCAGTGAGCACAGACGGCACCACCAACTGCTCCCACTGTTTACAGTACGAGGAGAAAGGATTTATCCAAGTCAGGATGTTTCTATCAGCAGCCCAGCTGCTCAGGAAAAGCCATTGGGAGCCCCCTCTCTAAAGCAGGAGGCCAAACTTGGTGTCAACAGAAGCAATTGGGTAACACTGTCAGATACAAAGTGAGTGTGGACACCAAAAACTGCTGTTATAAACCATCCCACTGTGAGAATTAATAGATGTACCGCCCATAATTGGTTTTATAATGCTCTGTTTGTGCCATCTCGAAGGAAGTGGCTGAGGAGATATAAAAGCAAGTGAGGAGATGCCAGTTTCACAGTTAAATTGCTGAATTTGGTAAGATACTTGTACCTTCAGTCCCTTTAATATGTCAGCAAAGCAAATTTTTCCACTTAGTGAATCAAATTGTACACACTACACCGCTTTATCCCTCGAGCTCATTTTCTGACTAAGCAATGCTCACCAGTAAGTGCAGCCCAGCCTGCATTCAGATTTGCTCCGGCACACAGCAAATATGAATTCAGGCCACACTTTGCTGTCCTTTTCCTGCCTAAAACCTCATGAAAATGCACAGCACGAGTGCAAGGTTTCCTACTTCTAATAATGTGTATTTTGTTATAAAAATAAATGAATTGCAATCAGAGTTAGACAATATTTGGGAAAAATATTGAGTACATGATCAATGCTGTAGAAAAAATCTATAAGAATCTGTAAAAGTTAAAAAAGATAGCATCTTCCTAGTTCTAGTAAGAATATGTAATTATTAAATCCCACAGATATCAACAACAAAAATCATGAATATTAAAGAACCTTCTACTTTGGTAAAGTTCAGTTTATACTTTGCTAAAATTCCTACTTCTCATTCTGGCAACATTTTCTCTGGGAGGTTCTCGAACTCCCTCATAACACGCCCACAAAATACATCGCTTATCTACTTTACAGATGAGAATATCAAGCAAAGCATAATTAATTAATTCTCCTAAAGTTGTAATCGTCCCTAATATAGAGATCAAAGATATTCTATTGCAATCCTGGGAGTAAGGGAGCAAAGCAGAGAAGCAAAGTTAACCTAAGTCTCCAAACGGCACTGCACATCAGTGATAAAGCTCCTTCTTGCAGAGTGCTAAGAAAATGATTTAAGATTAATCTATCAAACATGCCCACCTCTCTCAAGGCTGTAGGCAGATGGATGTGCCACTAAGAC
Organism: Vireo altiloquus; assembly: GCA_013396875.1. Taxonomy (NCBI): domain Eukaryota; kingdom Metazoa; phylum Chordata; class Aves; order Passeriformes; family Vireonidae; genus Vireo; species Vireo altiloquus. Next base: position 623,987 of record VZRF01013102.1, on the reverse strand, counting down.
AAATGATGAACTGCCATCCTCTGATGTCACCAGCCTTGCCACTTGCAATCAGAACAGTGCTGGAATGGTACTTAGCTGCTGAGAACAGAGCTTGCATGAGGTTCATCTGGGACTGAGATCCTGTCACAGTGGGAAAAACCTCTTCCTTCCAAAACACTGAGCTTCTACAATAAACTGGAGGTTAAAAACAATCCTGCAGAATAACTGATGATTTCATCAAATGTACGAGGCTGAAATGTCTATTTTGCTTGACAAGCGAAACAGACGCACTGAGAGGGAGACAGTAAAATACATTAACTACAGACTTAGTGAGAGGGTGTCAGAAAACATTCTGAGTTTTCAGAAAACCTTCTTTAAAATCCCAAAATCACACGTTATGGCAGTTATGGCAAATCTCTGACTGGCTTTTCTTGACAGAAACAACTGCAGGTTACCAAAAACTCAGCCCTATCACAAGCCTGCATCATCAGCACACACAAAAACTTTCACTACCCCAGTGAAACAAGTCCACAATCCTCAGATACCTGAGGGATGTGTTTCTGATGGCCACAGTGTCCAAAGTCAATGGTTAGTTACCATAACCAAGGCATAACCAAAATTTCAACCAAATGCAATACAATCACAGAGCAGTAACAATTCAGCCTTGGTCTAGAAAAATAAGCCCACCACTATTTTTCGTGGAATCATTAAAATTCAATATATTTGAAGGTTTCATAACATGCCAGATTTCTTTACCATCATGCACGATGTATTTCCCAATTTAAAAACACCACCACTGTGCAGGGATGTTGCCTGCAAAACACACAACCAGGGAAACACCACAAATTGACTGCAATGCCAAAAAAAAGCAGCAACATGGAATAGGAACATCTGGCCACACAACAGCCCAGCAGGAGCAAACCTGGGAGCTACAGGCAATCAGAAGCTGAATATAACCCAGCAGCATCCTATAATGACAGCAAAGGTACCCTGGATGTCTGAGCAGGAGCAGAGCTCTAAGGCACAGGCAGATGTTCCTCAGCTCTGTGTCAGTGCCAGTGAGGTGCATTCCACAGGGAAGTGGTTCCATGAGAGCAAGCTCATGGTCTGAATAACCAGCAATCCAGAAAGCATGACAAAAACTTAACAAAAGTTCGGAGAAACTGGAGCCATCCAGGCTTTGGAGGAACTGGAGTGTTCATTTCTGCAGTGGAAGATTGAAGAGATGGAACAGAGCAAGAAAATCAGCCAGAAAGCTGACCCTGCTCGAGGCCAGGAGGCGAGCCAAGGTCATGGCCCCTCCAAGCCTGTGGTGATATGTGCTGCAGCCCTGAGATTCCCCACTGGGGCCTGCAGAAGACACTGCAGAAGAACAGAGTTCACCCAGCTGACCCATGACAACAAAGCAGACACATGCCCGAGTCACGTCTGGGTACAAGACCACATAACAAACCTCAAAACCAGAAGCTTACTGAACTCTTTTCCCCTCTCTCCTATTAGATTTTGTCATCCTCCACTATCTTAATATAGTTTCAGGAATTTGAAATATGTTTTAAAATTTATTGTTACAGTTATTATCTCCATACTACAGATTTCAGAGCGAACTCTGTAAAATACCTTTAAAACTCCAAAGTAAGTTGTCATCTGCTCCATCCACTACGCATTTCATTTCTCCTCACACCAGCCTTCTCAGCCTGCTCCTACTTTGTCTCTTTTTTTGTCCCTCCTTACAAGAAAGGCATTGAGGCACTGAGGAGTGCCCAGAGAAGAGCTGGTGAAGGATCTGGAACACAAGTCTGATGAGGAGCAGGTGAGGCTCAGCCTGGAGAAAAGGAGGCTCAGGGGGGACCTTATCACTCTCTACAACCACCTGAAAAGAGGATGTAGCCAGGTGGGGGAAAGCCGCCTCTCCCAGGTAAGGAACAACAGCACAGGAGGAAATGGCCTCAAGTTGCACCACAGGAGGTTTAGATAGGATATTAGAAAATATTTCTTCACCAAAAGGGTGGTCAGGCACTGGAACAGCCTGCCCAGGTTGAGTCAGCCACCCCTGGGCTATTTAAATGACATGTAGATGTGGCACTTGGGTCCACGGTTCAGGGTGGGCTTGGCAGTGCTGGGTTAACACTTCAGCTCAATGATCTTAAAGGTCTTTTCCAACCTAAATGATTCTGTGATTCTGTAAACAAAAATGTTTAGATTAAAGCCACAAGCTGAAGTATGAGAGATACACTTTATCCTTGGTATCAACAGAGTTTTAAATACATCGGGGAGGAATGGGGGATATTGACAGCTGAAAGGTTTGCTCATTTGAGTTCACTTCTACAGCAAATTTTTTTGCTAGATCCACTTTTGCGAAAGTCAAAGTGCAATAAACAAAGTTATTCTCTGTAGGGTTATTGACAAGAAAAAAAGAGTTATAAGTAGTATTGATTTGGGGTGAAGTGGTAGAACGTGACAATCAATAGAGCTTAAGTCAGATATAAAATAGAAGGAGTCACACAAGTCATGACAGGATTATTACAAGAGACAAATCCTGGTATCAGCCAGGGAAGGGAAGAAGCTGTAAATGAGATCCAAAATATAAGCTGTGGATTGCTTTATGCAAAAAATAACCCTAAACTATTCATTTTAATGTTTTAATATGTGAGGTAGTTTTTATTTCAGCATATTGTCAGTGCTGTTTTCCTAAAGCTTTTGAAACAAATTCTTTCCACCTCCATAGTATTTTCATTAAATGTCATCAAAGCTCTTTTCAAATCTCTGCGAGAAGTATGATTATCCTTTTTTAACACATAATGAGAAGATAGAAAGAGGCTGGGGCTACATTTTACAAACCAGTCAGTAATGCCACGCGCCTGGTGTCGAAATACACAAATCCAAAAAATGAGAGTCCTACAAAAACGATATTTTCAAAGGTCCTGGGAAATCACAACTTCGGTCAACAGCTGCTTACAGGTTCCCAAACTTTAGGTCACAGGCTGGGGAACCAAAAGCTGAGCCCTCAGAGCAAACACAGAAAGCCGTGTAAGCACGGTGAGCTCGCTCACAGATACAACAGAGCCTAAAATAGGAGGGATGCTAATTCACAGTCCTCTGTTCTAATTACAAAGCTCATTATTTTTACCACTGGAATGACTCAGGGTGAAAGGAACCCAACAACCGCATATTCTACCACATGAAAGGACTGTACATTTGCTGAGATTTATACAGTGCCTACCTTCTGAGCACAACCACACTGGAAAATAATGGCAATAATCAGAACAACAATGAATGTTTTTCACCAGTGATTATGCCCATCCACAATCATTCAGTGCATTGCCTTTTCCTAGACTCTGGACTAAAAAAAAAACCCAAATTATTGAAAGATGCTAAAATGCCTTACAAATGAAATTCGATGCAGAATTAGTTACAGTACCAAGGTGAAAGGCAGCAGCGTTAATAACCATCAACATTGCACAACAATTTATTGCAGGCTGTGATGAAAACTGCTCCATTCGAGGGAGATATAAGCCATATTTTGAAGAACCCCTTGCACTAATCAGCTAAATAAATGCTGACAATCAAACTGTGGGATATGCAGAGCCTGGGGGAGGAGGGGGCCTTGGAACAGCTTCATTTTTATGAATGAAGCCATAGGGAGGTTAGAGAAGGACAGGAGCACACACAACTCCGATCCCAAGAAAGGCACAGGACAGGCTGAAGAGCACCACCACACTGAAAAGTGAGCTGGCCAGGAAATCAAGGGTTACATAGTTGCAATAAAATAATTTTTTATTTTAAAGCCATTGATTTCTAAAGAGGGATATGTAAGGACTGCAACAGTTTAAAAGCTTGTTTAGCTGGAATCATATTTGCAGTCACAGGATTTCTATTGGAAAATAGCATTATCGTCTCCAGAGGGAAAACTAGGACTGAATCACATCAGGAGGAGGATGGACAAGATGACCTTTTGAAGTCCTCTTCAGCCGTATTCCTGTAAGTCCATATTCAGTGACAGAAAACACATCTGGATCGGAGCTGCTGGGGCTTAGGCATTCAAGTTAGAAAATTTTGGCATAAGTCTTTTGCATGACAAGAAGCCCAAGCAATTTTTATATTGGGCTCTGTCTGCCATTAGTGATGCGATTCAATCATAAAATGGCTTATTCCCCCAACACAAATATATGATACCATGCCGGAGCAGGAATGGGAAGCTGCTCTCATTATCACAGCTAAGTTCATTTTACAGCAAAGCAGTTTACTTTAAGACTTTTCCAGTAATCCAAGTCTAATTATGGAATCAATTTAAAACAATTTTGTAATTAAAAGTACCTGCTGAAAATATCTCACAGGCTCAATAATTTAAATGATAGTGTTAAAAAGGTAATTAAAATTAAAAAGGCCAAATGAGGCTGGGTCGCTCCTCCACTAGGAGAGTGCTGAAGGACGTTGCATTTGCAGACCCGAATCTCCAGCTTCCTCCCCAAATTCCTGCTTTCCCCAGCTGCACGGGGATTTCGCACTAAGAGTCATCCAAGAGACGTCTGAGCGGACCGCGG
>VZRF01013102.1:510627-618687 GCA_013396875.1 Vireo altiloquus | reverse complement strand
CGCCGAGCACGCATGGCAGCCGCGGGCACGGCCGCGCCGCCGCTCCGCGCTGTCCCGCCCGGGCACCCCGCGGCAGCCCGGCCCGGAGAGACACCCCCTGCGAGGGCCGCCCCAGCACTGCCGAGGGCAGGGGAAGACGAAGTTAAGGCTTCGCTCCCGCTAGTTTCTGCTCGTTTTCACCTCAAACTGGGTTTCGTGGTGCGCAGCTCTGACGGAGCATCTTTGGAGTGCCCTGTGCTTCGTCACGTAGGCAGAACGTTAGACGCAGTTTAGCAGCGCTGGTGGCAGTGCCACATCTTTCGCAGTTTTTGGGAGTGGGAAGGTGTGTTCCCGAGCACTCTCGCCCGTCGGCTGCCATTGGGGAAAGGCAGGACGCCTGGGCCTGCCGGCTGGAGCGAATTGCTCTTAGGAATCAGCATCCAGGTCTATCTAGTGAATCTGTGAAATTCACAGCCACGAGTCACTGAATCAGAGACACTGTCTCCTGGCTCCAGCAGCTGTGGTAGCTCCGTGTTTCCTGGTGCCACTCCCGGTGTGCTGTTAGGGGTATTGCCCCTTTGCCCACAACTGGGCGTTGCAGCTCTTCCCTTGCTCAGAGGTAGCAGAGGGTGTCCTCTAGCTGAAGAGGACTCTGATAAGCACGTTAAAGTGTTTGGCACGCTCCTGAGAGAGAGCAAGGGGAACAAAACCAGGGACAAGGGAAGACATATTTATAATGAAATATATCTAGGCTCAGTGCAAACACAGCCCCAAAGGTATGTGGGATCCTATTAGGAGCATGTGGAAATAGCACATCCTGATGCTTCAAAATTAATAGTAAATACTTGTAAAGTTGAAGTTCTTTTCAAGTGTTTCAGCTATCTGATGCTGCTGCCTCCTCCAAGTTAAAACTTCAGGCTCTTCAAGAGGGATTTTAGTTCAGATAATGTATCAGTTCAAAGGCCAGTGTAAGAAGCATAGTTCCTTATCTCCCCTGGGGAAAATGAGCATCTCACAGCGAAATGCAGGTATTCTGCTAAGAATGGGGAAATATGTGGACGATTTTCAGCTAAGAGAACACATTATTTCTGAAATACCTTTGCTACTCCTTTTAAACAGGGAAATTTGGGAACCATAGAGCATTTTCACCAAGCATCATTTCCCGATCAGGTAGGTTTGCACATCCCCAGCCAGCCCAAAGAGGGAGTTCAGGTCAGTAACAGCCCTCTTAAGCTGTGCAAATGCAGCACAGGCAGAGTTACATGAGAGACATGTTCTTCAGAGGCAATAAGCTGTTGACTGCCATGAGTGGCAGGACAGAGCAATAATGCAGCAATTCCTATTGTCTGTAATAAGATACTGTTTTGGTAGCTTTGATTTTTGAAATCAAAATAGCAAAAGATAATGACCCGAGCAATCTGACGTTATTGGTGCTCTCCATCAATTAAAATGCAAAGTGCTGGATGCAATGTCTACCTTTAGTGTGGATGGAGCACCCAGATACACCCTTCTGAGGAGGAAGAAGCAAATGAACTAATGTCTGTCAGTGTTGATAGTGATGCCTTAGGTTTTAACTTTTATATTTTTCAAATCCTGTACTGCTAGTGTAACTCTGAAGTTTCCTGTAGCTTGTTAAGTGCTGTTCTCTTATGCTAAGATAGACATAACAAAGTCTCTCCAGCTCGCTCTCCAAGGACACCCAGACTGTCCTAGGCCCTAGAACTGTAAACCTTCATCTTGGGGAGAAGGGGGGCAAGCTTGAGGAAATTCCATCATTGGCTGGGTTCTGGTTGGTGAATTTATGCTGATATAAAAGTGTGAAAAACTCGGGACCTGTCATCCATTTTGGGATCCACTGAGGCAGGACCCTCTGGAGCCCAAAGTGTACATATGAAGGCCTTTCAAATAAATACCTCCTTCATTCCTTTATTCCTGTCTAGTCTCTGTTTCTAGGTAGCCATTTAAGGCATCAATAGGAACTACTTAACCCTTCTTTCTGCCACTTACTCCTATGGCCATGTGTGCGGCTGCACCTCGGACACCACTCAGCCTGAGGAAGGAGAACTGACTTTTCCAGGCACCTGTCAGCCACCCGACGTGAGTGGGAACATCACCACTCCAAACAGCACCAGGAAATCAAGGTTTGCTTGTGCAGCAGCTCTTCTTCAAAATCTTAATGAACTGTAAAAATTCACCTCTTGCTAAGCAGGGCATGTATGTAGGATGCAAGGTGGTGGCAGTGGCTGAAGGGGCTTTGGGGGCTAGCCCCCGCCCAGTAGCTGAAGTAGTTTGGCAGGGATCCGTGTCAGCCAAGAGCAGGGAAGGGCTCCTGCAGCCCAGAAAATCCTAAACTGAGTGAAGAGCAGCAAAAGCTGGAGGAGGATGAAGCCTGAGGCAACCCTGACCACAGAGAGGCAGAGGGGAAGGAGCTGCTTTGCTTTGGCTTGGGCTTTGTTTCTGGAAGGGGTGGATGGATTGCCTGAAGGGCTACAACTGCTCTGTGACCAAATCTGACATCTGTAATCAACTTTAGTGCATCCTCCTGAGCTGAAGTGGGGCCAGAGCAGTGATCAGTGGGCTGGACCTGAAGCTCTGAGCTGCTGTTGCGTAGCATAGACTGTAAAATACAGGAGGATTTGCCCCCTGGTTTTCCCACCAGTGTTTCATAGCCACAGATGCCATGATTTCTGTGCCTTCCTACACTTGGCTTCCCCTCCACTATTTTTTTTAAGCAAGTTACAGATGAGCCTCAAACCTGTAGGGACTAACCCTGAATTGACTCTGGTGGGCATAAACCCTCCCTGGTGCTGTAGCAGGCGGGCTGGAAACAAGTCAGAGAGATTATGTGACTTTTTTTGCTTCATATGTACTCACAAAGCTGCTCCCATCTCCCCGCACTGCTTCTGCAGCTAAAAATGCCACCCTTCAGAATGAAGATGAAAAGTGCCAGTGCTCATCTGCACCCTCCAGACTCAGGTTCCTGTTGTTTGGGCCCAGGAACATCGAGGTGGTGCTGGGAGCGGGGGGAGATCACGTCTTCCTCGTGGCAAGTTCTGGGTACTGCCATGTGGTGAGAGGTGTTCCTGGCCAGCTTCGCTCTCCTTGGAGGGAGAGGCTTCAGCTCTGTTCCAGCTGGTGCACACAGTCAGCTCCTGGCTGCTTCTAGCAAGTGCAGGGTGGGCATCCCAGCCAGATTCTGGCTGGCTGTGGGCTTACAGCTCATCTTCTCCTGGGGTTTTGTAATCGCCTTCATGAATAAACAATTGCATGTATAACTCCTGTGGCTGCAGGATTTTAGTTTAGTCTTGCTGTACACATTCATCTGCTTCATTCTCTTATTTTTGTCTTCTCATATGCACTCTTCTATTTGATTATCTTATTCTGAGATCTGTACTGGGTAAAAGGCTAGATTGAAAAATTCAGTTAAATGCATCCAACCCCAAAAGTGGCATCTCACTCCAAGAGCAGTAGCATTGACTCTGCTCAGGACTAGGAATGTTAAGGCCATGCCCAACCTACACAGCATTTGGCCCTGAGTCTTTAATACACTATGATAATTTTCTCTCTGTGTGAAGGTGAGGAAGTGTCTTTTGAAACATCCAAGGCAATGTGAGAGTCCATGGCATCACCAGTCCAAGTGGTGCAACGTGAACCTGTGTTTCACAGCTGCTGCCATGGCACATGGAAGTGCTCAAGAATGCTCAGAAACTAGGACAAAAGTGGGACAGGAGCAGCCAAATCTGCTGTAGTCTCATTCACACTGCTCATTGGGAAGGTGTCTGGACTAAATTATTTCCAGAACTGCCAACAGGTATTGTTTCAAAGGGAAAAAAATCATTCATTCCAAAAAAGAGCTGGGGAATGAATGAGCTCACTCAGTCCTCCACTCTCCTGACAGGAAGGGGAGGAGAATTGGGGAAAAAAGTGAAGAAACGCATCGGCTGAGATCAGAACGGTTTAATAATTGAGATAAGAACAGTTTAATAATTGAAACAAAGTAAAATATAGTAAGAATACTAATGATAATAATAATTAGAGTGAAAAGGATGGACATAGAGAGAGAGAGAGGAATAAGCCCCAAGAGAAACAAGTGATGCACAACACAATTGCTCACCACCCTCTGACCAAAGCCCAGCAATGATTGGGTCCCTCCTGGCCAATTCCCTCCAGTTTATGCCCTGAGCATGAGTCTCTGTGGTGTGGAATATCCCTTTGGCCAGTTCAGGTCAGCTGTCCTGCCAGTGCTCCCTCATGGCTTCTTGCGCAGCTCCTCACTGGCTGAGTATGGGAAACGGAAAAGTCTTGATTTAGAGTAAGCACTACTCAGCAACAACTAAAACATCAGTGTGTTGTCAACTCTGTTCTCATACCAAACCAGAACACAGCACCTACCAGCCACTAAGAAGAAAATCAGCTCTGTCCCAGCCAAAACAGGTATTGCTGGTGGTAAGAGTCAGCTGAAAAGGAGGCTTTGAGGTCCAAATTCTTGTTTACCTAACACTCTGGTCCGCCTCAGTGCATGAGTGGTCATGGGCATCTTTAATTTCCTAGCAAAATGTAACCCAGAATATTCGGTATTGGATTAATTGGTTGGGGGTTTTAATTATCACGTTAAGATATTCCTTCTTCATGTTTTACCTGCTCAAAAACAAGGCCAGAAGGGATTGTTCTGATGATGTGGCTGTTGGGTAGGTAAGTTTCATCCTTAAATTGGACTCCAGAAAGGGTGAAAATGAGGTGGTGAGGATTGTAGCTGAGGGTCATAAGAGAATTTATCTGTGGCAGTGGGAGGCTGTAAGAAAAAAAGACACCAGGGCACATTAGTGGCAGTCAGATGAGTAAAGGGGGGGTCAGTCCATGGGGAGGAGAACAGCTTAGCACAAAAGACTCCAATTAATTATTTTAAAATATAAAATGGCAATGACTGGCATTGAGATTTGGCTGCAGAGCATCATTCCAGACTGAAAGTACATATTGTTGCAAAACATCCTCCAGACCTCCTGGCCACAGACCAGCTTCCCATTTCGTCGGCCACAAGGAAGAGCTGTTGCCTTGAGCTCACAGGTATCATGGTGTAAACAGAATTCTGCACACAAAATTAAGGAAAAGAACTCAAGCATCATCTAACAAAATGCAGGGAGTTGCCAAAGGGAGTTCTGAATGCCTTGGAAGGCACGAAACTATTCAGGGCTAAGATTTCATAATGACCTTGTTGTGTCCTTATGAAAGATAATAGCCTGAGATATGCTGTATTACTCATATTCTTAACAGGCTCAAGTTTTCAAGCATTTTCAAGTAAAAACTCATTTGTTGAACTCCTTTATATATCAGATAAGGCATTCAGTCACTTCCTTCATACCTGGAGTACACCTTATTTCCCTTTGAACTTAGAAATATTAATGAGCTGATATTTCACGAATATAGGGAGTGCATGGGTGACTTGGGGAGGTTCACATTGTTAAACCATGTAAGAATAAATAGATGCTTTGCAAAGAAAGGTCTTGTCTTCTTAGGTGTTAGTGGTGATGTCTTACTGTTAATATTCAGGAATTAATGAGTTCCTGAGTGCTTTCCAATCTATTCCCAAGTGTGTTGTGGTCCCCAGAAGGGTTGTCCTGCAGACCCTCTTCTCCACCGTGACATTGCCCTTGCTTGATTCTGCAGGAGGCTGACCCCCTACACATCTCTGGGTAGATTTGCACTTGAAACCTTGAGTTCATAATTTCCCTCCATCCTTGTCTAAAAAGGCCAGCTCTCTCACCTGCCTCAGCCTGAAGAGGGTGGTTGCTGGACACGCAGTAATTGCAGGGATTGCAGGAAAGCAATTATTCTAAACAGAATACTTTAAGGTCATTGCTTATAAGAGAGTTGTCCCTCATAAGTGTGCTTTCAAAAACAGGTAAGCAATTAGGAGGATAATTATTTTGATGAATTCTGAACCACTAACAGTTATGATGGCTCAAGAAAAGCAGCCCTAAAATTGCAGAGTCCCGATTCTGCAGATGCTAAACACTGCTGGCTCCTTTCTACTCCTACCAAATTCAAAGGAGAGCTGAAGGCATTCATTTTCTCACAAAGTCAGGATTTAAGAACCTTTCTCTTCCCTAAACATAAACACTCTTGTTTGAAAGAAGCAGGGGGCACCCTGAAGAAAATGACAGGAATACCAAAGGAGAATTCTTTTTCCTTTACTGAGCCATTAGTACTGACAGCCATAAACTCACATCTGGGACCAATACACAAACCTTAATAACCAGCCATCAGTGTAGTTTTACCAATTAGTGCTAATTACATTTCATTAGAAAAGCTGGCAGGGTAAGGAGGGTGGAGTTTGAACTACTTTTTTGTTTCCTACTGACCTACATTACTAATGAAAAGTTTTAGTAACCAGAAAGCCACGCTTTATTTTTATTTCCATCAACACAGTTTAGAGGGCATCACAGAAATAAATGATACCTGGCTAATTGGAGAACTGGACCAAATCGCACTTACTGCGAGGCCAATTCTTCAGCTGAACACATGGAGACTTTTGTACTCTTCTGATTACAGCCAGATTGAACTTGCCACTAGTCCTGTGACCACATTTGGCCCTTGCTTTCCAGTAAACAGTAATTTCCAGCAGAAGAATGTAAAACAAAACCGTTCCAGGAGCTGAAACAATTTAAACCAGTTATGAGCGCTTTTCATTTCATCCCTCCACAGCAGAAGAGGCTTGAAAACACAAAATAAAATATGTAGTGTTTGATTTGCAACACCATTCTACGGCCTGAATGGTATTCATCACCCTTAAGTACAAACTCATGATGAATTTCCCCATGCCCACAGCACACTTGGCACAGTCCATTTCCTTTGCATTATGACACCTGAAGTTCTGAGAGGACCCCAGTGCCTTTCACCTCCAGATCACAAGTTCATAACTCACTGGACTGTTTAAATTAAGGTGCTCAGCCCCATCCATTTACATCCTGGAAAAGTCCCCAAATCCCACATTCTGACCTTCTAATGAGTCTGGCAGAGGCAGACTGAGGAGACACACACCTGACTGCCGCAGTGCCCTTGGGGTGGGCAGCACAGCCCAGGCACAGGGAACGGCACAGGGAACTGCAAGACACCAATTCCTTCCCACCACTGTCTGAACTCACAGCTACAAGCAAGTCCTTCAGACTCAGCTCCCCCCAAAGGTACCTACGTTCAAAATTGCAACCTCCAGACCCCAGCTCAGCTGTGGTTTAAGTCGAAGGCACTTCACTCTTTCTTAGCAAAAATTCCCAGGAGTTTGCGGTCGTGTTTCAGGCGCTGGGCTCAGCCCTGGCAGCAGGGATCTTGTGGCTTGTCTAGGTAGGGATGTACCTCTGTGTTCTGGATTCACAGAAGCTTTCACAATGCTTCTGATAAGAAAAATGTCTTTCAAACCAGAAAGGATGTACCTTTCCTTTGTCAAAGCAGGGCAGCTGAGCCATCCACTCAGGTGCAGAAGAAATCAGCTTCCACGGCCCTTGGATTCTGGCCCTTGCATCTCATGTCTCTGCAGAGTTGGTGTAGACAGACTGTTTGCCTAGAAGCATTTAACTAAGCCATGTAGAAAAGTAAAATATTGTGCACTATCTTTTTCTTTGCACTGAGAGCAGCATTATGTATTCCTTGAGGACACAAGTAAAGAAGAATAAGGAATTGCAGTAGAGTCCCCATGAGAGAGGACAATGAGAGAGCTGAAGCAGATGTGTTCAAACACATTCTTTAAAAGGCTGTGACAAAAATAGAGCAGCTAGTTGGGAACCCTTCCAGTGCAAAGGAACTGTACCTTTACAATCCTAAAGGTAGAATAACAGAAAAAATTAAAATGTCACAATTTTATAGCACTGCATAATGACTTCATAAGATGTTGAGGTTTTTTTATATTGAGTCATAACTAAATGCCATGCAAAACCTTAGCTTCATAACATATGGTCAAATATGAATTCAGAGAATTAAGAATTAATTTCCATGCATCTTATGTATTCCATGTCTACACATTTTTTATGTTTCTTGATAGGCATACAGCAATTTGCATTAACTTCATTTCATAGCAGAACCATGGAAAAGCTGCAAGAGGATAGTTCTATCAGCATTACAGTAGAATTTTTGTAACTTCCTTTGGCATCTGTTCTGATGCATATACTAAAAACCACAGTATCAGGCTCCAAAACTTTTCCAAAATTCCACAACATGAAGCAACAGCCATACAGTGTGACTTAGTGCAGGCAGAAGAAAGGGAGCAGAAAAAAATATCTTAGACAGAACTCGATATGAGCAGACCTTGAAGAAGCGGAGATTTGGATTTGAGCTGTTCTCATCTTTAATTTCCATGTTTATTTTCTACCTTTTTCACACAGACACAAAAATAACTCTCTTCTGCTGTAGCTACATTACCACTGAGTTGTGCCAATTGTATCAGCTGTTCATCTGGCTCTCAGTACATGCAACAGTTCAGGTTCGTTCAGGTTTCTCCCTGCATGTGATCCTTTTCTTCCTTTCTGCTGATGCATTTTTGCAGTTAAATATCTGTCAGCTCTTATCAGGTGAAATAATAACAAATCTAAAGCTGTCTGGAAAATACATGATCACCATTACTGCTTGCTGTTGCCACCCTGAAATTCATAGCAACAAGAGGATTAGCTTGAATTGAAGACTAAACTAGATTAGGTTCGATCAGCTATTCTCCTTTAGCAAAGGAAACCCTAAACAAAACAAAACCCCAAGCAAACAAAAACAAACAAACAAAAAATAATATCAGCAGTTCCTAAAAGGATGGGTGCAAGAAGGTCAGGAAAAGTCCAGCCAGCCCTGGAGGTTATTGGGGTTGTGACTTTGGTGGCTGTTCCTGCCCTCTCTGCTCCATAGAGGGGAAGCTGGGGGTGGAGAGCAACTGAAGGCAGGAGAAGAGGGTGAGGAAAAAGGGAATTGTTGGAATTGGGGTGAGTTTCCCCGTGATAATCTGTTTGGGAACAGAAAACATGGGGGTGAGAGCAAGCCCTCCACAATCTGGAGAAGGAGAGAGCAGCAGCCTGTCAGGGACACTTTGCATGTGGCAACAGCATGGATTGGGAAGGTCTCTGAAATGGCACTGCCTTCCTCTTTTCTTCATGTCCCTGCCTTTTCTGCACAAGGTCTACTGCACCCTCCAGGGACAACAGCTCCCTAGAGCAAGGGCTGAAACCCAGCCTAGCTGCACAGAGAAAGGAATTCTGCTTTTTTTTTTGTCATGCATAAGATGACTTCCAGATATTTAGATCCCCATGGGAGTCATCTAATGCTTCATGCTTGCTAATGAAAAGCAATTCCAGCCAGGTCTAGTCTTCCTCAACAGATTAATTGTCATAATATTAATTATTCCTTTTTATTAAGTTTAGTGCCATTTAAAGCTTTGCCCTTTTTTGTACTTGGGTGTTAAGGTTATACTGTTTATATGTGACTCTTTTGTTTAAAGTGTAGAACACAAACTGAAACATAAACTCACTTTTCTGGTATAGCAATGCCAACAAATTTTTGGTGCAATAAAACATCGGGTATTAAATATATGGATGGGGGAATGTGTGGTGGTGAAATGGTAGGAACTTCACATGACAGGCATTCAAAATCTAATGATAATTATACTTTCATCAGCTTAGAACTTCCATGTGTCCCTGATCTCTCTGTTTCTCTCAGTTGCCCCAGTATATTTTGTATGCTGTAGCACATTAGTGTCTGGTCAAACTAAAGTTTCCAGTTTTCATGTGTTGGTTTGCTCAAACACTCAGTTACTTTACATGTGAATACAAGATCTCCAACTATCAAAATTGAATTTGTCAACTTCATCTCCCAAACAATGATTTCTCAGAGTTTTTTTCACTTGGATTTCCCCTTACCCTCATCTGGAGTCCCTTCATAACTGTACTTTTCCTCGTGGAAATACTTCAATAGAACATTTGAAGTACTTCACAAGATTCTTTCAGGTAAGACTGAGGTCTTCAAATGTCTCACACTGAGAGTGTTAAGAAGGAGCTTGTTTGAGCAGCTCCAGGGCCACCTGGCACCAGGGAGGCTGAGCAGAGGCAGGACCTCTAGATGGTCCAGCGGATCATTCTGTGATTCTGTGATTCTGTTCTATGACAGGGACATGCCTGAGCTGTTGGTCCGTATGGTCTGGATCTGTTCAAGCCTCCTCCGTGCTCACCACTGCCGTGGCACTAAAGGCAAAGTACTGCTGGGCAGAGAAGGCCTTGGCTGAGCTCAGTCCTGCATCCTGAGCAGCAAGGAGAGGGTGGTTTTGAGTCCCCATCTTTGCGAGCCACTGCCACTGATGCCTCAGGTTTTAACTTTTATGTTTTTCAGATCCTGTACTGCTAGTGTAACTCTGAAGTTTCCTGTAGCTTGTTAAGTGCTGTTCTCTCATGCTAAGATAGACAAAACAAAGCCTCTCCAGCTCGCTCTCCAAGGACACCCAGAACTGGTGGACCAAGAACTGTAAACCTTCATCTTGGGGAGAGGGGGGCAAGCTTGGGGAAATTCCATCATTGGCTGGGTTCTGGTTGGTGAATTAATGCTGATATAAAAGTGCGAAGAACTCATGACCTGTCATCCATTTTGGGATCCACTGAGGCAGGACCTTCTGGAGCCCAGAAGTGTACATCTGAAGGCCTTTCAAATAAATACCTCCTTTATTCCTTTATTCTTGTCTAGTCTCTGTTTCTAGGTAGCCATTTAAGGCATCACCACCAGCTTGGCTCTGCTGAGCTCCTGTGCAGAAAGGAAGTCTGTGCCAGGGTGGAAAAGGCTTTGCTCAGTCCTGACGGGACAGGGCAGGAAGAATTGGACTTTCTTCTCTCAAGAAGTGGCTCCTTCTCTTCTTTGGAACTTCAGGCTTGGTTTCACTATTGAGAATATTCCTAGTAGCCCCTTTTCCAAAGGGCTTTCTCCCTGCTGGGTGATGGCAGCCACCAGCCTCAACACTGGGCTGCCCTGCCCGGTGGTTCCTCCCTACAAAGTCCCTAATGAAAAGCCCAAACTGCCTTGTGCCCAGCCTGAAAGGAACTGAAAATATTCGCTGTCATGTCTTTTTGTCCCTCCTCCGTTCCCCACACTTCATAAATTCTCATCCATAATTGATCATTATATGTTGCCCTTATTTATTGATCGTATATCGCTGCTTATTCCTAATTGCTGCTTTCATTTTTTTTTTTTTTCCAGAATCTGGCTTTCAGGCAATGCTGTCATCCTTCTTGGCACTGGAATCACAGCTTTTTGGCTGTTTAATGAGCTCTTCTTGAAAGAGCTCACAGTTCTCCATCAAATTTCCTCCTTCTGAGTTTTTTTTCTCACTATCACTCTCTTCATCTGTGGGAAACTAGTCCTTCTGAAACATTGAAAATGTGTAAAAATCTGTTTTCTTTTTGCCCATTGCAAATACTGGCAAACAGTGATTACCATTCCATGGTTGACCACTTAGCTTTACCTGTAACAAAAGGGTCCAGACTAGATTTGGGGTGGGTCTTCAAGGTTAGGAAGTTACCCTTGTAACTTTTAGAAAAATAGTGCCTTTGGAACAGTCTTGAGGGATATTTCAGCTCTTTCCTTACACAAAGATTATGAAGAAATGGGGGACTGTGAAATTTTGTTGTAACTGATTTGAATCCAGGAGTTCTTGTTCAGTCCATTGTAGTCAAGTCAGAAATTATTTTTCTAACATTGGAGACTGTTTGGGTAGCAGGTTGTATTTCAGCTGATTATTTATTTATAAATCTGAGGGAAAGGATTATTTATGACTGCAAATGCAGGATAAATTGTAAAATTTTACCTATAACCAGAGTTACAAAACTTCAGCATATATTTTATTCACAAACTTCCTTCCTTTTACATTATTTAGCAAACATAACATTATCTCATTATATGTGGTCTTTGCCCCAAAGAGTTTGCAATCTCTTTCAGGCACCAAAGGTTTTTTAGCAGAGGAAAGCATAATGAAGTAATTAGCTTTGTAATAAGCAGACATCATTGCAGATTAGAGAGGATGCACATTAATTAAGGCATCACCCAGAACCCTTCTCCTGCAAGGCACACGTTCTGCACCAGCCACAGCTAAAGATGTGACAGACAGGACTTCACTGGAAGCAGAGACATTTCCCTTTGGATTACGACCGTGAAGTCATTTTATCCATGCCAAGATCATAAGTCCATCAGTAAAACTGAAAGGAGAGTGATTTCAAAAGCCATACATTATGTTTAGCCCTCCTTACAATATACTCAGAGCACTTCCCCGTGGTTTGATTTTGCTGGGAGCTGAAGTCATTGAGGTGCTCAGTCCTCAGGCAGAGTTACAGCACCGGGAATTATTCCACCACAGTTCAGCGCCATTTACCACACCTCATCATACAGACAGTCCCTGAATTCAAATGGGAAGAATAATTCCATTAAATCATTTTTGTAACTGCATAATTTTAGTAATTAAAACCTTTACTTATATCTATTCAGGAATGAGCAGAATATTACATTAGTGCACTGCACTTATTAAATTTTTAAGGTTGACTGGTAAATTTAGGGGTGATGCAAGACATAGTTAAACACCTTGGAAGAGAAAAATGGTCAAACAGTGTTTTGATTAGTACAAATATGTTGGAATTGTCTCCTCGAATTTAGTTTGGTGGGAACAGATGGGCTTTTTCACATACCTGATTTTGTGGCTATTTTTCTGTGCTTCAGATGTTTCTGAGGCACAGGTGTTTCTAGGCAACATTTACAGAATTCCCTGAGGAAAAATATCAGCATAGGAAAAGCAAAACTAAAAGCTGCCTGACTCAGCCCCTGTACTGAGTTAGCATGTTGTCTACTTCTTCAGTCATTCAAGGCCAGAGAAATACACTTATTTATTTCTTTGGGCTTTGTGTCAAGCTTTTAGGTTATGATTTACAAAAACAGTGGGAAGCCCAAACAGAGCAAAGCCCAAGAGATATGTAAGGGAGCACTGAAATGAAGACATTCATCAAATACTGATAATCATTCAGTCATCTCCATAAGCAGGGACAGGAAATGGAAAACAAATTCAACAAAGCAGATGCAGTACATTAAAATTCTGATTTTATATATATTTTATCCGCCAAAAAAACTGGGATATCTCACACACACACAAAAAAAAATACATGTAAGGGAGCAAGGCTCAATGCAGATTTAATCACAATGTCAGATCCCAGGTTAGCTTAAAGGAAAATGAGAGAAATCATCTCACCTTTCATAATTCATTGCAAATCTAAGTTAGACACTACAACTGATTCAGAGGAGTACATGACACTTTTTTCATTGCCTCTTCTCTATTTCTCTGCCAGAAAGCTCTTATATCTCAGCTCCTTACAAGATTGTTAAATTATTAGTCAGAAGAACAAACCTTTCAAAAGATTTAGAGGTTTTACCTTCTGGATTATATACCAGGGTAATTTAATGCTAACAAGCTGCAGTGCTGACTAAGGCAATTTGGTTCATAGGAATTTATGGGCTACTCAGAATATATCCTGAAGCATGATTACAATTATCTGACGAACTCTTCTGTGAGGAGGGGGACTGATGTCGCATCCATGTCCTTCAAGCCTCTTCCCATCCCAGGCACCCCAATCCTCTGCTTCCTTCAGCAGCCCCTGGCTGTGGCTGGGGCAGAGCTGCAAACATCCCAGCCATTGCTGCTGGGGCCAGACAAAACCTACAGTGAGTTGATTCTACATCTAAAACCAGCATTCACAAAAGGAAGAACAACTGTTTAATAATCCTGGTAGAAAGAGGCTTTCCTTTCCTGGTACCTTCACAAGTCTGTTTATTCTCATTGCTATCCAAACAAAGGCAGGATTGCCACAACAGCTTCAGGCACCTGCTGGAAACCGAGATCACAAGTCCTTTGTAATTCGTGGGGATTTGCCTTTGGCCCCAGCAGTTAGAGGATCATTATTGAAATCTCCCAGCACTCTGTTTGCTCCTGTTTGCACTAGCACAGGTTATCTTGACTGTGCCTCCCATGCTTGATCACAGGTAAGTACACATTCCAGCATTACAAACAGAAAAGTCCTTGGGAATATACAATTCTGAGAATATACAATTTACGGCTTCACCTTATCTGCTGTGACTACAAGGTAACAAACTGTAAAGAAAAAAGCCCAAGGACAACAAAAGAGTACAGTGGGGTGAAATTCTGTTTTCTCACCCTGGAATCACTCCCAGGAGCTATGCAGCTGAAATAAGTGGATTTACACTCAAGTAGATTAGAGCAGATTTAGTTCCTAGACTGTCACCCATATCTGCCTCTTATCTCATCATTGTCATGGTTGCACTATACTGTTAAAACTATTGAGGAATGATACCTTCATTTAACATTGCCCACAGATCTGTAATTCCAACTGTACAACAATGAGGTTTTAACTGCTGCTGAATTGGGCTTCTACTTCAGTTCTTTGAGGAAAGGAAGATGATCATAACCCTAACATTTTTCCCAGCCATCATCCAAAGTGCTTCTAACTAGTTTCAGCTCTAGTTTCACTTCAACTCTGATCAAGCAATATTTTGAATGGCTTTGGAAAAGAAGAAATGCAGAGTGGCTTCTGTTCTTTCTAGTAGCAGAGCAAATCAGTATCCTAGGTCTTCTGATCTGAGCCACTTTCTTTTCAGCCTCTGAAACATCTTTATCCTCTCTGGCTGTTACATTACATATCCACCTGTGATAATCATTCTGGAGTAATTTTAAGCTCTTATTTCTTGGTGTTCAGGTGCAATTGTTGTCAATAACTCTAAAATAGAAGAGTTCCTGCACTCTGAGAAGCTAAACTGTGTAATGCCGAGACTGAGTCCCCCCTGGCTGAATTCCCTTGGTGTTTAGACTGGCACTGCCAGCTCCCCACTGAAAAGTTTGCTGCCAGCTTAGTTTATCAGAGACTGCAGTAATTAATTTCCTGATACTTTCTTGTGATGATGGATTAACCTTTTCAAGGACCCTAGGGAAGATTCCAGCTCTGAAAAGCACCACCACAGTGAGTATTGCCATTGCAGGCACCAAAGAACTCTGAGGGTGCTGCCTGCTCTGAGAATCCCCGAGTGAGTATTCCCATATAAAGTGCTTCACACCGTGCTCAATTGCCTAGAATTACAGATTGGAAAGTTAAAGGCTGTGCACTGACACCAGTAGAATAAAAGGTTTTTATGCACAACAGAAGAAATACTTGACCACTCTAGAGTATTTGTAAGATAAATCATCTCCAATCCCATTCTAACTGCAAAAGGAGGAAATCTGTTAGAAACCAAATCACATTACAGTGTTTATGCTTATGTCTTGCATAAATTTCTTGCTCTCTATAAAGTTTGACTCTGATGAGAAGGAAAGCTGTGTTAGGAATGATTATGTGCTTATTTTCATAGAAATAATCCACCAGTTTCTGAAGAATACAACAGAGAAACCTGCCTGAAAGATACCAGCTCTGACATCACATTGCCAGGCTAATTTTCTTCTACAAATACAGAAGTCTTGAGATAAATCTGAAAGTTCTTTAGTCTCTTAGACAAAAATGACCATAGTCAATAATGAAATGATAAGTTTGATAACGAGAACTCAAAAGCTATGGAAAAAATCATCCTTTTGTGGCAATATTTGGGTTTATGTTTTGTTTAGGGTGCAGTCACTGAAGAATCTGATCTATGACAGCAAAGTGGATGTATCACTCTCTACAAAGCAGTCAGATATGCATTCACTTTGAAAGAGAAGCCAGCAAGCTGCTGGCTCTCTCTCTTTACTGTTTCTCCACTGGCTAAAACACATAATAGCAAAAAACCCCAACCCAAACCCCTAAACTAAACAAAACACAGCTGTAGTTCTACATTTGATTTAAATAAGCATTTGTTTGAAACCTTGCAAGCCTTCATATCCAGCAGCACTAAAAAGCCTGAAGCAGGAAAGAGACAAAAAAGCCATCATAACTCACATCCAGGTACAAAAGGATGCTGCTCTCCATGCATAGTTCGCTAAGCCTTATTCAAATAACTTTTGAAACCACTTCCCCACATTCTGCTGCCAGTCCCAGAACAAGGAGTGAAAAGGTTACTTCATATCAACATCTCATATAGTTGGGCTTGAAGAGAATAAGGTGTTTTCTAGGCATCTTGGACAGGATATCCAAATTTTAAATCCAGAGAGAGTCATTAGGCATTGTGAAATATTTTAATATTTTCCCTCTTCCTCTTTAGTGTTTTGTTTGAAGTAAATAGTGAAGTTCTTATACTCCCTAGCACCGAGATCTTGGTCTTCTGGATAATACCCTTCAGATTTACTGCACAGGGAGATAAGTGTGCAGTTTCTTGTGGGGTACATCACTGCTTCCTCTGCTATGAGGATACTCACTGTGTACATAAATGGTTTTCTGTGTTGTAGGGATTTTAATATCTCAGTACTCAAACCATTTATTTATTTTCAAAATCTACATGGCTGAATTATATGGCACAAACCAAATCTTTTATATTTAAATAGAGCAAACAGGGAATGCCAGAGTGGTATGATTTCTTTTTATAACGAAATGTTGTTTGCTGCAACCATGGCAATAGAAAGATAACTGGATGAGCTTGCACGTTTTTAATTCCTTTCCATTGTGGAAAAACCTAGTGATAATATATTTTACTTTGCCTTAATAAAATGAATGTAAGTTTTCTTTAGTTGAATCCCCAAACATCAGGGGAACTCTTCAGCTGAACTGGTCATGCTGAGTCATAACAATTCAGAAGTCGAGCAGACAGAAATCTAATTATCCCCCAATTCTTGCCACAGATCAAGTCTCTCTGGGCAAAGGTTGGTGAGTATGACTAAATGACAGTGGAAATCTTATCCATTCAGCTCCTTCCAGCTAGTTATTGCACTAGGGATCAAGTAAAAGTCCCAAACTCCAGTTTTCACACTGCCTCCTGCAATTTCAAAGGAGCTAGATGTGATCTGAACATACAGATGAATCGGTACCCTTTTTAGATGGCATTGTGAAAATTATGCCTGCTTTATCCACAAAAATTGCAGCCAAGAGGAATCATGTACTTAACGCTATCAATGGAGTGTGGCTGCTGCTTCAAGGGAGGTGCAGCTAACAGTCAGGGCAGATTACACCAGCAGAGTAGTTCCCTGCAAACAAAACACTTTGAAGTGCTGGTCCCTCCCTGTGGCTGTTCAGCAGGTGGGATCAGGCTCCTTTGCAGGAATCCTCTCCTCTCCCTTCAATTTTCATCACCCGACCCCACATGCAACCCAGCACTGAGCGTAACACTGACGTATTCCCAATGCTTTTCTGGTGGTCTGGACACTTCTGTAAGCAAAACCCTGAGAAAAAGGATCACTGACCTCGAGAAACTTCAGGATGTATCTGGAAGATGTGGAATAAGAGGTGGGTTTGAGCAGAGCGAGGAAATAGAATGAAGCAAAGCAGCCTCTGAACCTATTCAAGAAGACACACTTACTTGATTAACTCCTCATGGATGTGCTGAGAGAAATAAAGCTGGAGGATGGATTTGGATACTAGTCAACCTACATTGGGGGACCATCCAATCATCCTATTGTGGTCTGCTGGAGGTCTGAGAAGGTGTTAAGGTCCTTGAGAGAAAAGCAAATAAACAACATTTCCAATCTGAAGTAGATTGTTGAAATCTAATTAGAAAAATGTCCCACCTCAAAAAAAAAAAAAAGTATTTTTCATCATTTCAGCAGTTTCCTAAGATATCTATGATGTCTTGCATAGCACACAGATCACTATGTCTCACTCCTAAAGGTCATTGACCATTAATTAAAATTTCACTGTACATCCATCTTTCGAGGGATGTCTCCTCAGCTCGCCATCTGGAAGGTTAATAATGCACAGATTCGCAGGCCACGCTGCAGTGCTCGGATCCAAAGATGGATCTGCACTGACTGCAGCTGTTCAGAACTGCATTTTGGGTGGTTTGCAGAGGAAGGGCCCTTCTGGAAGTTTGGGTTCAGTGTCACGGCTTCCACAGGGTCCCATTCCAGTGCTGGAGATGCCAATGTTGATGACTCAAGTGCTGGGCATATAAATAATCAGAAAGGGTCATGTGAAAAGATAACAAGGGATTCCCTGTGGTCACCATCTGGGGCTGCTTTGACAAGCAAAGAGCTTCAGCCAGTTTTGGTGCCACTTTCCCTCACATGACGTTGAGCCTCAGGGTTGGAATTCAGAGGCAAGTGATGACACAGACAGGTTACATCTTCTCTTTGAGCACCAGAGAGAGAAAGATTAGCAAAAGCTTCCTGAACACTGGACTTTCATAGCTTCTCTGTGACTCTTTTGAGTGTTTTGGGGCAATTGTTGGTGATATACTCACAGTTACGGCCCTGGAAATACAAACCCCTTGGGATGGCATTCCTAAGCATGTTTAACCCAAACTCCTTCAATGGTCTCAGCTCTCTCTTTTCCAAAGAACATTCCACTTCATTCTATCTTTTAGCACTAAATAATTGGTGTTTGCTTCTGCCTGGCATTGATAAGGTCTCCAAAACAACAAATCCTGAGCTTAAACATTGGTATGTGGCTTTGTCTTCCTCTTACAACCTCAATCCTTGTCTAAGAGGTGCAGAGGACCACAGTGACACGGAACCCAGGAGTGTCCAAGTGTTCCAAGCTGTTCGTGCTTGGAATGTGGTGTTTCACACCTCACCCTATGACCCATGTAGGTCTGCAGCCTTTTACCACTCACAGATCACCAGCCACAGAAGGGCAGAGACGCCTGATCAAGCTGAGCTGTCCCCTGTGCACCGAATCTTTTTTCCTGGTAACATGTTACAACCCATACCATGGAAAAACGGCATCCAGAACTGTAGGCAGCATTCCCCAGAGAGGCAAATTTGCAGCTAGAGAAAAGGCAGCTATTTGGTACATTATTCTGGCACTGCTTAGCATTTTGTTCTATTTTTGCTTGGGAAGACAGCTCGTGATGAAGAATGTCTCACCTTATCAGGGATGGACAGCAGCTGCTGCACGGGGATGGGAGGTCTTTAGGTGATCAGCTGCACTGGGAATAATTTGAAGAGATGAGAGTTAATTAGTCCAGGATAAACCAAGAAGGGATCTGATTAGCCAGAGTACTAAAAGCCAATTACTTCCAGAACACAGCTAAATGGCTTTACAAAGCTAAAAAAAGACAGCATCTGATAGCTTTTCCAACACATGAAATCTAATCACTAAAAAACCAACCTCTTCTTACCTTCCCCCAAAAAATCTAGTTCTAGATGAGGGCAGACTTGAGAGACAATTTTTTTTTTCCTAAGTAATTTTTGACAAGGGTTTGTAAGATACCTGGCTACTCATGAGTAGGTTTTAATGTGCAGAAAAATTCATCATCACTAAGCATGATTTTTTTTTTGAGAACCACTGTTAAGAGCAAATTGATCTCACTTGCAAAGTCAAGTTGTCCCTTCTTTATGTGGAGTTGGCACTCAGGGAGCTTGGCCACCCTGGGAACTGCATCAGGTCAGCTTCCTAACAGCTGGTTCCCTCTTCTCTGGCAAGATGAAAAAGTCCTGTATGTAACTAATGGCCTGATGATTTTCTTCCCATGGGTTCCAAATTAAAATATCTACTAACTCTGTTTGTGGCCTTAGCCCACAGCTGAAACATCAAGGAACGCATTTCTGGACATTCAAACATATTCAGTATCTTGCATAATGTATATAAAAACAAAAGGATGCTCAAGGTGTGCAGAGCTAAAAATGTGAGCAAGGATTGGACCATCTGTGGGCTGCTGCGTGCCTGCCTCTGTGGCTGCTAACACTTAATTCCAGCTGGACTGTCAGCTCCTTCCTTGTAAGCATACTGTCAGTGTAAATTGACAGGAATCCCCGGGATCCAAGCTTCGGAATGTATTCCCTTGTGCAGCCCTAATTGTTCACAACAGGGCAGATATGGCAGGAGAGGATGTTTGACTAATTGCATATCAAATTGCACCCAAGCCAAAAAGCAGCCGCAGAAGAGGCAGCATGCAGTTTCAGATAGGGTGAAATGGGATCACATGAATGCATGAACTCAGCCACTTAGGTTCTGCTTAAATTCTCCCTGTAAATACCCAGCAGAATTTGCAGAGCCGTAAGCCGGTGCCTGGCATGAATGTGGATTGCATCCCTAGCATGTGTGAACTGTGCCTTGGATAATTCATGAGAATAGCCACACGGGGTCATACCAAAGGTTCATTTAGCTCAGCATCCTGTCTCTGAGGCTGAACAGTGAAAGGGGTGCAGGAAACAAGCATGAGGAATGGGATAAGCATAGCATGCTCCTTCGCCTGGTGTACTCTCTATCTGCTGACAGTCACAAGTTCAGAGTCTTCTCTAAAAGAGAAAGCAGGCTGTTCCTGCATCCCAGATCTTAATGGCCCATGAGAGACCTTTCTTACTGATTCTAATTGCTTTTTCTCCCCATTCTTGCTTCTATCCAAAACATAATGTGGCGAGGAGGTGTATAGTTAAATTATATGTTGTGTGCAGGTGTTCTTAGTTTCATTTATTGTGATTAATACTTCCATGTGTTTCTTGCTAATTCCTGAGTTATAATAAAGAGTGAACAATCTTTTCTTAGTTATTTTTTCAATGTGCTCTTCCTCCCACAGATTGCTTTGTATTAATTGGAGAAAATTAAACCTTCAAGTGTCTCATCTCAAATATTAAACTGATAAGAGATCACACCTATTTGTTAACTTCCAGCTGTGAATAGTGGACCTGTTCTGAATTCCAGGTTCTAGAAATGGCCTCTCTTTAGTGCTCAGGCTTTGAATACAAATTACAGCATGAACCTGCCTCCAGCATTATTATCCACTGGGCTACTGGGATTTAAAAACTCTTTGTATCTTGCCTGGTTACTATGGCCATTCTCAAAGTCTGCTATGTCTGTGCTTTGTACCAGACCTGTAAGTATAAGACTGCTTAAAAGATGCAGCATTTCAGTGAAAACCTCTCCATGTTCAGACACAGAGGTTTCAGTAGGCCCCCTGATGGGAAGACCAAAAGGAACCCGAAAACCTCGGATCTAAAAGAAAAATAATCCTGTTCCCCTTTCTCCCTCATCTTCACATGTAATATTTCGCGAAATACTCCTATGAAGGTCTCCCTCTGCAACTCCTCCACCCATCATTGGCTTCTGCATCTTATTCAAAGTCTAATAGATATCCTGTCTCGCTTTATGCAGTGTACCTGTCTCCTAATACTGATGCATCTTCCTGATTGCTTGCCATGTGCAGCAGTCATTTTTCCTTTCTCAAGGGAAAGCCGTATCCATTCATCAGTTCTCCACCTTCATGCCAGAGTCTCCCTCCCTTCTTGTTTTCAAAGCCCCTCATATGAAATGCACAATGGGTAAGAAATGACAGGAAATCAGGGCATCTGCATTTTGTATTCCTCAGCACTGGCTTGAGCAGCCACACAAAAAACAAACCTGGACTTTTGAGGTCCCCAGCTCCCGTCACCCTCATATCTCTGCTTCTGTTAAAGACTTTATTCCCTTTTGGCCTGTCTGAATTGGAGTCACAAAGGCAGGAAAAAGTGGTATTTACAGTGCTCCTGTTCTCATTGCCAGTGTCTGGGAATATTAACTAGTCAGTGCACCCTGACAATGGTTCATTTCAAGTGTGGAGCATTACCATTCTCATCAAGGGCAAAGAACCTAGCGCAGTTCACGAGCTCAGGTGCTTTAAGCTCCTTTCTAAAATTACATTTCTGCCGACAGCAGACCATTGAGTTGAATCATTCCGTGCAAACTGAATGAAATCTTCCAGTTACAGTTCTGTGTGATCAATAGGGGGTGCATCATTTGAGGGAAATATTTTAAACCATTCTGTGTGGAAGTATGTCTCTGGCAGCCTGGGTAATGGCTGGACTCCACCACAGAGCAGAGGGCCAGGGCAGCCCCCTTCTCCCTCTGCTGCTGATCCCTCCTGCTGCACAAGAAAGGAGAGCAAGAGCCCATCAGTGTTGCCATCCAGGCAGTGCTCCCAGCTCTGCCCTGCCCAGGGCTGCACTACACAGCAGGATGGGCAGGGAGCCAGCAGCTGGAACCGTGGCTGTGGCCTGGAGCCTCCTGAGAGCTGGCACATGACCAGGACAGCCTGGCCCAGTCCTCGTCTGCCCTCCCCCAAACTGTGTGTCCCCACAGAACCATGTCCAGTGGATGCTCTTGCTCTTCCAGATGTCCCCAATGCATCCACCCCGGAGTGGCAAGGGTGTTTTGTATTCAGGCTATAAGTGAACACAGCTCCTCCCAGCTTCAGCTGGGGAGCAGAGACCCATGTGCCCTGTGCTGGGGAGATGGGGCAGTGATGGGACTGCTCATCACTCTTGAAGGGTCCCAAGGATTTCTCTCTCTCCTGCTGCAGCATGATGGGTGCCGAGTTCCTCTGGGCAAAGGGCGGCAGCAGCACCATCCTCAGTTCTGCAGATGTGTGGGTTCAGGAGAAAAGTAGACCCACCCCGACTTTTTTTCCAATATTGCAGCAAAGATTCCCATCATTTTCAGATGGGGCAATCAGAGCCCTTTACTTGGGATCATCCTGCAGGGACCAGGCTGTTCTTAGAGAGCAGCCCCACAGAAGAAAGGGTCTCTGGCGAGCTGCCACTCATCACCAGCAGCCTGAGCATGGTAGAGCTGGGACACTCTGCCCTCTGGGGCTCTCTGGCCACATGGAATCTCACGTGGCAGATTTCCTCTTAGCATCACCACCAAGGCTGTGCCGGTGCTCCTGGTGGCTTTCCAACCCTTTATGTTCCCTGAGTGGTATGGCAGGACCCTCTTTCCCTCCTTCCCACACAAGCTCACCCCACTGGCCACCTATAACCTCGGCACAGCCAGAGGCAGCTGGAAGGCTTCCTTGCTGCTGCCATCCTCCCCTGCTTCTTCCTCCCCCACTGCCTTCTTTCTGCCACCCAGCACCCACAGCTCTTGGGTGAGCTCAGGCCAGAGGGACACACAGCATGGGAGCAGCTCATCTCTTTCTCAATGATATGGATGGCAGACACATGAGGGGGGGAATCAGGACACAGCTGAGGGGAAGGATCACCCCCCTCCACCTGTTGGACTTCGCTTCCCCTGCCTTGGGCTTCACTGCTGGTCCTGGCCTCTCATAAACTCGGTGCCACTTAGGGCCACCAGCCTTTGGGCCCAGCCACTCAGCTGGTTTTCAACCTGCCTCCCATTCTGCTCAGCCTGCCCACACTTCTTCAGCTTCTCCATGAGACTGTTCTGTCCTCCTGAAGTGGACGATGGCCACTGCACTCCCCTCATGTCCCAGCCCAGTCATTTCTCCACAGAAGATTACCAGGTCTGGCAAGCAGGGTTTCTCTTGCTGAATTCATGCTGACTCCTAGCTCCGATCACCTTCATGTACTTCATGTCTCCAGGATGTGCTGTGGTTTTCCCAGGATGCCCATGAACATGGGATCCCCTTTTCTTACCAAATATAATAACAAGTTCAGGGTACCTGGTGAGCTTGGCCTTAATTTTTTTGTGTTTGGGTTTGTTTTTTTTTCCCAAGCCTCTCCAAGAATGTGACAGTGAACACTACAGCAAACATTTAACAAGATGTGTGGGCTCTGTCCTCATTAGTCTAAACAAGAGAGCTGAAGCAGCAGATGCATGCAGAGCAGGCATTGCTGAACAACATGAAGTTAATTTGAGCTTGGAAGAGGGGAGTCTTTGACTGGCAGACAGCCCTACATAAAGGCACCGATGTGAAGCAGCATGTGAGAGCCCTCAGCCACGTCGCATTGCCTGTTGCCCCAGGGTCCTTCACTGGAATATGATTTTGAAACACCCCAAAAAGCCAAGGGCAAGTGGAAGAGAAATTTTAGATCGGCTTGTCATCAAAGCTGTTTTGAAACCTGAATTCACCTTGTGTTTGAGAGTTTATTTCCTTGAGCTATATTTACAGCACCCACTAGGAAATTCTCCTTCCAGGTCATTTTTTCCTTGCAGGCTTGCTGTACGATCACCCCCATTTTACAGAAAGAGAAGAGAGACACAGGGGGAGACGTGCTCAAGGTCAGAGTGGGCTGGTGTGATAGAAATGGAAAAAGCACAAGAAACAATGTGGAAAAGATGGGTCTGATCTATACAGGAGAGACTTGAATGACAGTGATTTATACAAGTATTTATACCAAGCCTGAAATGAAAACACAATGTCAAGACTATTTACATTATCACTTCTTTTTATTCTTAATAAAGGCAATGATGTGGCTTGAAAAATAGAATTACTCTGACCTTAAACATTGACTTGATATTTTCCTTAGGGATTTTTAACTTCTGATTATTATTCCTTACACTTTCTCATCTCATCTTTCCCCTTCTCAAATTAACTGCCATTTATTTATGACACCACCCACGTCTGAGCTGCCAGGATGTCTCCTGTGAGCAATCCTCCCAAAGTCTTTTCCACTGAGGCTTAGGAGCAGACCTCTTCCTTCATCTAACCACAAATACATCCCTCTAATACAAGAGGTATAATACAGCCACTATTTTTGGGGAAGTTCATGAACAGCACTTTGTGGAAAAACATTAAAATAGACCTGTCTGTTGTTTAGCTCGGGGGTAGGTTGAAGTCACAAGGTGACACAGCACAGTTCCCTCCAGCTGCACAGGACTTCCCCAGGAGCACCTGGGGCCAGCCAGCACGGCTGCAGTGTGACAGTCTGACACACAGAGGGGAAAGAAAACCCATTTTGCTGAAAAGAGCCAGAGACACAGGCATCGACTGTGAGGTGCTTGGAGACCCCTGAGAGGCAGGTCTTTCACATTATGCCACCCGTGACAGTCCAGAGCCAGCAGTGGTGCACATCTTGCCCTCAGACTCTTCATAAGATCACAGGGATTGGAATGCAGAGCTCAGATTCAAGCTGCAAGAATAAAACTCTCTCTGCTTCCTTGTGTAGATCTGTCTCGGCCAAGAACGATATGACAAGAATCTCACACTGAAAAAAAAAAGATAAAAGCACTTGAAAACTGTCTTTATGTGGCCCAGGGAGGAGAATAATGAGAAAGACCCTCTGTGATGCTACAGACAAGGCCACTGTGCCTGTGTGGAGCAGACGCACAAAAACATATGTTTTAAATCAGTCCCCTGGCAAATGTATGGCTCTTGTTCAATCCTACTGCACAGGACAGAAAGCATCTGCCTGGACCCTGTGGTTGCCCAGCACACTCTGTAGAGGAGCCATTTGTCAAGTTGTCCCTAACGTATGTCAGCAGCTATAGAGGAGTCAGAGCTGAGGTCTGTGACATCTCTCTCTTTCATTTCTATCCCTGATGCAGAAAGACAGCGGGACCAAGTGAGATGGAACACAAGTTAGAGCAGCTCCTAGCACCATTCTGGTTCCTGGTTTGGGCTGTCCCATGAACTCAAAAGTCAGTATGATAGAAGGGCTGAGAGTTTGTTTGATCTGTATAATTTTGACTTTGGTTATACTGCTGTCACAGGCAGAATGAGAGCTTCAGCTAAAATTTTTTTGAGAAGCCCTCCTGTTGAGTCACGAGGGACAGAAAGAACCCCCTTGCCTTCTGAACTCCTTCCCAGAGAGGAGTCCAGGTGCTGCTGAACCCAATCTTAACCCCAGACTTTGTCAATGATTTATGGCTAAAGGATTAACATAGGTGTAATTGAACCTTTATACAACTTTGACCTTCAGGATAAAGGATGGCGAACAAAATATATTTACATAAGAATAAATAAATATAATGACTGGTCTAAAGGATCTTAATCAAAATTATTTACTACACAGTATGGGTAGCTATAACTATCAGTATTGTACACTATTTTGAAGCAATATTGGAGCAATTATATTGCAGCAAGCTAAATCAATCATTAAGTAGAGTTTGATGTTATTCACCAATGACTGAGTCATTCACTCAGTGTCAAGGAGTAACCTTGAGGGGTATCCCCATTCTGGGGAGGAGTCTCCAAACACACTCCAAGCAAGAGTATGTTAGAAGATGTGAGCACTGGCACAGGTTGCCCAGAGAAGCTGTGGCTGCCCCTGGATCCCTGGAAGTGTTCAAGGCCAGGCTGGATGGGGCTCTGAGCAATCCGGCCTGGTGGAAGGTGTCCCTGCCCATGGCAAAGGGGTTGGAACTGGATGATCTTTAAGATGCCTTCCAACCCAAACCATTCTACAATTCTATAAAGACCCTGCTGCTAAGAAGTGGGACTGGGTTTTTATATATAAAGTGATTTTCTATCCATCACATGTCTCCAGGCCAGCTGTGTCAGCTCAGCGTCTTCAGATAAGTTATCAGCAGTATCACTTGCTTGTCCCTTTATATCAGGTACTTTATCAGGTCTGCCACATCTTCACCTCACTATCAGGATGTTTATCTTTGGGAATGATGAGTCAGGCTGTTTTCAGCATCATTCAACACCAAAAGCAGTGTGGTAGCCCCGTCTCCTTTCACTGTTGATAGTTTTGCAAACAGGGTAAGTTTGAGATGTTTTCCCCTTGACTCCAGGCAGAGCATCCTGCTACAGCTGCCCTTCTGGGCACTCACTGGAAACTATTTACTTTGACTGGAGCCTCGGGTCTATAATTCACTCCTGCCACTATCAACTTTGAATTCAGATCAAACCTTTTGAAAACATGTAATAGCATTCAACAATTAAGTCATTAGGCTCAGTTATCTTTAATAGATGTAACTTTTCCTGGTAAAACTATAAACAGCTGTTGAGAGAGGAGATCTCTTATACTACAGATGATAAAATGTTGCTAATTGGGCAATGTTTCATTTTCTTAGGGTGAAAATATGACTGCCGGGAGGATACTAATCATTCTGATTCCTGCAGGTCCTTCTGAACTCCTGCCTCTTGAGCTTTGCCACTCTCTCTCTCTTCAGAGACAAATGTCTGCAAAAGGGGGGAACATTAGCTAACCTTGTGCTTCTCTTAGAGCTCATCAGAAAGCGTGATTAATGGTTTGAAGGGAGAAAATCCTTCTTGCACGAGCCCAAAGAGTGACCCGAAGGATTGCTGTAACTGTAGTGTTCCATACACAGTTTGTGATAGCAGTTACTTGCCCCTATTTGTTCCAAAATTGAAATTTGTATCCAGTTTGCAGCATGCCAGGCCAGGTGGGGAATAATTTGCTGGCCTAAGAGAGTTACTATTACTTTGAATACCCTTCCTTCTCCTATATTGTTTAAAAGGCAAAACCATGAGGGGTTTTTGCTTGAAGATTATATTAAAATCATGTCAATGTTTTGATTTCAAACACCTTTCTTGTAAATTAAAATTTTGAGGAATGAGGAAATTGCATCAATTAATTGATATTCCCATTCCGCTTCAGCTCTCCTCTGAGACTGAAAATGCAGTAAACCTGATTTGTTTCAACACAGAGGCACTTTCTGACAAAAAGAGCATTTTGAAGCATCATCCCTCAAGTAGTGTCTCCAGAGGCAGGCTGAGAGCTCCCCAAGATCTCCCTCTGCCCACTCTGGTACTTCACCAGTACTGCAACCCTCCCCTCTCCAACTTGTCGGTGCCATTCATATCATTGGAATGTCAAAATAAAGGGGCTGCTCTATCATCCAACAGACTCTGGGCTTATCAAAATGGTTGAGGCTTTGGAGCATAGCCACATATAGGAGAGCTCAGTCACAAACTTCAGGTTTGCATTTGGGTTGAACCTGGAGATAATCTGGAATAACTGAGGTGGCTGTAACAACCCCAATGGGAGGCGTGTGCAGCTGTGGGATGGCATCAGGCAGTGCTAAATGAAAAGGGAAAAATTCCCTGGCTTTCCCTGCACAGTGAGCCTTGCTCATCAGCACTTCAGGAGGTCAGGGAGGTGCAGGTAGTGACACAGAGAGACACTCAGCATCAGCTGCTGCTCAAGCACCCACAGGTTTATCTGCAAAATTAATATATTCAGTCCTGATAAAGTAATCCAAGATAAGATGGGAGACAATCAGAGCTGGTCTTATGAGGACGTGATACAATTAATTTAAAATTACTTATTTGTGAAACTGTGATGATGAGTGTTGTGTTTTCTCTCCAGATGACAGGGTTGTTAGTTAGCTTCAGGCTGCCTGAGGGAATGAAGCAGGCAGGAACTGTAGTTAAATAGCAGGCATGTACATGCCACACGAATTACATTAATACCCCTTCCCTTTTTTCTCCCCATCATGCCCCCTGGCCATATCTTCTTGGTCTTTTACTTGTTTGACCTCTGGCATATATTAAAAAAACACCGACAGTCAAAGGTCAGTATAGTCACTTACTACTGCTTTTGAACAATATTAATCAGAATTTAATTTCAGCTGCTGCAACACAGTGTGAAATAGAAGCACTTTCTTCACACACCTCCCAGATTTTCTCTCCCAACCTCCTAGATTTCATTACAATTACCCAACTGAGCTTTATCTTGCAGTGTTCAGGTCCCATTCACAAAATGTTTAACAAGAAAAAAAAAAATTCTGTGATTCTTTGAGAGGACTCAGAGAGTCAGCCATTGATTCCTCTCCCCCTAGCCAGGGCTTGGGGCTCTCCCCATGCCTCCCCCCAAAGCCTATGCCTGGGCAGGGGTTTGCATCAAAGCAGTTGATGTGAGCTGGGACTGGGCTCACACTTGGGGTCCATTCTGTGCTCACAGTTTGATTCTGCTCTCATCTCTGTCAGGCAGTTCCAGCACTGGTGAAAGTCACTGCCAGCACGGCTGTATTGATTACAAAGTTAGGGGCATGCATTCTTGGCTGGAAATAAAGGAGACAGGTACCTGGAAAGCCAGGGGCAGCACTTTATTCTAATTGACTTTTCAGACGTCATGAAGCCCTCTATAATAATACAATTTTTTTTCCTAAAGATAAAAAATGTACTTCTATAAAATCCAAATTTGGTTATCATAAGGCTTATGTTACATTTTAAATGGTGCCGACTGATTTTAGTGTGTTTCAATGGAGTTCTTTTTAAAACAAATTCACAATATTTTTTATACCTGCTCAGAAATCAGCTCAAATTTAAAGTTTTCTGTCAACAAAATCAATACCTAGGAGTTTTTACAATCTGTCCATGTTTCTTAAAATACAGAAAGTACTACACAGAGGATAGAAATGGGCATAATAAATTCCACATGTTAAAAAAACAGTGTTAACTAGAATTTCAGCAATCAAAGTGAGACCATCACAGCAAGGATAGATCAGACCATGTCACTCAAGTCTCTCTGGGAGGGGAGATGCTTGCAACACCTCTGCATCATTATACATCTTTGGTTCATTCTTGCCATGATTCTTAACCATGTTTCTCAGCAGAGGATATTTAAAATGGGGTGGACACACCTGTGAGGGTCTTTTTCCTTGATTCTCCTCTGATAGAGCTTGTTCTGAACTCCCAGGCAGCCCTCATCTCTCCAGCAGCACCACAACCCAGCCAGACGAGAGCACATTACAGCAGAGCCCAAGCAAGCCCATTCTGGAGCTTTCCTCTGCTTGGGAGCAACTGAGCTAGAAAGAAAACTTCCAGAAAAGCTCTGCTTAAAAACATCCAGGCCCTGCCAAAAGGAGCTGGCACATTATCATCTCACTAGTCCTGCCATGCACAAGTACTCACTGGATCTCTGCAGTTAAACAGCTCCAGCCTTGAAATTGTTTTTGAAGACATGTGATGCTAACTCCTTCATCTGAGTAGGAACCGGTGACACCCCCTTGCCTCTTCCCTGTGTGTTGAGTCATGATCCTCATTGTCCAAAACTCACGTCCAAAACTAAAATGAATCATGTTTATTATTTTTAAAGCTAGCCACCGGAACTGGCAAATGTGAGTATATTCAACAAGGTTGTTTTGAGGATTAGAGCACTCTCCTAATCTGAACTGGAAAGAATGAACTGTTTTATTAGCTGATCTGACCTTTGCTTGTATTAGAGTCAAGCTTGTGACTACAGCGATAACTCATGTTTTATTGCCTTTTATTCCTGTTACTCCTATAAACCCTGAAAAGTGTGGTCCAGGTTTTATTTCCCTTCTTTATCACCAGGGAAATCATGTACTGAGTTCCCAAATATTTATATGCTGCAAATTCACTTAAAGCAAAGATGCCACTCAGGGTCTAGGCTGGTAAAAAGTATCGGGCCCTGTTTTGTTTGGTGGAACCTCTATTCAACACAATGGTCTGGGACATCTGCCCAGGCTGGTGGGTGGCACTGAGAAAGTTAAGAACTCTTTCACTTGGGAACTGAGCATGTAATTTTACATGGATATTGTGGGTGACAGAAGACACAGGGCTCTGCCAGCCTGCATGCAGAAGAACTTTTTCTTTTTGGAAGAAGACTCTCTTCTAAAACTCAACATCAAGATGCACGGTGTTGGGCTCCCAGCATAACAGACTGTCACATATCAAGAGAGATCCCAAAGCAATCAGATGGG
Organism: Vireo altiloquus; assembly: GCA_013396875.1. Taxonomy (NCBI): domain Eukaryota; kingdom Metazoa; phylum Chordata; class Aves; order Passeriformes; family Vireonidae; genus Vireo; species Vireo altiloquus. The sequence continues at coordinate 588,304 of VZRF01013102.1, read as the reverse complement.
TTTGGAGGCTCAGACAGACCTTGCTGCTGTTTTATACTGGTTTTAATCAGGCTGTGCTGAAAGGCAATTTTTGGATTTCACTGTTTGTGCAGTGCTCATGGATGCGGCACCTGGTACACGTCTGATCCAATTTGAAAGCAGATCTGTCTCGCAGGCCTTGGTTGCTGGAATGGATGACAGGGAAAATCTCGGGCCAAAGCCCTGTGCTGCTGGGAGTGTGTTAAAAGGGCTAGATGAAAAGGAAGCATTACAGCTGTGTATCATCATCACTATGAAACATGTTTGCAGACAGATATATTTGTCCCCTTGGGCATCCAGATGCTTCTCCTCTGGGGACTGATCCCTGTCAGGATAGATTTTTAATTCTGGTGGTTTTTTATTCCATCTCACACGTAATTTTCTAGAGCTGTTAGAAAACAGGAGTTCGGAAGGGATGCTTTCATGTGATCTGGGGTCTATAGTCACCAGTATCATCAGACCTGAAAATCAGAGCCATGGGCTGTCCCCATGCTGTGCTTCCTGAAGGAGCCCTAGAGACCCAGGGAGGTTTTTCTCGATTGGCAGAGACCAGGATCATATGAAATAATTTTAATATATGTCTTAGTGCCCTCAGGCCCACTCATTATAATTTATTTTTATAGGGAAAAAAGCCCAATTATGCTTCTCTAGGTGGTTTTCTGCTTTAGAGTAATTGTTACTAATCAAAAATACTTCAGCCAATCCAATAATTGCCCAGAACTGGGCTTTGCAAATACCTTTCACAGTTTAATTGCCTTATAAATCTATAAATAAAGTACAAACATATGACTTACCACTCTGTAACATTTATTTAGGATGCAGTAAAAGCAGCAAAGGAAGGAGGAGGAGGAAATGTGAAATCTTTCTGAGAGGGCACAAGTTCCTTCTGCTCTGTGGCGTTGTCAGCTCCTCTCTGCTCAGCAAAGCAGAAGCTGATAGGAGGCTCCTGGCAACCCAGAGGGGTGAAATTGAAAGCGCTGGTGGTACCTGCACAGCAGATGGGGACAAGTCTATTTGAGGTAACTTGGAGCAAGCACTGGTCTCCCAGAAGGGATTTCTGGTCAGTCCAGTGGGCCATCCTGTCTCAAAGTGTCCAAGACTGAGTGTTTCAGAGTAGCTACACAGATGGAGGGTTATTTTAAACTTCACAGCGGGTTTGCTCTTAATCTTTAATTTTAGTGGTCAGCTCAAAGCCTGAAATCATGAAGTTCGGTAATTTTTCACAAGGTGGTTTAGCAATAAAGATTAAAACAAAACCACTGATTGCCCTTTTGTCCATACAAATGTCTGACCCCTCTTCTCATCTTGCCAAATACTGCAGACCAAAAACATCCAGTTAAAACAAGCTTTGCATTTTAGTCAGAACTTGTAAAATCTATCCCCTTGATCAGGTTTAAGTGTGTTACTTCAGTATTATATTGACCATCTTCTTCTCCTGGAAGAGTAAAGCAGATGTTTCCTTGAGAGAGCTCCTGGCAAACCCACTGGCTAAGAAGTTAGGTTTTACAAAATTTGAAAACAAAGGAGGAAAAGAGATACAAAAATACCAAACTTTGCAACAAAATTTTTGGCTGGTTTTAGCAAAATATGAGGATAGCGCCAAAAAGATTCAGACTGCAGGTACTTGCCAGGAGTGCTAGAAACCCAGAGGCACCAATGCTGTGTTAAAGCACACTGGTGCCATTGGAAGGTGTGGAAATACTTCAGGTATTTAACTTCAGTATGAGTGAAAGGGAAAGTGCACCACTACCCGGCAGACGTATTTGGCAGCACTGGGATGTGTGTTCCCTGGCAACCAGACTCCTCACACCGGGATTTTGGGTTACCTGGCTTTTTACTGCTGGTTGTAATTACTCTTGCGTGGTTTTATTGCATGCCTGCCTACAGCACTGTGTATTCCAGTGGCAACAGCGGGATAAACGGGGGTGTCGGGAGGCGCAGGTTCCTCCTGTCTGTCAGATCATTCGGGGGCCGTTGTGCTCCTTGTTTCGGGAGCATTCCAGCTACTGATAAAGACTTAATAATGTTCCCCAAATTAGATGACATTGAAGAACACGCAGCCTAGATCCTGGGTATTGTAGGACCAACAAAACTGTGGATGTGCACTGCCAATGGCTTCGTCTGGCTCCCGTTTACAGGAGATCTTAACAACGCCCTCCCGTCATGCAGGGAGTGTCTCCACGACAGTCCCGTGGTTCAGTGGCCCTGCTCAGCCAGGAACTCCGTGTGGCTGAGGGTATCCATCCGGGATGGGAGATGTCGCTGCAGCAGATGAAGGCTCTGCCAAGCATTCCCCGAGCAGTCTGTGCGGGCTAGCACAAAACTAGGCTGGGAAATGCGCCCATACAATGACAGCCAGAATAATCTGCGCAATAGATAAAGAACCAAGAGCGGTTCCCCAGTGTAATTAGGAAGTGCACTGTTACGCAATTAAGAAAATTAATTAGATGTAGTCGTAGGGAGTGCAGGTTGAAGGCATGTTGCAGCACAGACTTGTCTAGCTCTGTGGTACTTTTGAGATCTGCTGGTGGTATAATTGGTTTTACAGTGTCTGAATGAGTTGTATTCCCAGATTTCTCTATTGACCAGTCCTGTGTCATGGAGCATAATTTACTACATACAGCAGAAGACTTCAGCCTATCAGAACCAATATCAAAATATGCTGAGCACTTTCTGCTCAATGCAGTGAACCTCTTTAGTCTAGCCAGAATCACTTTTGCTGAGTTCTGATTTAGCTGTCTCCATCCCTCCATGAAATTATCCTGTATTCAGGGATGGAAACACCAAGTACCCTCAAGCCAGCTATCACTGTGTTACCAGCTCCTTTTAAATTAAATGAATGAGACCTGACCTACAATATCTTACTTACCTTTTTCTCCTAGGAATCCCAAACCAGAAGAGTTGATTCAGAGGAAAAGAAAGTTGAAACAAAATAAAAAATCATTCTCCTGCTTTCTGAGGAGATTTCATCTGTTGTATGTGTAGGAATCCAGAGAAGCAATACCATGGTTTGACAAACACCATGATTATTCAAGATGTGCTCTTGTGTATGTTGTTCACAAAATGTACCTTGTGTTAAAAGAAATGTACATCCCCAGTGACAGTAGGACATCATCATTACATAGCTCCATTGTATCACAGAATGGTGATAGGACATCAGGTACTGAAGGGACATATCCTTTAAACAGAACGATATTTGCATCCTGTGGAGAGAGATGGCTCAAGGATTCTAATGAGAACAGGCAAAATTAAATCTGTTAGTGCCAGGGTACTCTATAACAATAACCCACATCATTTTTAAATTATTATATTTTTCTTCTTACTCATGTTACTGATATCAGGATAGAGTGCAAGGTGTAAACTCTGAAATTGGTTGTATTTTCTCTCTCCATACAGCTTGTTCATTGTTTGTACTCTAGTTAGCTTGGGCACAAAAATTTGGTTAGATAATTTCTCATTCAAGCTTTCATGCACCAGACCAGCATGTCTGAAATTCAAACATTATCAGCATGTATAAAAGCACACAAAAAGAATCCCAACACAAAACTGAGATGAGTGCAAATTAAATTAACATGTAGAAAGCTGACGCTCTCTGCTGGAATCAACTTCATTATTATTAAGTTTACTACTGCTGTTTCAGATAGCTCCTTCTCTCGAGGTTTTGGCTAAAGGTGCTTTACAAATTAGAGGTCAGGTCGGCACTTTATAATTTTCTCGTTTTTCCTTTAATCTCCTTTTTTTTCTGTTTAATTAATTCTATGCTGATTCTTTCTGAAATTGAAAACATTTTCCTATTTTCCTGTATTCACAGTTGCCATCTGCCGGGCAAAGCTTCCCTGGCAAAGATTCTCTAACTCAAGGCAGACAGGAGCATCCTTCATGTAACACAACCTGCACACTGGAATATCCGCCAGGAATGCTGCTGCATCCCAACACAGAGACCCTGTGGGATCCCTACTGCCTGCCACAACACCAATCACCATCGCCCATCAATCCCATGTTTGACGAGCACCCTATTTCCTGAGCTCCAACTCCATGCAAATTAATAAGCAAATACAATGAACTTTTAAAACGTAGCAAAACACAATTTGAAATAAACTGCATTGGTCACAAAGCCCCTTTAAAATCCCAAGAGATCATACCTGCTCGGGTATGTGTACTGGGTAAATTTGCACAGTGGTCTAAGAGTGTGATTACAGCTTGGCAAAACACACACGGTTTTACAAACACACACAGCTTTAAGCTGGCTGGCTTAGTGACTGTGCCAGATACCTTCCTCGTATCAACTACCAAATAAAGCTCTTTAAATAAAAAGAAATATTTTCTTTCCTGATCCAGCCTACATGGATGACGTCAAAGACAGGTAACATTGAAGTCCAGGTATCCAGGGAGCTATGCCCAGAAACTGGCCTAGGAGTGCTGTCTAATTAAGTAAGTAAGGTACGCAGAGAAAGTAAGACAGAGAAATGAGAAATCTCTGGAAATGTCAAATCCTGTGCTATCTATCCTATCCTGTGCTATCCTATGTGGCAAAAGGATGCCCCTCATGACTAGAGAGAGCACTGATGATTTTACCATTAAAGCAACATCACACTGCCTTGGCCTACTCTCCCTGTCCTTTGAAAGCTTCAGCAGACAAACAAGTAGCCCGACTCCTTTCAGAGGTGTTAAAGGCAATGAGAACTACTGGCTTAGTAATAAACCAGTTTCTGTGTCTAAATACAGGCCCTCAAGGGCAAGAAGGCTGGTTGCTTATTTTCCCTTCATAGTCTATGATGCCACTGCCAGGGAAGTGACATTTGTGGTGGGAAGTTCAGTGGTGTCTCCATGGAGCCACAGGGCTGAGTAAAGACACAGAGAAAACACCACTTACATTGAAATGTGTACCCATGTACCTATGATGCAGCAAAGACACACCTTTGGGAAGATTTGTGCTGCTTTCTACATGGACAGACTAAACGTTTTCTTGGGGACTCTGTGGGGATTCTGTGCCCCATGTACCTGTGTTCTGTGGGCTGCTTCAAAGTGGCCTCAGCAGAGCGCCTGGGTGATGTTTGCCAGTGATTGTAGCTGTTCCTGCTGCTCCACCTCAGCAACTGGTGGTGATGTGGCAGGTCTGGAGCACAGAACAGACCCTGTTATCTGAATATGGCTTCTGTCTTGACTGGCAGGGAGGGAACGACTGAAGACGATCATGAAAGTTCCCCCTCAAAACCAGCCTCAGTGGTTTCTTACATCTAACAAAGGAACACTGAAACATTTCACTGTATCAGCTGAAAAGGAGCATACAGCAGAGATAAAGATGTGACAGTCTGTGCATTTAGGAGAATAAGAGAGAGACTATCAAAAAGGATATGGGAATTAAGGGAAGCCTGAAATGCTTTAAGACATTGGAAGAAGGCCCTCACTGTTATCTTCTCTGTAAGAGTGAGATCAAGCCACACCATTTAAACTAGCCTAGGAAAACCTCATTTGGTGAGGGATCCCATCGAGGAGCAGACCAGCTAGCTTGAAGAAACTACCTTGGAGTTTGGTGCTTTTTTTTTTTTTTAATGGCTAAAAGGTGGGTTAGAAGAAATAACTTAATCACTCCTTGAGCTGACAATGTAGTTTTTACACATTTAGAGGTGAGCGAATAGACAAAACTACCAATGTTTTACAGAGCTTTCCAAATAGCAAAAGAGCATTTCTTTTCTAAGTCAGCCCCGTGTATTTTGAAGGGAGTACACATATCTTCTTCCCTGAAAGTTGCAGGGTCACAGAAGAACACATTTTCTCCAGTTCCTGACATTGTTCAACTCCCAAATGAACAAAAAGCTGTTTCATTCAGCTTCTTCCTGGCTGTTATTCCAGTGTTTGTCCAGGTACTTCTTGAGTCCATCTCCCAGATATATTCCTACAGATTATTTTCTGCTGTGTGCTCTTTGTCTTTGCACACAGCCCTCCCCAAGCACCTCCTGCCCACACAGGCAGGTGATGCTGTGCTGAGGGGCGACTGCACTTCAGGTGAGAGCTGCTTCGAAGATTTCAAAGACTGAGGAAGGAGTTAATGAGTGGCCAACAGTAACAAGTGAAGTAATTTGCTCTATTAAAGAAAGAGAGGATTTTATGCTGTACGTGCCAGTTGTACAGAGAGAGACAGACACCATGGCAACAAGCTTGTCAGGCAGGAACAGGGCACTACTTTAAGATTAACTATCGCTGGGGACATCATTAGTGGTGGAGAAACTTCAAAAGCTTTGGAATTCGGGTTCTTTTTTCATCCAGAATCTCACCTGATTTTATGGAATTTGAATCTCCAGTCTATGAGCTGGGATAACAACAATTGCAGGCTGGGATGTTGGATGCATCCTGAATAACATGGAAAGGAAGAATGTGCCTACAGCATCTCAGTGCATCCAGGCCTGCCAGGTTGTCTGAACTGTATGGAAAGGAAGAATGGAAACATACCATTGAGTCAGGTTCAGCAGGATTGTCTGAAATAAAGTTTGAAAAGGAATTTTCAAAGGACTGCTCCTTCTGTGCTTACCTATAAGCCATGGATCTGATCATTAGCCTGCACTGAAGGAAAGGAGAGATCCCCCTGTAAATCTCCCATTCTGGGAGGATGAACGTATACAAGATAATTGCACATACGAGGTTGATTCTTTTTATTCTCCTAGCTCATAGGCAGAATCCCAAAAACCTGTGATTGTCTTGTTCACGACACAGACACTTATTCTGGTGCAAAGCTGGAGGCAGATGCTGGTGGGGTAGGATTTATACCCACAGGAAGTTCCTCTATAGGCAACCACAAGGCAATTACCGCACAAGGCATTTGGAACTCTGAACGTGGTCTAATGTTAATCTCATTTCACCAGAGCAATGTACAGAGCTCAAGTTTCCAGTTCACAAGCCTGTAGTGCCAAGGAAAACATTTCTGTGGGCAAGTGGAGAGAGAAAGAAAAGATCTGAAGAGCTGTGGCAGTTTCCATGGGAGTCTCTTTAGCCCGGCCATATCTATAAAGTGCAGAGAATGCCACACAGCAGAGTTCCCATTGTGACAGGGAATGGATCACAAATTCATGAACCTTTGTGACTTGCCTGCATTATAATTCCCCATGACTGAGCTACTCATATCTAAGGAGAGCTGCAGCACTTCACAGCTCCAAAAATGAAGCACAGTCAAGATGCAGACTGTAAGAGTGCAGAGAGTCCAGATGCCCAAGCCCTGGCTCAGCTCACCATGCCCCACTGCTTCCACAGGAGCTGCTGCAGGCATTTTAGTCAAAAGCTATTTTAGCCCCATCAGGACTAACTGGGAGAACTGATGAGTGGAGACATTTGCTCAGCTTGCAGAATAGGGAAGGAAAATCAGGTGGACATTAATCATCTTTTTGCAGACACGTCGAGTAAACAGGAGAAGCACATCCCATGAAAAGGCTTATTTTTGAGCAGTTGTTCTCTAAGACCTGATAGCCAAGTGCTGTGCTCAAAGAACAAATGAAAGAAGAGGTGGCTCCTCTGGAGCTGCCTGCTTCCCAAAGATAAAGGAAGATGGAGTGCAGCACTCTGCCCATCCTGTACAGCAGGGTGAGAGCCATTGAGATAACTGTGAGAATTATTGTGATGGGGGCATCTGGCTTGATGTAAAAGGAGAAGAAGTGGGAGCATGCAATGGATTTCTGCATATGTTTGAGTTTTCCCAGTCCTACGGAGAGAGGCCTCTCTGACCATAATTGGAACGAACTCATGAATAGCGCGTGTGAGCAGAAAGCAAATCTGAAGCTGCAAGCAGCCAGCTCACCCTGCTGCATGGTTAGCGAGGAGACGCGTTGCATATGCAACATGTAGGGCAGGAAAGGACACGTTCATCCTACTGAACAGGCTGAGCATTCACCAGAATTTTCTGGTGGTTTTGGAGAGCTCAGCTTGCCCCAGGTAGCTCCGTCTTCCAGGCAAAAGGAGGTACACGGATGTCTGTTGTTGCTCAGCAGGCAAATATCTGCCAGGAGAAACTGGTGGCAACCTACGACAGCTGCACACAGGTCATGGCCAGTGACATGTGCTGAAGGACTCCTACTCTGGCTGCTTTTATCCTGCATCCCAAACTAAATATTTATTTCTCTTTTACTGGGAGAGGACATCAATTAGAAAGGCAGTTGTGCACTGACACAGGTCATTCATCCCTTTTAGTCAGACAGCTGTGGCCAGCAGCAAGAAGAAATGCTGGGAGATGTGAGGTGTAGGCGTGGGGTTTGTCATGAGGAATTCTGTGTTCAGAGATGGGAACCAAACAACAGCTTTCTTCATGCTCAAAGAAAGAGGTTAGGAGCCAGCAGGTGTGGAGAAAGGCCTCTCTCAAACACAGCACTGAAGAGAGAGGGGGACAGAGTCTCGGCCCCACATCTGCCTTGGGGACACAGATGTCAGCCTGCACTCCTTCTACTCCTGGGGAGAAGTGTCAAAGACATGTTGCTGACCACGACATGCCTGGTCTTGTCAGATCACTACTGCAAGTTTCAGAAATATTTTCTGATTGCTAATACAGAGTGCAAGATTATCTTGCCTGCATTGCTATGATATTACTCTTTAGAATACTGTGAAATGTAAAGTAGAGATGAGCTTTTTTAAAGAGGACTAATGTTTTACAAGTTCTTAGAAAAGCATTGCACTGTGAGCCAGTGCAAAGTTTAAGACAGTTGAAGCCAGTTAGCTTCAGTTTCTTCTTTAAGTCACAACCCACATTAGCATATCCCTCGCATACTCAGGCTCCTAAACCCCCTACATGTGCAGGTTTTGTTTCTTGCCTTCGTGAGCTTCTCAGCTCCAGTCACTCACTAAATAAAAGCTCTAAATCCCATTTTTGGGCATGCATATGGACAAGCATTCATAGGAGAAGATCTCAGCTGAAATAACTGCAGAAAATTGCCTATAACCTTCTGTCCTCTCTCCTCCTCCTGAAGGACTGAGCCGAAACTTGGGGATGAGTGCCATCATATTCTCTCGATTCCCAGTTCATCCTCAGGGCTGTGTCTGTGCCCAAATCCTCTGTGCTCCCAGCAGCTCAGCATCTGCCTCTGAGCTCCTCAATCCCAGCTTCTGCAGACACTTGGCACAGCCAAAGCAGACAATTGTCTGGGAAGGGAAGTTGCCAGGGCAGAAACATAAATTTTGCCCACGCTCTTGGGCATGGAGTAAAACATATGCTGGATGTTGCAGCAATGGAGATCCCTTCCAGGATTTTGAACACTGCTGAACTTTGCTGCACAGTCAGAAATCAAACCAAAGCCACCTGGGTCCATCTGTGCAAAGTCAAAATTGATGAGATTCTAGCATGACACAGAGCAGTACTTTTTGGGCAGGAAAAGTAAAGGAAGTCGGTCTTGGGTTTGTTTATTTGTTTTGTTTAAAAATGCATTTATTTTATGACTGACAGGAGATCATTTTTATTGGCTTAAAGTAACTTGTCAGGAATAAAAACAAGCTTCTCTTTCTGCTTTTCACAACAAGGAGATGCCAAACAAGGGGTTTCGTGCTCAGAAGAGCCTCAGAGGTCTCTGCTGAATTGATTGACTGTGGTTCAAACCAGTGTGCAGCACAGCCACTGAGGAAGAAACAGAACAAGGCATCAGGGCATCTGGAAGGTCTACAGGATGCCACTGGGGCACTCTTCCATGCCTCGGGGAGAGCAAGCTGGGAAAGTCTGGAGTTGCATTTTAATCTCTTGTACGTGTAGGATCCATCTGCTCTGGAACTTCAGGGAAATCTATTGCCAGGATCAGCCTCAAACATTGCAAGTGGAGTCTCTTCCAAAGGAAGATGAGTTCTATAGGGCAAGCTGGAGAAAGCTTCAACTTTCAACCTTGAAAAACTCTAGGGTATGAGTAGGCAATGTACAGTTTCAGCTAGATTCAACTGTGACTGAGGGTCACAGAGCTCCCTAGCCATCCTCCTCCCTTCGAGCCAGTCTTCAGCTGAGAGGACTAATTGGATGGACCTCTTGGGGCTCCTTCCAGCTGTTTCCTGAGCTATATTTGTATTCTGCAAAGGGAATGCTCAAGCTGATTGCTTTTACAACAGCTTCAACAGGAAAAATTTGCATTAAAAACAATGAGGGGGGAAAAAAAAGACCTGGCACCTTAAAAGGTTTCTTCTAATTCTAGCAGGTTGATCGGTACATTCTCTGCCAGACAAGAAGAGTTCCCTGCTGTGTGTTTTCTAATGAATTGACCACTGCCCTCTAAAAAGAGATAGTGAAATGCACTGTGTAAGCATCTTCTCAATCAGCCTTGGGAGTTTTGAAGGTATCTTTACTTTTTTGCTCATATAAAGATAAAAGTTCATTCTACTGATTCAGACAGGCCTTGGGGGCTGAAGAATATTTTCACATAAACAAACTTGCCCTTTGAATCACTACCATGTTTCACTTACAACAGTGATTGAATCACTTATAATAGCGATTTTAAATAAATGTATTTTAGTGTGGTCTATTGCTGCAGTTGAATCAGGTGGTATTTCAATCTGACCAGCCTTACCTCAGGCAGAGAGATCTGGATGACTCCATTCTTGTCTTTGTCCAGGAGACGGAACACTTCTGAAATGTAGAAGAGTGGGGAAAGAGGCTGGCTATAAACCACAGAGTCTGGCATGTAGAGAATCACTGTCTGACAAAATGTAAAGGTCTGGCTTTTTGCCATGATCTACTGGAAATTTAGACTGGTTCTGTAAGATAATATTACAGCTGTTCTTTTTTCTTCTTACAAAAAATTTCTAAGCTGCTTCATGGGGTGGAATAGATCTACAGCAGTGAAATGGGAGTTGGCAGCAGGACAACTGTGAAAACTGACGCAGTGGCATCTGGCATGATCCAGGGACAAACCTGTAAATCAGGTCTGAGTAAGGACTGCAAGTGATAAATGGTCCCATTTGTTGGAGCTGGGACAATGGGGGGGCCAGAGTGCTGCCCATAAGCTGCTGATGACCGTAAAGCACAAGAGAATGGTGTTTTATGGAAACATGTTCCCTGCTCCCCATGGTCACCCAGACAGAAAGGCTTTTGCTATTTCTCTGCTGCTTTCTCCCACAGACACAACTTTGCTGGCACCCCTACCTTTCCATGCGGTTTGCTACATTCACAGCTGAGAGATGCCAGAGACCTAAGGCAACCCCAAAGTTTTAAGGAACTGCCCTAGGGCACTCACTGAACAGGGTCTCCAGGCGGATCATGCAGGCCACAAAGCCATCGAAGTCGATGGTCAGCTTGGTGCTGCAGGCGTAGCGGGCGACAATGCTGTGCTGCACCTCATCATTGAGCCTGAAACCTGAGGGCCAGGAGAGCACGGCAGTCACTGACAAAGCAGGTAAATATGCTGTCTTGGATGTGACTTATCCTTGGACTGCTGCAGCTGCAGGTTGAAAGACAGGACTATTCCTGCCAGAAGGTCTGTTGGACTCCCACACCCACCTCTGTGGGTCCTTTCCAAAGCCCATTGTGCTGGGGGAAGAGAGGCATAGAGTTCCCCCACAGCATTTTGTCAGACTGCATATTTCACATTGTTTCACGGCATAACCAGTCCTATGTTCCCCAGATAAACCCCTAATTAGCGAGTCTTGGCACTGCAGCTGAATTGCAGTGATTGCAGCAGAGCCAATTGCTCACATAACACATTGGGCTCTATTCAGGCCCATATTCATGCTATTTCTGTCTCTGGATCATTCACATAAAATCCACTGAGCACAAGACAAATCAAAAAAGCAGTGCTCCTCTGGATGCCCCTTAGCTGGCAAGCTCTGCTCCAAAAGTTAACACATCAGAGAGAACATCATTGGGGCATGTCTTGATCAGGCTTGTACCTTCTCTAGAGGAGAGAAAGGTGGTGGGAGGAAATGAAGGAAAAAGAGGGTTTGGGCATGGCTCTGAAAGAGGACAATTAGATTAGGAAATAATGAGGCCAAAAATAGAGCAAGTAATAATCAGATGGATAAGCAATGGTCACAGCATGGGCAAAAGTACCAGTGGTTCATAATGCAGAACAGAGGATGGGGTTTGATGTGTGCAACAGCAAAAGGATTGCAGTGTGTGACTGTCAGGAAGGGAGAATGGCACCAGCAGTGCTGTGATCTAGGTGACAGGAGAGAGGAAAAGCCATTAAAATGCTCTGCTGTTCTCCCAATGTTTGGTGATTTGATGGTGTCCCTGGGCAGAACACTCACCTGCCTCTCTGAGGGCATTTCGCATCTCATGGGAGTCAATGGTACCAGAGTAGTCACTGTCCACTTTCTTGTAGATTGCCTGTGGTAGAGGGGAAGGAGGGAATGGGAGTGGGCACTTGAGTGTGTGCAGCAGTGCCATGGGCACGGAGAGGCAGGCTGGGCTTGCACAGCTGGCTCACAGCAGCTGTGAAGATGTGGTAACACAGGTCTCTTCAGGGGCTACAAGCCAGAATGAGCTACTCAGAGAGCTCCTCTAGGCTTTAACCTTGGTTTGCTAGCCCACCCTGCAGCCCACGCCCTGCCATCCTCCCTGCTCGTGTAGCTAATCAGTGCCAGGACAATCATTCCTACCTCTGCCATGTTCATGTTGTCACCACTGTGCCCACTGATGGCTGGGACAGGGACTGCCCCTACCGGCACAGGCTCTACTCTTTGAAACATTAATGAGCGAGGGAAACATTTCAAGCAGCTACTGGCAAGTCATGCAGAGTGGGAAACACATTCCCATGGGCTGGCAGCTTGCCTGCCTTCTTATTACATGGTAGCAGACAGGCCATTGAGGAAAATATCCTATCATTTGGCAAATACTGCAACAGACCAAGTCCATCTTGCTTAACATTTCAGACAAGATAACAGATGCCTCCTACTGCCAGCAGGTTTATTACTCAGAATTAGAAGCCGCCCAGATGTACAGTTAATAGTGGATTTGGGTCTCAGGGCTTGCTTTTCTGACAAGCCTTAGGACAGAGATGGGTCCTTATGAACCCAACATTTCTTCATGGAACTCGAGGGCAGATGCTCTGGGCTGAACAACATCAAGCATGGTGGCAGCAGACTTGCCTGAAAGGGATGTGGTCACACTAGGAAGGTCCAAACCTGACCTTCCTTTAGACTGCTTGATTCTGGGTGGACTTCTTGGGATATTAAATCCTCTACCAAGGAAAGATAATTCAGCACTTCTAAGATTTCAAAAATACAAAGCCAGTTTTTTGTAGGTCCTAAAAATATGTTTCTGGTGTTTGCTTATGCTCAGCCAGCAATGCAACATATTGCAACAGCCGAGATATGTTCATATGAGCTTTAATAGAGCAGGCATCAGAGAGAGCTGTCTTTGCCAACAGTCAAAGAGAGTTAATCTGTCTTTCCGTAAGGTATTGAAAATTATGGAGAGTCGTGGGGCCAAGGTGAAAGAGGATTTGCTTGTGCCCTGTTGAGTGAGAGTTTCAGGGCTCTGGAACAACCTCCAGCCCTGAGAAGGAAGGCTTCCAAGTATATCTGCCTGCGAGGGTTTAACTCTATCTCAGTTCTGGGTCTGTATTTCAGAGATGAGAGGGGAGGCAAGGGAGTAGAGTCAGAAATGTTATGTTACCAAGTAATTTTGAATCTTCATCCAAAGTGTCTTGAATTCTATGAGTCCCAAGGTGCCGGTCCCATCGGTCTGGGCCATGTTAAGGCATGGTTCAAAAATCAGGATTCCTTTATCCCTAACAAAACTGGAGTGCACTAAGTTCTGATAAAAACAAACCACCCGTCACAGTGTCATCTTTAATGCCAGTTTAGTTCTCATTTGTAATGCATCTCCATCTCCCACAGACATGCCCACAGCTTTACATTTGCTTGGCTAAAGGCATGCCAAGAATTTCTAGGCTATCTTCACTCCAAGGAATGATATATGGGATTGCTAAATATATAAGCATGATTAAAACCACTCACATTTTGTGCACTTAACAGTAGATTAGAGTCCTTAGGGGAAAAAGGGCCTGGCCTTGCAGCAGACAATTGTTAGAAACCAGAGGCAGGAACTGCAAGTGAAGAGAGTCAGTAGCAGCCTACAGAGCCTTCTCCCATGTCCTTCATGGCCTAAACATCCCTTCCAATGGAAAATTATGCAGAAACAGAGTTTTGGACTCCATGAAGTTGTACTTACTGAGTTACCCATTAGGCCTGGGAGCCTGGGGAGTGTAGAGCAATGGCATCACTTCTCCCAACAGCCAGTTATCCACAAGATGCACAGTGAATCCCTGCTGGCCTCAACATGGCCATGCCATGACACCAACACCAGCACGATCCTGGCAGCNAGCCTGGGGAGTGTAGAGCAATGGCATCACTTCTCCTAACAGCCAGTTATCCACAAGATCCACAGTGAATGGATGGCCATGCCACGACACCAACACCAGCACAATCCTGGCAGTAGCAGGGCTCTTCACCCTCCCAGTGCACCTTCCAAGTGTGTCCAAGGAGCATGGGGCAGAGGTGTTGACCTCTCCTTTTCCCTTGGTTACTCAAACCTTATAAGCTCCTGAGTGTCCTCCCAGCTATGCGGAAGAGAGGCAGGCACAGCCTGTACTTGCAGCTGGGAACAGGCTCAGCCTGTCCCTGGCTGCTGTGAGCTCGGTGCTCTGTAAGCAGGACCTGACTCAGAGACAGCAGCTGAGGATGTGCTCAAAAGCTGCATCCTGCCAAGCACGCCGTGTATGCACCTGGAACAGCACGGGCAGAAAGGCCCTGCTTCTTCCCCCCACTGTATTTAGGAAAATGCTTGAGCAACAAGAGATGCAGAGCAGGTGAGAGAAGGAGCTGATGATTAAATGGTTCAGGTTTCTGCCACCCCGGGCTGATAGAGACGCTCGGGTGAATTTTTTGCCCCCAGCTATGTGCCTGGAAAATTGAAGTGTAAACTTAGCCCACCTTGTCAGAAGTTTTGCAAAAGAGGTCCAGGAATTTTAAAGGTGATAAAATTATGTTCAAAGGATACATCTAAGAGGCTGATCATCTCCCTGCAAGTGTTAATGTTGAATCCATCACTTTTAACATCCTTTCCTGTACAAAAAGGAAATATAAAAGTCCAAGTCAGAAATACTTTAAGACAAATATTTTTCTGCAGACAAGGCTGGAGATACCAACCACCTTAAAATCTTGGCAGCAAAGTAAATGCTCTGCCATTTCTTCCACTATGTCCTTTCACTTGATTAATAAAAGGGGTTTTTTTTTCACAGTGAGAGGGGATGTTATTGGTTTTGGTATGCATAAGCCTCTATCTGTCCACAGAAGTCATGTAGCAGCATAATAACATTGCCCATGGTGGTCCTCCCAGAAAGTACAGGGAATGTTGTGCCTTTGCAGAACAACTGCTGGCAGCTTTCGGAAGAGAAGCACCAGGCAGTATTTCCACCTCACCCCTGATTCAGAGGTTCAACTCATCTGGAACCAGACACAAACTCAGTTTTTCATCAGCCTTAGCTGACGGAGCTGGGTTTTGTTAGTATAGATCCCATTCTCAGCTCCATCCAATGGGAAATATATAGTGTCACTTACTCTTTGACAAAACTCTGTTTAGGATCCTTTGAAGTTCAGTTGCAGTCACTTCACAGTCCTGGACAGAAAACAAAACATACTTCAGGTGTGAACACAAAAATTATTTGAAACAAGCTATATTAATTTGCTTCCAGACATCCAGAGACTATTTCGCTTCCAAATCTAAGGCATGTAAACCCTTAATTTTTTTCTAACCCTTCACATTTATCTTCAGATATCACAGGGAGAAGATCTTCAAAACCATATTTCCTAGACATTCAGACGGGAAATAAGTGGTTTGTTAGGTGCTATGGTGACATGACACAGTAAATGGCAACTTTTTAAAAGGTTTGACTGAATAAAAAGGTTCAGGAGAACATCTGAGGTTTTTGAGGCTTACGGAAACAACAACCAAACAATTCTAAAATTGCTCTTTCAAAACTCAGAAAGGTCTTCCTAACTAAAAAGATGTTTTCCCTCTCCAATAGCAGTGGTTACCTGCTCATTAAGAGGAAATCTGATGTGGCAGCCAGAGGCTAACGCAGCAGGGCTTTGTAGATACTGTATTTCAAATACATTAACTAGAGAAAAAGCCCAGCCAACAGTTTTCCGATTCCTGGGGCTAAACAAAAAGGAAGGAATTGGCCAGCCAAGCAATTGTCAGAATTATACGATAACTCCACAGGTAATTTATTTCACCATGGGATAATATTTTCGCAGTCCTCACTCCCATCACCCCTATTTTCAAAGTTATTCCCTGCCTTGCATTACCAAGGGAAAAAAAAAATCATATTTTGCACCAATAAGAGGAACAATGTAGAAAATCTTCTCTATTGTAAAATAAATTGAACTGAAGCTGTGAGTTAATAAAAGGGGAGAAATACTCGGTTTTTTTGAACAGACAGTCAAAGGAATCCACAAGTCAAATATTTGTATAATCATAACTGAGAGGTCTTGGTCTTTTTTGTTCACTTTAATCCACTTACCTCTCCAGAGAGCTTTTGGAACAGAGTCTTGAACTCATCATCTATATCTTTGTTATCAACATGAGGCTAGAGGAAAGGGATGGCCAAGAGAGTGGTTAACAAGGTGGTTCTAGAAAGTGAGCTGTGGATATTGTAAAGATGCTGTTCAGGGCCTTATTTACGGCAACAGGAAATGAGCACTTGCTCTGCAGCAGTGGCAAAGCAGAGGCAGTACTGGAGTCACAACCAGCCAGGGGTGGGCTTAGTTTGAGAGCAAATACTTCCTAAGGCTGATGAGAAAGTTTTCTTCTGTTACCAAGACAGTTTTAGAAAACAGTGACAGTGAAAATGTTGCTGCACTTGGCCAGAGCCAATTCAGCAGTTCCCTGGAAGTCTGCTTTTGCAGTTTCTTCCAGGCTTCAGGAAGACTATTTGTTTCTGTGGAAATGTGCCCTCTCCATGTTCTCCTACCCATACTGGAGGTAGGGACCATTAAATGTGTTCCAACTCAGTTTACAAGGTTGAAGTTTCTGCGCCACTTGGCCCAGGTACGTGAAAATGAATGTGAAACTAAGACATTAATATATTTGAAAAATCCCTGTGAGCAAAAAATATTTATCCTCAGCACAAAACCATTCTGTAATCCCAGCTCAGGCAAGAAATAAAAATCTTGCCCCTGTTTTAGTCCCACATTATGAAGGAAAACTCTGCCCAGTCTAACCTCATATGGTTTTGCAGACACCTCATCACCCACCATCCTAAGGAAAAAAAGAAAATAATTAAACAACCAGAAATTATGAGTCTACTTTAAAGACATGTCTTTAGAATAATTAGCCAAAAAAACCCTGTTTAACTATAAGGTGTTAACAAATACAGAGAACAAGCCCCGAGGTTTCCTGCTTCCCATGCTCCCCATCCCACCTCTGCCTGCTCCAGCTCTTTGAAGATATTTCCCATTGGAAATCCAGCCTTGCTGTTCTTGTCTTCCACCCAGACTCCTGTTTTTCCATCCGGTGGCTGCTATTGATACAACCCTTTTAAGAACCATCTCCTCATCATCATGCTCTCAAATCCTGCGCTCTTTAATTGTGGGAGCTTCACGGAGCTGAGGGATCTTGTTCCCAGCTGAGTGCTTAGTGGACACCTCTGAAGAGCCATGACTGTGAAGAGTCACCTGCCATGGATGTGTGGCCACTATGGTAGACTGTGGAAGAAAATGGGTTGTGGAAATGGGCCTGTTTTGCTGGTTAAGACAAAAGACCAAGCACAGGCTGTGCAGGCAACTCCCGACCTTTTCCTTTGCGTGCCTCCCCAGCAGAGGGGACAGGGGGGTTTCAGGGAAGATACTGTCAGAGACTGAAAATAGTTTATGCCTCAAACATTGATATAAAGTTTTGCTCATTATAAAGAAGCTACAGCCAAAGAAGCCTCCTTGAAGACTGGGACTTCGAACTGGAAAGTCAAACTGCTGATTAGATAAAAGGAAACCCATTGTCCAGTCATCTCAGGCGGAGGGAAAGGTGTGCATCCACCAAAAGGCCAGAGGATACTCACTGTGGTTTTGCCTGTTTCTCAGCAAAAACTCTCAGGCAGAACTCCCCGTTCTTGTAGGGCTCAAAGGTGGAGGGCACGATGACGTACTGTCCCCGGGGCAGCGTCATGCGGCTGGAGACCTCGCGCAGGTTCACGTAGGGGTCAGTCCGGGCTGCCGGCCGGTGCCTTGCAAAGAAAGCACGGCCTGCATGCACATCTGTGCTGTTTTCCAGCTGTGGGGGAAGGTGGTTTTGTTAGAAACCCCTTGGCAGTTCCCTGGTAAGCCAGCCACCCGGTTTCGACTCCAGTGCTTCAAAGCCATCTCAAGCTTTTCTTTGCATAAAGTAATAAATCCGTGAGGGATGGCACAAAAGGAAACCACCAGGGCTCTGTCATGGGAAACAGGCAGATAATTAGAAGGGGCAAGAATCTTCCTCTATAAAGATTATCTTTTCACATGCCTCTTTACACTTGGTAGCATAAACTAAATAAAAATATCATAATGTGTGTTCATATCTGATCAAATTACTACACTGTAAATTATCCGTGCATTGAGCATTTTTTGCTTTCATGGGCTGCTTTTGGACAAATTTAATTTTCAGAATATTTTTCAGCAATTTATGGTACGGAATAAATCTCCTATGTGCATAGGAATTGTAGTCTCTGGTTTCTTCAAACATACAGAAAGGAATAGTAAATAGGACAAAGTAGTATTTACAAGAGTGAGACTTTTGGGGCTACATTAGGTGATTTACACAACTTCTATTGGTAATACTAGGGAAATTCATTTGGATTTTGTGGGAAACAGCACTTAAATTTTCCCTAATACTAACATACTCTTTAGAAAGTTAAACATTGCACAGTTCATAAAATAAAACACACATAAAAGGAACAGTAGTGTAAGAACAACATGCCTGCTATAAAACTCCCATTCATGACTTCTGCTCCACAAAGATGTCTTTCAAAAAGTGTGATTCAGCGACACACAAAAAGTGCTGTGTGGCTGATGCAGGATGGGAAGCATTGCTAAGGGATAAGGTTTCTGTCTAAGACCAGAGCTGACAAAGGTCTAACCAAACATTGTACAATCATTCAGTTTTTCTGTTGTAAACTGTAGAAAAATATGTGGGTTTTTCCTTCCGTTCTGAGACAAGATTTAATTTGATATTTATTCAACAGCCCCATCCTTCCCCTAACTCAATATTAAGCTAAGTGGAACTGCAAAGGTTAGGAAGACAGATCCATATCTTCTCCAGTATATAAAGTTCATTTTCCCTTTGCATTTGCAAGGCTGCTAAAAGAACATAGTTAATTGCTACATGGCCACATATTCATTTACTGAGAGAGAAAAAAGTGCTGAAAAGCCAAGGAAAAATTGGCAGCATGGGCTGCTGGACCTCAGTAATGAGTATAGGCTATTCCTTCTGCCAGACACCCCTGGGGTCTCTTTCTTCAGCAATGAAAAGTCTCTTTGCCTCAGTATTGACATCTAGGGGGATTAGGGAAGGTTGAGTAGGGCTTATTCATTACCAGGAGCCCCAGCACAGAACTGCAAAAGGAACGGATCCACAGAGCTTGGCATTTCTTCTAAACAATATTAGCTACATTTTCTCAGTTTTAGAGTGCAGAGATCCTGTTCTGCCTTCACCTGAAATACACAGAGAAATTCTGACCTCGGTTGTACAAACTTCCTGGAAGCCAAATTTCAACAAGTATAAATGAGATCAAGACTGGGAGTCAGACAACTGTAATAAATCCTTGTGCCCCAGTCCCTTAAAAATGGTTATTCAGAACTTGAGATATTGGTCCTGTGATTCAAGGGCAAAGCTCTCCAGAAGAGATATCATTAGTAAGGAAGAAGTCTTCCTGGCAGCTAAACTCTGCAGTGCAGGAGGTGCCCATGTGGAGGCTGGAAGTCTTCAGCAGAGACTACATACCTCCTGAGGAATCTGAAAGGAAGGGAAAGACACAGTGTTAAAGGACTGCTATATACCTGCGGCCACCAGTAGGGGAAAAAATTCAGATAAAGCCTCTTTCAGACACTTAAAAATTTTCATTTACAACCACATGTAATAGCATCGGATACCCATGAAGTTCTATCGTGTCCTAGAGCTGTTCCAAAGGAAAAACTGAATCTTTGTCCAGAGAAATCTATAGCATATTTAATTGCTTTTCTCCTGATATAGTGTTGTGAATGATACTATTGGTTGGAAATATCTGAGTAAGCCTTTAAATGTTCAGTCAGGAAAGTCAGCAGGTCAGCCCCACTTTGCTAAAACCAGAGATTTTATTGCAGTAGACCTAAAATCCACTACTCTACTGCTACTGAATATAAGGCTACCATCACTAGCTGTCAGCCTGGGGATGAAAAGATTGTTGTGAGGCAACTACAACAAGTAGCAAATTTCAAGATTTGGCCTTTCCTAAATTCACTGACATGCTATGTTAACTTGTACCTCCAAATATAAGGCAAATTCTCAACTCAAAAGCTATGAGTTGTCTTGAGAGCATGGACTCCAGTGACAACCAAAGAGAGTGTCCTCCCAAGTCCCAAAAGAGCTTTTAAAAATATTACCCAAATAACATTTCTGGAGCCTGAGTGGCCCCTTGAGACCTCAGGTGTTGCTCCCTATAACCAGCATATTGAAAGGCCAGGAGCTGGGTGATGGACACAGAGTTGCTGTCAGCAGGCAGCTACATGACTTACAAAAGCTCTGCAGGGCAGGTAGACAGATATGAACACACATATTTTCACCTTCTCCTGCAGAGAGATCTGCTTTAGGCCATCATCTCTTCTGTCCTAACTGGAGCTCACCAGCTGCAGCATCAGCTGTGATGAAATAAACCTACAAAGGTGCATGATCCAAGGAGCTGGGGTCATAGCTGGGTGCCTACCTGAGAGGACTTAGCAGCCAGGTTTTTCCAAAAATTTTACATCTTAAGAGTCATTTAAGTGAATTAAGAGTCACCAAGTCTACCCTACCGTGGGTAAGACCAGGGAGGATGCAAGTGAAACAGAACATATGCAAAGCACAAAAGCTTCTCCACTGCTGTACTCAGTGGTGGGAGCAGACAGATACCCACAATGCACAAATTCGTGATGCTGATAGGTGAGGGTGCCTGGCACCATGGAGAAAGCAGCTCAGAAACCTGCTCAGAGAGAGCCATGTGTGTATGCAGGCACTTGGGCACTAGGGAAAACCTTCCCTAGCTTCAAGCCATCCCACACAAGATCTATTAGCAAAAGTCAGCCATTCCCATCTGCTCCCAGCTGTGCTGGCCAATGATCTTCATCCAGTGGAGTCTATAAGACATTTAATTGCTTTTCTCCACATATGATATTGGTAATGATGATACTGGTTGGAAATGTTTACATTGCTTCTCTCCCCTCGCACCACAGAAATTAGAGGCTACACTGCAGTTTTTTTCACTACGTTATATTTTTAGCAACAGTGGGAAAATCAGGGAAAACAAAGCCCCAGATTTACTGAACCAGAACAGTAGCATACGGCAGACAATGGATCAAAAAAAGTTTGAAATGCAAGGGAAAAATAATAATAAAAAAGAAAGTGACTACTGAGGACTTATGATAAGCTGTAATCAGAAACACTTGTCTGGAATTGCCAGGCACCCCGAGCCTGCCCCCATTCAGATTGTGCAGGAGAAGATTCTCAATGAGACTGTTGCTAAATTACTGGCTTGATAATTTACACTGCCAATTTACACTGTTGAAGGGAGACAAAAACTGAGCCTCAATTTATCTGAGTCTTCCCATATTATGGGGGTCAGGAAGAAATGAGAGAAGTAATTGAATCATTTTGCAAAATCCAGTTCTTATTGAAGTCTAGTGCTGAATGTCAAGATGTAGCACACAGCTAATTTTTTTTTTCCAGCTTAACAGGACAAGGAATAAAGCCTTTAAAATCAGGAGGAAACTTTACCTGATAGAGTGAATAACCAATACTAAGCAGACCTTCTCCCATTCTCTTCTGTCTCCTGCGGTTCTTCTGCATCAAGCCCACCAGGATAGTACAGCATGGCTCGTTCAAACTCCCTTCATGGTCATCGTCTGGTTCATCCAAACGGATTCTAAACTGGGGATTGGTCCAGTATGTTGCTAAGAATTCCCAACGGGAGACAAAAAATGAGGAGACTTTGCTGTCATCGCAGCCAAGATGGCTGTCACTAGACCTACAGGGAGTATCTCTGTGGATGGACTTTTGCCTGGAGTTTTTCCAGTTCTTTCCCTTGAGTTATATGGGTTTTTGTTTTCACGGCTGTGCTGAGTATCAGTTGGAGCCATGGGAAATCAAAGCACCAGGGTGTTTCATGGGCCCTAATGATCAACAGGGAGGAGCTGATACTGTTAATTCCAGACACTCATTTAGATCCAGGCAATGTCCTTGGCTTGAGGTCGTTATTGTTGCAGGAGGACCAAATGCCAGACAGCCTCTCCAGAGGTCTAACCTGAAAATGAATTGGAAGTAACAGTGCCACTGAGCTGTGACACTTTCCTGGCCTACCCAGCCCTTCAGAGGATTAATCCAGCCAGTAGCAAAAGGCATGTAAGCAGGAAAAGCAGACAGAGAAAAAAAAAAATATTGTCATGACTTAACTGCTTGGTGGGCTGGTAATCCCCCATCAGGAAATAAGTGTAAATTAGATCTTCATTTAAACCCCCAGGCTTTTGCTTACTGCCTAAACCCCACAGAAATTATTGCACCTTCAAGCTCTTCCTTCTCACCAAAGCCCCCTAGAGTTCACAGGCACTTATTTTTTGAATGTTTGGGGTTTTTTTTGATTTCACCAAAGGCCTATTTGGCTGGGTCCTTACCTTGGTAGTTCTGGCAGCCCCCAGCAGTTGAACCCCGTCTCCACTGTCCATTGAACAGGGTCAGGTCCCATTTGTTGACCTCATTGCTCGAGAGTGTGTCAGGAGTCAAGTTGCAGATCTCAAGGCGGCTAAACTGCCTTTGGAAATCCGAAAATGCCATCCTGGCACACAAAGAGACCAGGTTAGTCCATCAGCCTGCAACAGATGAGGTGGCTGCAGCCAGACACTTCTCCCAACAGGGCAGCAAACATTGGTACTACAGAGCTGCCCAAAGCTGCATTTAATTGAATTCTGAAAGTTGGAACAGGCTTTTGGGAAACAAAATTGCCCAACGTCCGAATGAGCCGCATCTTCTGGAGACAGTCTTTGTCAATGGCTGTTACACATTATGGGCTCAGTCAAACCATTTTCCGTCATCCGCAGCTGTGGGCAATCCCTCATGGATCATGCCTCATAAGCAAATTCACTGAAACTGGTGAAACAATATGTGTGAGGAGATTCCATTTAAAGGGAGTAAACACTGGCCCTTGTGAAAGCACCACTCTGCAGGAAAACAGTCTCAGTTTGGTGTTTTGCTTCAGTCCTATCATTGATGCTTGTTTTTACCATTCCTGGTAGGTGTGCATGAGTGACAGACCTCGATTGCTTTGTGCTGCAAGCAGAGGTCTGCTCTCATTTCCCAGTGCCTGATGGCCCATGCAGCTGATTGCCCCGGAGGACGGTGGCCGTTTATCTTTCCAGGCTAGGACAGAGTGACATCAGTTCAGCACTGATCCATATATAATCAGAGCAGGGTTAGGACAGGCTTTCTATTAGGTCTGAGTAAACAGACTCTCCCCGAGCTGGTAATACGAACTTTTTCATTAGTGTGTAGCATTTAGGCAAAAAAACAAACCTCAAAATGTAGAGCAGCTGAGGTTCATTCTTGCCACCTCATTAATTTTATTACCATCTGGTCTCTATATTTTGGATAAGCGCCGAGTTATGCAAGCTCTAATAAAAGGTAATATTTGAATAGGAAGGGAGATAAATAAGAGACTAACAATGCATGCATGCCATTATTAACCCTCCTGGTCCTGGCAGCTTTTCTCCATCCAACTGAAAGGATTGCTTAAGGCACATAAAATGTCCAAAAGAGTAAGCTAAATTAACAATTCTCACCAAAACTCTCCATCATCTACTTGCTTATCCAGAGCCTGTTTTTGTTTGGGATCAACATAATTCCACTCAGGAGCACTGCAGACAAAGCACAAAAGCACACTGTTCAGCTGTTGCATTTCATTCTACAATGAAATCTGAGTTTGATTCTGTCACAGGCTGATAAAGGAGTATATATTGCCCCAAGAAATAGACCTTGTGCCCTTCCAAATGACAGCACACCCTGCAACCTGACTGTGCTGGGTGGGAATCAGACTGCTACTGTATTTGCAACAAATAAGCCTTGAATTGAATCTCTCCTGCCAGGTGCCAGAAGGTACAAACAGCCTAGATGGATTAGGAAATTTGCAGCCTGAAAGTCATTCAGTGCTTCTCCATTTTAAGATCTATTGGGGTGCCTGATATCCTCCCTAAGGAAATGGTATAACCTCCATTTCTGGGGGTCATGAAAGAAAAGGAAAGCAAAAAGGTGGAATTGGAAATTTTACTGCAGAAAACAGCATTGCTCCCTTGCCATTCTGATATTAATGTGCTCAGGAGGGATTCTGCTCTGATCTGCTCCCACATGACAATGCAGGGCTGCACCTGCCTCAGCAAGGTTGTCCCATGGCAACACAGGTGTGGCAAAACCAGAATATGGCATGTGTGTGTGCCTGAGGCACCTTACCTTGGGGCTGAGCAAAGCAGCTCTGATAAAAGTAAAATTAATTGTAATGTTATCTCTCTTTTCTTTCCTTAATTATGATACATCAGCACCCAGGCTGCAGTCAGTCAGGACAGGAAACTGAAATCTCAGAGTGTTGCATGAAAAAAAAGAGTGTGGCCCAAATGACAGTAAAATTTATGCCATTCTAAATATAAAAATAAAATACGTGTTGTCACTACCACACTCCCAACATTCCAAGATAGTTGAAGACTAGACAGTTTCTGAGAGATTTTCAAACTTCTGTGTCCTTAGCTTAGTCAGCATCCCTGCTTTTTCAAGATTCTCAGATAGGTACCGAATACTGGTCTGATTGAGAGCTGAAGCAGAGGTATAATGGTTTATCCCTGCTTTAACTCTGAGGAACAGGACTGGTTTGCATATTTTACTTAGGTCCTGTTGCCATTGGTAGGATCAGTTTGAGAAAAGTTGCCTTGCAAAATGATGTGGGTACGGCTTGTATTGGGCTGCTCAGAGTTAAACCAAGGGCTGTTGTCTCTGATGAGAAAGCTCCGCCTGAGGCAGGTATTAATGCCTGCTGGACAGAGTGGATCAATATCCAACCTTGGTAATAAATTAATAGTGTTATATTCCAACTGATTTAGTATCTCCCCTAAATGCACCTTGTGATTGGATTAACTGTGTTGTCCCAATTTAATTTTTAATAGATTCTGAAATACACCAAAGAGAGAGAAGCAGGGGCATATAAAAACCTACTTATCACTCCAAGATCCAGTCCATTCTACTTCACCCCAGGGATTCCTAAGCCTCACTAGTTTCTCTGGCCGTCCTCGGTAATATACCTAAAAGATCCACAACAAACAGAGCCTGAGAACTTTCATTATTCCAATCATCAGAGGGCAGCTGCTTTTCAGATAGGATAAAACACGATTTGTACTTGAGTGATGCAGTCCATTACAATTTGCAGTAGTTAAAAGACACCTAGATGCTTTCCACCCTTATTTTACATTATCCAGTGCCACCAAGTGAGCCATTAGCTGCAGCGCTCACCATTCCACATCATGACAGCAGCCTGCAAGGAGAAAAACATCACCTACAAACCAGCAGAATATCTACATCCTCAAAAGCAGGAAACATTGCACAACACGGCAAGGTTGGAGGGAGGTTATTTGGCATGGACATCTCTTTAATGATTCCAGTTTCAGAGGAGCAGGAATACCTGGGGCTTGCTCTGAAGGTGAGACTGGCAGCAGAGACCATCAGCTCTGACGGGCAAAGTACTTGCCTCACTTCACACAGTATGAACACATGGGGAATGGCTGCCTCCTCTCCCGCTTCTCCTTTCTGTACCATGAATTTTGGTAACAGCTTGGTCCACCTTTACACTTTGTACCCCAGCCTGTTGGTGCCATACAAGTGGCAGACTGCAAAGCGTGCTTCACACCACTACCTGCACAGAGTTTCTGACCTGGCTGAGTACTACAGGTACTGCCTTTTTCTGTGACAGGGTGCATAAGTTAGGAACATCTTCATGGTCAGTCACTGAAAGACATCAGAAAGTTGGAGGCACTGCAATGTTGCAACCCCAAGCTGGTTCGCATGATGGCCTCAGAGAGGTGGCTTACCTCCTCTGCTCCAGTGATAGAGTAAGCATGTCCTTTTACCAGCTTCAGACTTGTGATTGCTTCTATTTCAGCTGCAGCAGTTATCTGGAGTAATAAAAGTATGCACATTTATGATTACATATTGTGTATGAACTCAGCTTTCATAAGCAAATTAATATGGGGGAAGATATCCAAAGTGGTGTGCACAATGAATACCAATATTCTTGATGCAAAGTATATTAAATTAAGGTGAGATTCACAGCAAAAGCTGCAGTTTCATGTCCCTTAATATGCAGTCCAAGCACAGAAGAAATTCAAGAATGTACAATGAAAATCTAAATCCAATTCCCAGCTCAGGTGACAGACCCAGTCACCTGCAAAGACATGTTCACATAAACTTAGCTCTAGCCTGTCTCAGTCGAGATCCAGCATATCAAAATTGGTAATTCTATATGCCACAAGGCAAACAAGATAATGAAACAGGATGTGAAAGGTGTGAAGTTTCCAAAACATGTTTGAACATCATCGGTAACTTGAGAGTGTTTGTATTACAGGTGTCAGTAATCCTTTGGACTGAAAACCAAAGCCAGAATCAGACTACAGGCTACAACAAAGTGTCTCAGCGAGTTCGTCTCTGGCAGTCAAGTGGAAATTACACAAAATACGAATGAGAGAAGATACTCAGAGAATGAAAATGGAGTTCCAGAAGACCAGTAGGGTGCCTGGCACCATAGTATTATCTTTTATATATATATCTTATAGCTGTCATGTAAATAGGGAGACATGATATAACTGGTTATTTAGAACCTTGTCCAAAGTTGTTGATACTGAAATCAGTAAAGGTCTCACATTAATTGCAATTTGCTTTTCTGTCAGACCTTCCTACCTATATCTAACGTTGGTCTGGGCTTTTGCCACAGTATGTACCAGAGACCTGAGAAGAGGAGCAAGGAGAGCAAAGCTTTGCCAGCCTCTTACATCAATGGAGCAGCCAAGCAGCGAGCCAGCTCTCAGAGCCTTCTGGATGATTTGGTACAGGTTTGAAGGAGCCCTCCGCAGCTCATAGGACTCAGAGATGCCTCCAGTAAAATCCTCAAAGCCCTCCACAGTGGACCCTCCTGTTAGAGCTTCATAAGAGCCATTCAACCTGTGTATGAGATGATGAGAAGGATACATCTTCCTGGGGTCCATCTTCACCTGCAAGCACAAGGTACCACAGAAAGAAGGGTTCATCATTTAGTATCTCTTAATTGGGTTGGTCATCAATGTGACCTGGGGAAACAGAATTAAAGCTCCTTGAAACACAGTTGGCAATGCCCTTTATGGACCTAGAGGGAAGTGTAGATGCTGGGTGGGAGGGAAGCTGCACGAGAGTGAAGTGTGTTGTGACTGACACCCCTCAGTCTGGGCCACCACCGGGGGCACAGCTCCCGCCCAGCCCCGTACTTGGCGTAGGCCTTCTCCAGCAGCGCGCTCCAGAACTCGTTGCCTTCCTCCGAGTGCACGAAGACCAGCTTCCCATTCTTGGTGGGCAGCCTGTCGTCCACCACCACGTCCACCCACTCCCCGTACTGCCAGAACTGAGGGGAAGAAGAAAGGAAGAGGTGATGAGAGCTCCACGCTACCATCCTCCTACTCCTTCACCCCTGCCATCACTTCCCCCTGCATAAGCCACTGTAGGGTTTACTCCCATGCTGGATTCCTCTCCTTTGTAGTAGAGACAAACTCCTCCCAGCTCTGGGGAGCATTCAGCAGGCTTCTTAATGCTATATTACATTTTGCTGATAGGAAATATTAACAGCATCGTGTTGCACATAACATCAACAACACTGAACATGTAAACTGAGTTTACACAGCGGACAGCCCAGAAAGCCAGCATGGAGACAGGATACTCTGAACTATCTCAGGGCTCAATCCTTAGGGGAAAAATAACCAATGCCCCTGTAAAAATGCTGTAAGGAGAGGTCATCTAAAGGGGAAACACTCAGTAGTGCTAATCCCTTCTGAAAATGCTAGGAAAGGTGTGAAACACTGGTAGCACTAAATTTCGGCCTCAAAGCTAGAAATGTTTACTCCAGGATTTGCTGCATTCCTGAAAGGGGAGATGATAATTCACACCATAACACTCACAGGTGAGCTGGTGGAAGGGATAGATATGTGTTTGAAAACTTCTGTCCTCACCAGAACAGCTCCTTTAGCTTTGCAGGGTGAATCCACTCAAAGCAGGTTGGCTAAATCCCAACAGTCTTGAGTACACAGGCAAGGAAATAAAGGCAAAGCAGGAAGGGAAGGGGAGGAAGGAGAAGGAATCATGTGAGCCTGAATTCACTCTCAACAGCTGGTAGCAACAGAGCTTGGTTTGGGCTCACACAACCTGATGGTTCAGCTCAGTTTACAAAATCTGTATAACTCCCCAGAGCCCCATCAGCTGTAAGACAGCAGAAACTCAGCAGTGAGCAGGTCTCATTTAATGTTATTTAACTCTGTTCTAATTTTTTTCTCTCTCCCCCATCAATTTCATGTACACACTGTAATTGTTGATTATTTAATGTGTTCCAAACAAAGGGGGGGGAAAAAAAGCTACTTCTATTTAAATATTAGCATTTTCCTCTTTCATTCTCAATGCTCTGATCATACAGGTACCTGGAAATGAAAGATTCCAGCATAGTCCTTCTGGAAACTCTGAGCCTTGGGAACAACACGGAACAAAATATCTGGATTCAAAGTGAGAGACGCAATGGCAGCTAGGAGCCAGCAATCACCTAAAACACACATTACAAGGCAGAAAAGTTCATTAATAACTCCTTTAAGTCACACTCTCACTGGGCCTAAGATGCCAGCAGTAAGAGCCATGCGAGGTCCTGCCAGGCTCAGCATTGGTTCAGCAATCCGTTCTTGTTCTGTTATTTCTCTCTTTTGCTCATTTTCCACTCACCCAAACCACACAGGTATCTTGGGGACTCTGAGGCTGACCATGGCAGTAATTTCAGTGCAGTCCAGTTTGTGCTTTGATTTTCTAATGCAGCGGTGAAAACAAGGCTGCTTTACCTAAGCTTGTCAATGCCCAGGAGACCAAGAACACAGGCAGAAGGAGAAGGCATTTGAGGAGTGTGGGTTGCAAAGCATGGCTGGGCAGCACAGCTAGTGACCTGTGGTGCTTGAACTAGACTCAAGCCACCACACCTGGGGCAGACAAGGGCTTAGGAGATGTCCAGGAGAGGGCAAAAGCTCTGGGTTGACAGAAGGATGGTGGGACTTCCATTCCTATCTTGTGGAGAAGATTCAATGGACAGCAGGAACATTTGTGTGCCCATTTCTTCTTGATGCAGCTGCGCCCCTAAAACACGGGTTTTTCTTCTTCTATCAAAGTCCCAGACCAGATAAAAAGAAGTCGGACTTGCAGTTTTTAGTTTTCCTTGTTGTTCATTCAAGTTCTTACCTCAAATTCAGAGAGCCGCCCTGCACCTAGACCTTGCGCTCTAAATTTCCCGCTGCAAGACCTCGAAACCGAGAATGCAGTGCTGTTTTAAAAACTTTTCACCCAATTAACTGTTAAAACATACTATATTTATAATTCTGTCCCAATAACTATCACCTATTTTTAACATGTTTCCCATACCTCAAATCTATTTTACCAATGTCTCTGTGCCACTGTCACAGCAGAAAATGGAGTAAAAGAACTCTGAATACTGCCCAAAAACCTCCATCTTGCTTCCCTTTTACCTCCATACTACAAAACCCAAAACTACAAATTTTCACCCTGTGATAAACTAAACTATAATCTATTTTATATTTTGAATGTTCTTAATTCATCCATAAATGTTGGAAGCTTTTCCCATGGGCACAAACCAAAGACTGTGTCCTCTTGGGATCACAGCGAGGATCCCAGACCCCTCAGGGCAATTTGAGGGGTTTTCCAACTGTCTTGGACTCCAACACCTTCTCAGCCCTTTCTCTGAAGGTCTGAACCTGAACTTGAGCTATTGCTGGAGATTTCAGCAGTCTAATGGAAGCTGAAGTCTCCCAGGACTTCTGTGAGGAAGCGAGTCCTTTCTTTGGCCCATTCCTTACCCTGGAAAGGGTGGGCTTGCCCAGCCCTCCCTGGAGGCTGTGTGCCTTGCAGCTGGAGCTGTTTGCTGGGTTGGTTACACATTTATTGGGGATTGGAGGCTGGCTAAGCAGAAGCCTCTGTCACACCAAAGGTGGTGCCCCTGGGAAACTCGGTGACTCGTGGTGTTTGCACTCTGCAAACAGCAGGAGGAACTTCTGCGATTCTGTTTTATTTCTGAGGTGTGCAGACAGCCTAGCAAAACAAAACTGCTCTGAAGGTACTAACATTTTCCTGGTTCCCTGAGGATTATCTGTGCCAACATTCAGTTCCTTTGTGCAGGTGCGTATTCTGCAGAAGGAACTGGCATCGCAGCTCTTGCTTCAGAGGAAATAAGCAAATTGAGAAACCAAGGAAAGAATTTAATCTGCAGCAAGATTGAACATCCTGGAGCAGCAGTTAACTCTTTATATTGACTTGGGATTTATGATTTAATGCCATGGTGAATACAAGAGTAAAACCGGGGACTTGCTGGGTGCTCTCTGCTGCCTGGACCCCATGGGGAGGTACCCACATGGCTCCTATGAGCTGTTTTGGGAAACCTCTGTAAAGAAGTGTCCCTGGTGGGATGACCCATAACCACCTGAGCTGGCCGATCACACTGTGGGTACAAAACCATGGTATGTAATATGATATATTTCTACCTGTTGTGACAGCCCAGGCCTTTCTACAGAAGAGGGAAAACCCATTCTTAGTGTGTGAGGTGCTGCTTGAGCCTTCCCCCAGGATTTTCTGCCTTATCTTGGCTACTGCATTCAGAAAAGAGCATTCAAGCTGGAAGAGGGCAGACAAATGGTTGGATTTCCCACTTCTCCCCATCCACCTGCATTTCTTATAAGAAGAGGTTAAAAAAATTTGTCCTGCTCATCCTATACAAGTGATGTTTGAAGAGGAAGTGTGAGGCAGGTTAAATGCTACTTTGCAGAAAAGCAGTTTGAGGCAAGAGGTCTTAGTTGAAAGATAATATTTCCTTTGCAGAGAAGATAAAATAAAGGGATTGTGACAAGTTTAAAGTGGAAATAGGGAAAAGTTGGTGCTCTGCATACAGAAAGGAAAGTCCAGAAGCCTCAGACTACAGAATGTCTATGAGCAGAAACCTTCTCAAGGAGGGATCAACTTACTGGCCTGGAATTTTCCTCCCAGCCTTAGGTACTTATGTATAAAATAAGAAAAATTATGAGAGCACAAGTTGTGGAGGAAAAAAAGGCTTTAAGAACCTCCTCTCCCAAGGAAATGTAGAAGCAGGAAAAAATGAGACTGAGAACACTCAGATCTATTTCTTTGAGGCTTTTCTTGGTACAGGCGTATGCCTTAAGCTGCTATAATTTTTATTTTCCTTGAAGAGGTAGAAATAATGGTGATAAGTCTGGGGAATGGATTTTCAGAGGAGGAAGATGAAAAGCCTTATTGAGTTAGAACTGAAATCATCATTTTTCTGATGTTCTGGCTGTCCTTGGCATGCTGTGATGTGCAGAAGATTATTTCTGAGAAAGTGGCAAGGTGGGGGTCCCTGGTATTCCTGTTATGTCCTTCCACCCCGTGAGACCAGAGAAGGCCTGCAGCACTCATGAGTTGGTGCTCTCCCAATGTGCAACACCTGGAAGGGTTTCCCCTTCCTGGTCCTGGCCAGGATTTTTAAGCCAGTGAATGAGAAATTACTCCAGGCTTTGCTGAGGGTAGTGTATGCTGGATGCACAATTAGGCAGAAGATTCAGTGAAATGAGGGGGGTTTCCTTAAATACGTTGTTTACTTCCCTGCCTCAGAACTAAACAATTTCAGAATCTCAGCCCAGAGGATGCCAAATGCAGCGTGAAATCCTTTAAGGCGCCTTTCTTACAGCATGAATTAACTTCCCACCGTCTGGGAGAGTGAGTGATGTGGTTGCTGCTGCCTGTCTCCAACACACCAATGCAGTCTGACCTCCCAGGGAAGCATTTCAGGGCACGCCTGTCCGAAGCACGCCCTGGAAGAATTGTGTTGGAGGAATTGCTGTGGTGAACTTAGCCTCAAAAGCAACCATGCCTGCTGTGAGCACTGCAGAGTCCTATCTCCAAACCTTACTTTCCAGGGCCTAGAATCTTTGACTAAGCTTGTGCCAACCAAAAGGAACCAGCTGGGAATTGGTTGCTGCGCAGTAACTTGATAAAAATGGAAGTGTGTCTGAATGTAGAAGGTTTGGGGGCATCTTTATATAATAGAGATGCATGACATTCAAGCTCCTGTGATGATTACTTTCAGAGGATGTAGGAATCTGTCCATATCAAGGAGCTTCCATGATGGGGCCTAAACTGCACAGTAGTTTCTGCACCTTCTTGTACACCACAACAGGATCCTGGCCTAATAATGGGCTTTCTCAGCCCTACTAGATAATATACAACTAATTCACAAAGAGTACAAATTGACAGTTCCTGTTCCCTTTTTTCAGAGTTCAATGTCATTTTGCCTGCAGCAAGTTCAGTATCTTGTGGTTGTGCCTACAGGATAGCACAAGAGCACAAGCTCCCCAGAAAGGCACCTTATGTAGGACCCCTCAAACTTGTTCTGGTTCAGCTGCAGGTTATAAGTAATATTTCACACAGTGAGGAGACTATTTTATTCCATTCCTAAAAAGGGATTTTTTTTGAGGGAGAGAAAAAGAGGCCAATTGACCAATTAATTAGAATGTATTTCCAATAGGCTTATAGTCAGAAAAATTATAGTATCAAAAAGCATTTCTGCTCACCATATGGTTTCAAGTTGCAGCATTTTAGCTTATAAAAATAACGGGTTTTTTGAAAAAGCCTTCTCAATATTAGCCCTGCAACGCTAAATCACTTATGGACACATATCACCACTTCTGTCCAGTCTCATATTTCATGAACAAAAGTTTCAGACAAGTCCCAATTACAGTGTTTACTGCTGCTGCTGAATGTCCTGAAAATAAGCCAGCTTGATTCCTGGATCTGAAGTCATTTGAAATGGTAGTAAAGTGAAATTTTGGGGGTTTTAATTGTTTTTTTTTTTTTAATTTAAGCAATTCTGACCTTGAGTTTGTGGTGGAAAGGGTAAACTTGAAGCCTAGATGTGCCTAGCTCCTGTCTCTCTATGTGTGTGTATGTGTATCTATCTATCTATATACATATATACATGTGTGATCTTGGAGAATTACTTTGACTGGTAACGCACTTGAAATAGAATCCCTTGCTGGTCACAGATGTCCTGAGTTGGCTCATGTTCTCAGTGCTGTCCAGGCAGCTCCTGGTTTACAGAGATAATGGAATTGCTGCAGCGAATAACGAATCCTTGGTGACCTGTGAGCCCAGCGACTCCTCCGTATTGATGATGTTTACCCAAGCATGCTCCACTTGCAGAGGCCATAAAATAAATTAGAAATTTGATTAGTTTCAGTTGCTCCAGAGCTGTGCTCAGTTTCTGTTTAGCTACCATCAAAGTGTCTAGACACAGAGCATCTAAGCTCTCCTTTGACCTAGAGATGGTGAGTTTCAGCCAAAAGTCCGAGTGTCTGGACAGCACAGAGGCATTTCTGTCCTGACTCTGTTCTGGCTTGTTGCTGTTTCAGCAGTATCTGGTGTTCAGAAAGGATCCAAACACAGTGCTGTGGCTTCCTGGATTGCCAAGCAGCTTCAACACTCAGCTTTAGTCTCTGCTGGAAGCCCTTGTTCAGAGCTTGTAGTACCTGGGGCATCATACCAGACATCAAGGAAGCACTGACCCACTAGCTAATAATTTATGGTAGTGCAGGTTGCCTCTGCTTTGAGATTTATAAAGACTTTCTGAGGTTTTCTATGGAAATGAATTTTGTTCTGCAGCTCTTTACAGAAAGGCAAAGGAGAATCCAGCAAAGGAACAGGCTTTCTTTTCCTTGGGGTCTCAAAGTTGTTAGTGAATGTATTTTTGACATCAATGGGATATATTTGCTTGAATCAGGATCACCAATATCCCTGAGTCCATGGGATTGAATGTCAGAAGGTCCATCTATTGACATCTTCAGCAAAATAAGTGAACAGACCCAGTACTATTAGCTTTTCTCCTGCCTACAGCCACTTCAAAGGCTCCCTCAACAGGTATCAGATCTATCTCAGAGCTGTCAGGCTTCGGTTTGTTCTCCAGGATACCTGTAATCTCCCCAAATCTGCCTGTAGGACAAGGCATGCACAAAGCACACGTGGGGTGGGCTCCTGGGCTGGTGCATTTGCCTTGGCTTCAGGGAACTCCTCCAGCTGCCAGCCCTGGCCCAGGGAGCTGCCGTGCCTGGAGTGCCCTCTGGGCGTTTGGAACAAAAGGCAACTCATGAATATAAATAGTGTGGCTCTGAAAAGACAATATTAAACTGAGGGTGTTTCAGTATGTTTTATATTATTAAAATTAAATTTATGCCACTTAAGAACTTCTGCAAACAGTCCTCGGGTTAACTTATTCAGAGAGCGGCAAGAAAACTTCATAAGTCACCTTTAATAACTAAGACTATGTGACTACATTTCAAGTTGTTACTAGGCTATCAAAAAAATATGGTTCAAAGAACATTTAAAATATTTCAAGTCTTTCAAGTCTTTCAAGTCCCCATCAAACTTCCCAAGCTGATATTCATCTAGCTTATGCCGTTGTCAAAGAAGTAAGTTTAATGGAGTGAGACTAACTCTGCGTTTTCTTGTTCCTTTTGTTCCTACAAACCCAGACCTGCAGTGCTATTTTTAAAAGAAAAGAAACATGCCAGAGAATATTATTAAAAATAGGCTCTATTTCCCTAAAGGACATGTTAGCCAGTCACATACGTGGCTTGTGTAAATATGTAATCAGGGTCTGTTTCAATAGAAGTGTTTTACATGAGGGTTTTAGTAACAAGGACTTTGATATTCAAGGTATTGGATCAAATACCAAAGAAGCTTAGTATGCCTCAGAGATGTAAAGCAAATACCTGAAGGCTAGCAAGGAAGTCCCATGTCTGCAGTTTATTCTTGTGAAGGGTCAGTGTGTGTAGAAGCAATTGTAAGCACTCTACCAGAAACAAACTGGATTATCTTTCATTACTTTTTTTCTCTTTTTTTCTTTTCTTCTTTGTGTTGTTTTTTTGTTTTGTGGGGTTTTTTTGTTTTGTTTTGGTTTGTTTTTTTTTTTAATCTCAGAGAGAGGGAGAGAAAATCAAGCTCCTACCACAGAAGGAATCAGATTTTGGGGCTTTTCTTTTAGGTTTGGGATAGCTTTCAGCCCTTGGGTTACTGCCCACCAAAAACTGTCTTGGGAAAACCCAGAGCAAGGCACCATTCCCAGATTCACAGGAGGTTTTTGGGGTCCAGTTCTGTTGTTACCACTACATGATGGATTTTGGCACTGGTCTCTAATGAAAGCCTATTTAGCACAAGGGACTGGAACTCTATAGAAACATTCAGCAGGTGACAGAAATAGAAAAGGGCTCAAGGTATTTGTATTCAGTTTCTAGGCTAAACACAAATAATGCACTGGCCTCTTCTAGTCTAAGAACAGATAATATTCTTCAGTCCTATAGTTGTAAACTGTCAGGGAAAATGAGGTTTTACTTCAGGTGTATGTTCTTAATTTTTTTTAAAATGCCATTATAGAAACTTTCCAAATAGGAAGTGACAAGAAATGTCGCTTTTACTACTTATTTGAGCCATTCTCCTGAAATACAGTAAGTGATTTCCCCATACTCTGTTCCAGCATCCATCAAATAAATATCCTGGAGCAAGTATATGATTGGGCATCTTATTTTTAGCATTTGAAGTACAAGCCCACACACCAGGGAATTTTTTAGCAATTGCTTTAATAGTGCTTGTGTTTACAAGAGCAGCTCTGGTGTTATTTATCGCCAACGACTTGCAGAAATTGTTTCAATCTCATTTGCACAATGGATGTGCTGGAAGACCAGTGAGGTCAGGAGTACTGCAGTTAGCAGCACAGGAGGGAGAAAGGCTGATTTCTCTGTGTCTAATCTATCAAATTCTCATTACAAGAGTTTCAGCCTTCTCGCCTCTCGATGCAGTCAAGTGTTTGCTGCTGCTGTCCTCTGCAGCTGGATCTTATCAGCGAGGCAGGCAGGGAAGGCAGCTGCTGCAGCAGCTCCTCTGAGGGGGAATGAAGTCCCCTTACAGCTCCCTTCTGGCCACTTCCACAGCAGCTCTGTTTAGCCAAAGGCAAGCACTGCAGAAAAATGAGTAAGGAAGTTTTTTTATGATGGATGCCTGGGAGAGGATGAGTGCTGCCTGAGAGATACGTCCTCTGCATCAGGCCCTGATTTGGGGAGCTGAGCAGCACTGCCTGTTTGGTCTGTGCTTGCAAAGTGCGGCTGGTGCCTGGTTGCTCCTGTCCCTGCTCACAGCTCTACATGAGATGCTGTTCAAGCAGAAAGGAGTGATCAGCACGAAGGGCTTGGAACAATTTTTTGTTCTGAATGGTATTACAAAGTTTATATTTTCTGTTCATTTTTTTTCTGATGTTGTCCTTGTTTCTAACTCATGCTTGGACCACCCTGCTTGACACAAAATGACATATTATAGACCCAGCCCCTCTGCTAAACCAGTTCCTGCTCTGTTCCTTGGTTGTTGTGTATTTGTTTGGTGTGAAGCTGCGGCTGGAACTTGCTCTGCCTCCCAAATGAAACTCCCTAAGGACTAGGCTACAGCAGAAAACTTCCCTATTGTCCCTTGTCCCTGAGTCTTTGGAGCTGCTCTTGCTGGCATGGGCACAAACCCCACTCTCTTGACTCAGGGCTGGCATCCCCCTCTGTATTAAGAGGTCAAAAGCAAATCAGTTTTCTGTTCCACATAATTACTTCCTTTCTCCAGGAGACAGGTTGGTGTCTTCCAATTTTGACATAGCCCTTACAAGGCCATATGTACCCTGTGGTACACAGGCAGCAGTGCTGGTATGTGAGTCCTCTTCTTGGGTATCTGTCCCTCCAAACTATGTCTGGAAGACAGCCAGTAAAATGGTCCACTTATCAGGAGTTTTTAAATGAAGCTTCATTTCTTTTTCTTCTTCCAAAAAAAAATTCAGAAGCACTGTACGTACCCAGCTCTCCTTGGCAGACATCTGTTCGGGTAGCTCCTCCAATTATAAACTGAGGGTTGGCACAAAGCTCCTGAAAAGACAAGATTTCAAAGTTTGCATCACCCTCTCTGGTCTGAAAGTTCCCATTTCTTGTTCCTTGTTTCAATATTCAAAAACTATTGAACACTTTAAGCATTTCTTTAAAAGTATTTCCTTTCTCCTCTGTCTGATTAACAGGGTCCCAGGACAACATTTCCTTATTAAACTGAGGAGTGCATTTTTTTTTTTTTTGAGGCAAATTCTGACCCCCTTTGCTGCTAGGCAATGTCAGTGGTACTACTGAGAATTTTTGCTACTGTGGAGACAAAGGTGAAAATTCACCTCAGCATTTACGTCTTACTTTATCTTGCTGAGATTTTGGTTCAAGCAACACAAATAAGTTTGTGACTGTGGCTGCTGCC
Source organism: Vireo altiloquus (assembly GCA_013396875.1). Lineage (NCBI taxonomy): Eukaryota > Metazoa > Chordata > Aves > Passeriformes > Vireonidae > Vireo > Vireo altiloquus. The sequence continues at coordinate 550,464 of VZRF01013102.1, read as the reverse complement.
GGTGCAACTGGAACTGCTCTGAGTTTCCAGTGCCAACAGTGTGGAGGATGTTCCCCCACCCTGACCCTGCTTCCTGGGAGGCCAACCACACAAATGCTTTTATTAGCAACAACCCCCCTTTCTTCCTGGTCCTTTGGGGCCAGCCAAGTAGGTTATGGCAATGACTGTCGCTCCTATCCCAACCCTGAGCTCTCCAACAACTCATGGCCTATATTAGGAAGTTATTATTGTCTCTCTAGAGACAAAAGCCTTTTCTGTTTTTCTGAGAATTTTCCATGAGCTTCTGGAGGGCGGCAAGGAGCGGTTTATAGGAAGCCTAACTTGGCAAGCAGAGTTGAGGATGGTTTAGGCAGTCACTGGCTCTCCTCGAGAGCAGCAGTTGTCAGCTCTGAGCATCCTGTGGAGAGACAGAGACAACCCAGGACTTCTTGTGTATGATGAAGAGCCAGTTTGTGAATTTCTCTCCAATAGGCATCATCTCAGCCACATCCTTTTACTTCTGTCCAATGCAGAGGAGTCTGGCAGTAGGTTACCCACCACAGAGAAGAAGGGTTTGTGTAGTTTTTTCTCTTCTCCCTCCAAAGTGGTGCACCTGGTGCCAGTCAGCTGCCTATGACTTATTACTCACCCAGATATCTGTCCTTCCTGAGCCACTCCCAAGTGCCACACACACCTTTCACACAGCTGGGTTTCCCCTCAGGGGTCCCACATGGGCTGGCCTCTGGCAGACAGAGCTGGGACATTTTACCCTGTTGGATCTCAGACCCCAGATATTCCTTATCCTGCTATGCTTGTGGCTGTGTCTGTGCCTGCAGCAGGCTCAGCTGTTCTCGTATGAGAAACTCAAGTCTAATTTAATGAGTTTTCAAAGGCTGATCTTCTCCAAGAATAGGCAAAGCCAAGACACACATCCATGGTACTTGCTGAGGTAACATCCAGGTGCCAGAGTGAGGTGCTGATGGATAAATCAGCAGGGGTTATCAGAGTTAATAAACCTGCCAGGGTTTTTAAACCCTGCCAGGTTAATTAAACCTGGAGTTACTAAACCTGCAAGATTCTGTTTCTCACTTTTCAAGGCCCAAGCCTTGAAATTTTCTGTTCTTCTCATTCTACTTTCCTCCATCAGATGGGGAAGAAATAAATTACTGAAAAATGAGAGGGCAGAAAAATCTCTGAAGCGCTGATTTTGTGACTTAAAAAAAAAAATCATCATCTAATCTTTGCTGATGAATATTACTTTCCTAGAATCAGAGGCCATTTCTAGGATATACGTATTTAGGTAATAGCATTTCCAGTCAGTTGCTATTTGACTGTTAACAGGCAGCTTGAAGTGAGGCAGAGAATTTCATTTGGGTATTAGCCTGATTTCCTGAGGGGCACAGTGGCAAGGCCTGGGTGTGGGTGCTGTTACAATCGACAGTCGATGGGACCTGGAGTGACCCACGGTCTGGCTGGATATATGTGGGGCTTTTGCATCCATCTCCAGATTGCACCCTGGACTTGTAGCTCTCTGGAGCTGGGATGGATAGGAAGAAAGCAGGCTCTCATGAAGCAGGTTCCCATGAAGCAGTTAGAGGAGTCCCTGCTTTGTAATGGGCTTAGAAGACGATGATTTCTTTTCCCACCCCCTTTCCAACCTTGCTTCAGCCAGCCATGGAAGTAAAGGAAGACAGAATTTAGACACAAGACCTACAGAAACAGTGGATATTCAGGCTCACAACTGATTTAGCCTGGCTGTTCAGCTGGGCTTGGATTAGGTTTGAACCCAGTGAAATAGGCAGTTACTGAGCACTCTTACCGTGGGGCGCTTCCAGACTATCCCCTGGGTTTTGAAGGAGTACGGTCCCAGCTCCCGGTAGCCCAGAGCAGAAGGACAGGCTGGGAACTCTTCATCCTTGAACAGTGTGCCTGCCTGCAGGCACTGCTGCTTCAGGGCTTCATAGTCCTGCTTCAAATACTTGATGGCATTCCTGTTGGATCCAAGCCCGTCCGCTGCCGCCCGTTCTTGGCATAGTCTCGCCGTGACCCTGGACATGCTGCCCACCCTCCCAGTGTGTGCTGCAGCTCCGCTTTAGCCTCTGGGGCGAGAGGAGGTGAGTATGGGCAGGCAGCTGGCTCGGGTGGAGCCAAGGACTGCCCTAAGTGCTCCGGCAGCCCTGGAGGGAGGAGGCACCAGGAGTGCAAATATGTACCGGGGAGACGGGCGGGAGCCACAGCCGTCGTGGCTGGAATAATGGGCACTGCCTGCTGCTACTCCCATGGTATTTGCTTTTTGTGCTGTCCCTTTTTGAAATACTCTTTTAGCAAGGAGCCAGGGAGAACTTTTTGCAGACACACCTGTTCACGCATGGAAAGAGACTGTGTGTATTCCATGGGCTGACAATGCCTTAATGGCTAGCTGAAAACAGAGTAGACAGGAATAAGGGAATAAAGGAGGTATTTATCTGAAAGGCTTTCAAAGGTAGACTCTCAGAGTCCAGAGGCTCCTGCCCCAAAGGATCCCAAGATGGATGGCAGGTCACGAGTTCTTCACACCTTTATAGGTTTGGTCTATTTGCATATCAGCATAATTCGCCAATTAAAACTTTAGCTAATTATGTCATTTCCCCAAGCTTGCCCCCCCTCCCCAAGATGTTGGTGTACACTTTTGGGCCTAGGACGGTCTGGGTGTCCCTGAAGAGCAAGCTGGAGAGGCTTTGTTATGTCTGAGCATAGGAGAGCAGTACATAACGAGGTACAAGAAACTTCTGAGTTACACTGGGCAGTACAGGATTAGAAAAAATATAAAAGTTAAAACCCAAGGCATCACTGAAAGTCAGGTTTAAGGATCAGTCCTTTAAAAATCCAGGTGAAGATGGTTTAAAACTCTTTTCCTCCTTCTGAGATCAGGCTCTATGCTGTTGGAGAGTTGTGCAGCCACAAAAGTGGAGTTGGATATCTGTTGCTTCAGCTTACATGGCTATGGAGATGCCATGGAGTTTTAAAGCTAGGGGAAAGTGGAACCCACTTCTGGCTTAAATTATGAGGTTTTTTTTAAAAAGACCCCTCTCTTTGGTACTTTCAAAGCAGCATGAATTTATAATTTAATTTATTAGCAACAAGAGATGTGAACTTAACAGAGCTAGAGCTGACCAGGTGCAGAGGGCAAGGATACAAGGCCTAGGCCAAAAATGGGAAATTGTTTCACCAGGTAGGAGGGAAGGTGGTAAGCCCTGCCACCCCTCTCCAGTGTCACCTTGGGCAGAAGTCACTAAAACGTCCTCATCCATAAAAATGGGGTCTTGTCTCAGCTAGTGAGAGATTACTCATCATATTTACAGTCTTCTGGTGCTGTTTCCTGCATATAAAATGTTTTTTACAGGCTGAAAATAAAGAAAGCCTTGGGTGCAAGAGGCTTTATAGACCTTAGGAAATAGTGGTTCATGTTCTTGTAGGAGAAAAACTCCATTTCTACCCTGGCAAAGTCCCCATTTTGGACTGACACAGGGGTGCACACCTCCCTGGCAAGGTGCCTGCAGATGTCCATAGGTTCAAAAATGGAAGGAGGAAGTATTTTCCATGGAGCACAGCTGCTCTCTGCTGCCATCCTGTATAATGACTGCGATTCCCCAGCAAAGCCACTGCGTGTCCAGCTGAAAGGTGAGTGAACAGTAACTTCGTTTGCCAAGGAACATGTTTGATGACTACCTCTAGGTAAATTTAGACAGAAGGTGTGGGGAAGGGAAGAGAGAATTTTTAAGGACTGAAACCTGGTGAGATAAGGAGTCCAAACAGAGGCTAGCCAGGCTGTTGGTCTGCAAATATTTGAAGAGAGGGAATGCAAAGGAGGAAACAAAATGACTTGGTCAGTTCCAGGTAGTGAAGGCTGGGCTGAGGGAATTAATGTATCAGTTACCCCAAAATTAAACTAATACTGTTGAAATTGAGTATAGGAAAAGGATGGCCAGCATTTTAACCCTGTCACGTTTCAGTACTTCCAGGTATGCCTGTGTATTGAACCAGAGTGAGGGGTGGAATAACAAAAGGTTGAAGGGAAGGTTTTTTCTTTCCAGGGTAGATTTGTTTTTCTGTCAAATCGACCCACTCAGGGGTGACGCCTTAGGTTTTAACTTTTATATTTTTTCCAATCCTGTACTGCCCAGTGTAACTCTAAAGTTTCTTGTACCTCGTTAGGTACCTCTCTCCTATGCTAAAATAGGCATAACAAACCTCTCCAGCTTGCTCTTCAGGGACACCCAGACCATCCTGGGCCCAAAAGTGTATTTTGGCAGGGGAAAAGCTTGGAGAAATGACATCATTAGCTAAAGTTTTAATTGGCGAATTTACGCTGATATGCAAATAGACCAAACCTATAAAGGTGTGAAGAACTTGTGACCTGTCACCCATCTTGGGATCCTTTGGGGCAGGAGCCTCTGGACTCTGAGAGTCTACTTTTGAAAGCCTTTCAGATAAATACCTCCTTTATTCCCTTATTCCTGTCTAGTCTCTGTTTCTAGCTAGTCATTTAAGGCATCAGGAGTAACTCTCTTTACTCATGAGGCAGAATACTGCTTTCTTTCCCACCCTGCACCAGTGCCTTCTGCTGAAGTTTCCTCTCTTCCTGTGGTCCAGAGGAACGCTCCCACTTTGCTGTGACTGCTGTAAGCTGCAAGTCTGGCAACGTTGTTCATGGAAAAGCATAGTGCTCCAGCATTTGGAAAGGTAATTTTGAACATTTTGAGTATTTTGTTTTCCATACAGTTCAGACATACACTTGATATGCTGTGAGCAGGCACGGCAGGAGTGAACCCTTGTGCATCACCAGAGTGTAACAGGGAAAGACAGACAAAAGATAGGACACAGGCTGAAAGAACTGGGGTTGTTCAGTCTGGAGAAAAAAAGCCTCCAGGAAGACCTTAAAGCACCTTTCCCTTTCTAAAGGAGGCTACAAGAGAGCTGGAGAGGGAATTTTTATAGGGTTTGTAGTGATAGGACAAGTGGGAACATATCTTCAAACTGACAGACAGGAGGTTTAGACGAAACATTAAGTAGAAATTCTTCACTATAAGGATGGTGAAGCTCTGGCACAGGTTTCCCAGAGAGGATGTGGATGTCCCATCCCTGGAAGTGTTCAAGGCCAGGTTGGATGGGACTTTGGGCAGCCTGTTCTAGTGAAAGGTGTCCCTGCCCATAGTAGGGGGGTTGGAACAAGATAATATTTAGAGTTCCTTCCAACACAAACCATTCTATAATTCTATGAAATACCATCAGATTTTAACAATAAATTTCAGTTTTCACGTTCAGAAAGAGGCTAAGGACACCCCTTTTCTCTGGGGGAGGCTTGGACCAGGTAACCACCCACTGTGTCCACCACAACTATTTGGTTCTAGTGATCTGTAGCACAACACTTCAAATCCATTTTCCAAGCTTGATTAGCAGCACCATGATTTATTTTGTGTGGAATGTGATACGCAAGCACCATCTAGAGGATATAAAGAAGAGGAGATGATGATGATTGTATAGTTGACTACAGCAACAGCTGTATTATAGGAGGAAAAATTTTCAGGTTCCCCACGACTCAAAAACTGCTGCTGAAGTGGCATTAACCCCTAGGATTAATAGTTATAACAATTTTTCTGATTTTTGTTGCTCTGGGATTTGCATCTTTTTGCCTGGCTCTTCCTGCTTTCCTTTCCCTCTCCCCCTTTCTTGATGATAGCAAGAGGATGAGGAGAATAAGGAAGAACCAATTAAACCAGGAAAATGCATTACCTGGGTTTCAAAGTAGAGACCCAAAATTCCATGCAATCTGGACTGTTCTGCATATGAGGAAATCTTCAGCAGAAAATAACTGCAATTACCCAGCAGTTCCAGACACGTTTCTGATATAGTGCATTAGAGAGGGCTCTCCTGTACTGCAGCACTTGGCTAAAGAGGATTAAATCTGCTTTGCTGTACTGTAGACCCTGCAGCATGAAAACAGATCAGTTTGATTCTCGGATCTTTCCTTCTCCTATTCTAGATATATGGACTCCTACCTACCCTATTGCTGCAAAAATTGAGTGACTATCAATAGGAAGGCTATTGGGAGCTATGAAAGTTCCTAAATGTTTGTCTCTAGGATTATTGTTTTAGAGGTTGCAATATTTTACCTAAGCGTTTGGGGAGGGAAGGGTTGCTACAAGCTGCAGCCTGGCAGGTTCCCTATAGGGAAACATATCTGAAATTAGCTCTGATCCTGCTTGTTTGTTCTATAAAAGCCATAAAATTGTTGGTGCCTGAGGAAGAGGAAGATGATGTCCTGCAGAGGTAATGCCTGCACCCCAGGCGTGAAGCTCCACAACATAAGTTGGGCTGATCCAGAACGATGGTTCAGCACTGGAAAGGAAGCTTGGAAGGACAGCTGGGTTTTGCAGGATGACCCAGGTCTTTCTGACACCTCACACTGAACTGGCCAGGACTGGAGCCACCTTGTGATGTTGGGGAAAGCTAACTACCTCTACAGATCCCAGCCTCAGACAGGAAAGCAATTCCCTTCGTCATGAAACATCACTACAGCTACTGCAAGCCTCCTTCCCTGGGAAACCACCTGAGCTGCTGGCCATTTGTTCCTCAGTATCCATGTGTAGTGAAAGGGCAGAGGGATGGTGCATGGCAGAGCAGCTCCGAGTTACTCACAATTGCTGGGTGTAGGCATAGGGAAGGACAAGCCCATCCTGCCTGAAGCTCCATGCTGTGAATGGCAGCTGGATGCTCCTTATCAGGAACCAGAATGAGCTGCTGCAGCAACAGCTGAAACCACTCACCTGAAAAATGTGAGTTGGTGACTGCTTTGAAGATCTGCAGGTGTGCAGGGAGATTAAGAAAAAGTCAAATTTCTTTTTCCTTCTGAAGTTGCCTGGTTTTAGGGAGACACAAGTGGGTAACTATTCATGGGACTGCTGCTTTTACCTAAGAGTATTACACTGGTCACACAGTCAAATAGAAATCACCTCTTTCTTTAAAGAAAACGGGCATATTGTGTAAATATGTAGAAAATTAAGGAACTGGCTCAGGTAGTGCTGAAAAAAACTGCCTTCCCTCTGTCTCTGGACTCCCATCCACATGAGCTGCTGGGCTGGAATTGGAAGTAGTTGACTTGTCCACTTACCTGGCTGGAGAGGACTTTGTGGGCAGGCTGTTCAGATGGCTGCTGGGACAGCCAACTGCCCATATAACAAGAGAAATTTTGTATTACACCAGTATATCCTTGTCTATCATTAAACCACCAGGGACAGTAGAGTCCCTATAAGTTTGGCACCAGTCTAACAAGCCAGGGTGGCAAATGCACCTCTTCCCTGCATTGCCCCAGGTACCTTTCCCACTGCGTAATTGAATCCTTGCTGGTTCAATTTCTTTGTGGCTCTGCTCCCTTCTGTTCCTCTCCATTTCTGTTTGGCTCAGTCTCAACCCTGATTGCACAGTAGAGACTCTAAGAAAACTCTCAGAGTAGCTCTGACTGAGCTCTGACCACATAAGATTCTTGCACGCCGTTGGCTTGGTCATTGTCCAGCAGAGGCTGTCAGCTGCCAGCAGATCCCAAAGTGGTCTGTGAATATCATCTATGGGGCACAGGGGAGATGGCTAAGGAAAGCAAAATAATTATATGACAGATTTGCAATCCAGGTTAAACTTCTGCATCTGCTGGAAAATAGCTAGAGCAGAGGAGTTCACAAACCAAAACCTGGCTTTGTGGGCCAGTGGAAAACATTGCTTTGAACTGATTCTCGTTTCCTTTCACCCTGACTCTTGCAAAACAAGAGAAGTCTGACCTGTGGCAGCTGTGCGTATTCAAACCACTGCGTGGAGCCAAAGAAACATTATTCGAGCAGCTCTAAAGCTCCCAGATCCGTCACGTTGGGATGCAACACAACCCACTGGGAGTTAAACTCCCAGGTGGTGAGATGCTATTGTCTCCTGGTCCAGGAGATGGCCTTGCCTGTGAGATAACTCAGCAGTGCTTATCAAATCTAAACAGCTGAACAAAAGCATCCTCCAGTGACACTCTGTGTCCTGCTCGAGCTTCAGCACAGCCATGCTGGATTCCTTGGCTAAAGGCACACCTCAGTTGAGTGCACACAGCTGACGGCACGTAACATTACTGGATCTGCTTCCAGCTCTCCCTGTGTGATTGATTTCCTACGTGCTGCTAAAGATACCATTATTCCCTTAATAAAGAGGGCCCTTCTGACCCACAGGGAACAGGAGGCATCTTCAAAGCACAGCAAAGTTGGACCGTGCCTTGCCAGGTTTGGACAACCAGGTGGTATCAGGGCTGTTTCCTTGCACAGCCATGATCTGCACTGACTGGTGCAGCTCCTCCTGCCTCCTCTGCTACACTGGGAACTGAGTGGGAAATGCTTAGCTCTTTTTCCTGTCCAATGGCAATGGCTTCCCATGAATTGTGCAAGTAGGACCTGTGCTGAGCTTTGGAGGGGGAATAATAAATGATGGAAGGGCAAAACTACCAAGCAAACAGACAGTGCCGCACAATGGTTTGGATGACCGTGTACCAGCCATGAAGGAAAGCTTCCCACCACATCTCAGCAAATGCTACCACCAGTAATTTAAGGTTCCTTAAGCATTTTTCAAGCAATAATGTTCATTTTAGTCAGACAAGGTGGCTCCAAACCACTGTTTTGTGCATCCAGGGCTTGGAAAACAATGGGCAAAAAGAGGTGCCTGTCCTTCCAGGGCAGCTGGGCAGCCACTGTGGGCAGTGAGAGCAGCACGAAGGGCTCACAGACTCTGTGAGCTGCCGAGGGAACACTGCCCGGCACCAGCACCTTCTGAGTCAGACCTAAAATATGAAACAAATGGTTTGAATTTTCCCTCGGAGGGTTGCTGTTCTACGCGGGTACAAGCAGCAGCATTTCAGCCATTCTTGGCAGCAACTCACTGCTCTCTTCCCCCACACCATGTGTGCGTGTTTCGGGGAAACTCGGGGAGCTCACTGTGTGTGATTTGAGCTGTGCGGGGGGCGCAGCTGGGTCCGTGCCAGCAGTGACAAAACGCGTGCTGTGGTTACCACCAGCAAACCAAGCTGTAAGCGATCTGTTACCTGCGATGTTCCAAGTTGTAACAAGGTGACGACACGGGGTACAGCCGTACCATAGTGAGATTTCAGCCACAGTAGGTTACCCCCTTCCTTTGTCTTTTTTTTTTTTTTTTGTCTAAACTTAGAGAATTGATATGGATAGTTCTGGTTTTCACACGGGAAATACCATGTTTTTTTTAACTGATGCGTACATGTGGCAATACGGCAGCCAGGGATGACACAGGTGTGAAGCTGATGAGGCGCCCAGCGAGGCGGAGATGCCTCTCCACGGAGCTGGAGAGCCCGGGAGGGGAAGTTTCTCCACCCGCGACTGCCGGGACAGAGCGACTCGAGCCCAGCGGGGGATGCGGCGGGGCTGAGCAGCGGCGTGGCACCCGGTGGAGGGGAGGGATGACGGGCGGGGCCGGGATGTGCCGTGCCGGGATGTTGTGTGCCGTGCCGGGGCGGGGCGGTGGCGATGGCGGGGATGGCGGCAGCGCTGGCGAAGGAGCGGGCGGCGGCGGCGGGCGCGGGGCGGCACGGCCGCGCTGTGCCCTACCTGGGGCAGCACTTCGGGGCGCTGCGCCAGGAGTGCCTGCAGGAGGGGAGGCTCTTCCAGGACCCCTCCTTCCCCGCCGGCCCCACCGCCCTCGGCTACCGGGAGCTGGGGCCGCGCTCGCACAAGACGCAGGGCGTCGTCTGGCGCAGACCCACGGTAGGGCGGCGGGGGAGATGGGGGGATCCCCGGCGGCATTGTTCCGCCGTGCTACCCGGCCGTTCTCCTTCCCCCACCCCGTAAATTTGGGTGGATTGAATCGTGCGGGGGCGGCGGGTCGGGGCGCGGCTGCCGGGCGCGGTGCGAGCCCTCCCCGGGCTGCAGAACCGCGGTGCGCCCGTTCCGTGCGGCTGCGGATGCTCACAGCTCCCGAGGCTCCCCTTTGCTCCGGGGACAGGTTGGCAGCGTCACTTGCACTGCCGGGAAAACAAACAAAGCAGAAAAGCCGTTTTCCTCGCCATCCCGAGCTCTCCGTGTGGACAGATCGCTTTGGGTGGCGCTTGGGGCCGTCTCTTCCGATAACTCTTTCCCTCAGCAGAGCCACGAGTTGACCGCCGTGCAGTTTATTCCCGAAGGAGTCCTGCCGGCTGTGGGAGCCATGGGGTCAGGTGGACCCCTGGGTGCTTCCAGGCACTTCTGGAAGACCTTGGCGTAGTCAGTGGTGGGGAGGTAATGGCAGAGCGGTGTGTGCACGTGTGTGAAAGTGCAGTGCACCTCCTGGCACGTCCTGTGAAGTGAGATGGCTGCACACGAGCTTTGGTCACCAGCTCCCGTTCTCACTGTGCTCGGTGTCTCTGGTGCCTGCATCCCCTCCTGCCGTGCTCCATCTCTGTGCTGTTCATCTGCTGCGGTCAATGGTTTGGTTAATTTGCTGCAAGTGGGGCCTTGTTCCCTGCCTTGGCTGCGGCTACGTGTAATGCGAGGTTTGTTTTGTTCCCAGGAGCTGTGTTCCAACCCCCAGTTCATAGCTGGCGGAGCCACTCGCACGGACATCTGCCAAGGGGCCTTAGGTAAGGTGGGGGCAGAAAGCTGAGTATTCCATGCAGGTGCTGCCCCAGGACACTATGGTATATACGTGGCTGCAACTAACTCTGTAAATACCTCCTTTTGCATCCTACCACCTCTACACATCAAATCAGACCTTCCTCGCCTTTCCTTGGCATTTTGCAAAGATGGGACTGTATGAGTTGGGCCACTGAGCACAGCCTTTCTGTGTGCACCAAGCAGGGATGACACACTGGTTTCCTGGTGGCTTTTCTGATCACGGCCAGTTCCTTTCATGTTCACATCCGTGTGCCTGTGAGCAGCCTTACTCATTTCTGCCTTTAGCAGTCTGCTTGGAAGAGCAGTTGAGTGCACAGCAGGACGTCTCTTTCCCCAGAGGGAGAGAGTGCTGCTGAGCAGGAGGAACCTCCTAAAACTTGGGGAGATGCTGTAGAGAGAAAAGAAGTTGTGTGGGGGATTTCCTGCTCATTGCCAGCTCTGAAGGAGGACAAAACTGGGGTGTTTCAGGAGGGATGGGCCAGTCTGTGAGCCCTCTGCTTTTGCCATGGCTTCTGCTCAGTTTGTGCAGTGACAGCCCCTCTGTGAGGCTCTCTGGGGGAGATCTGGGAGCTGCAGGGAAGTGCCAGGGGACAGTGGGGAACGAATATCTTAGCCTGGCTGTGAGTGCACGGCTATCCCAACCTGGAAGCCTCTCTCCTGCCTTGCCTGACAGAAGGGGATTTAGGTGGGGGATGTCTGCAGAGATATGAGGAGAAGAAATGAAATGAAGTGAAAGCAGTAGGCTCCTGTTTATTCCATAGCTGTAGTGAGAAGGTTTTAGATTAGACAGACAGCATGGCTGAGGGAAAGCTCTCATGTAGGACCCATGACTAATACGAGCTGTGTTGTGCAGAAGCAGTGGTGTTGGCAAAGGAACCAAGTTCTGTTTGTTTCCTTTCAAATACTCACCACATTGCAGCTTCTTCGTTTCTAGTCCCACTGCCTCTATTTGTGTGTTCATGTCCAAAAATGTAACAGGCAGGGAAGCTTATATTTTGTGCTTATGTTTTCGTTTAGAAGTTTTTTAAGTTGGTGCTTTGACAACCAGATGCCATTTGTGTAAAAATACCTGACTGTAAAAATACTTAGATTATGAACTTGATTCTCCTCGTGCCCCAATATTATCGGTGGCGTGGGTCAGGCTCTGTTGTGCCTTGGTTGTTGCCATGTCACCAGCTTCCTTCCCGTGCTCTCTCCACCCAATACCATGTCTCCCACCCTGACTTTTTTGGCGTGAGGCATGTCCCAGTGCTTAAACACACGTCCCAGACATCTGTTATCTCTTTTTATTGTGAAACTTTACGGTAAGAAGTTCTTCAAATTGAAATTAAAATTTACTCTAATGCCATTTCAACATCTGGCATTTCTGTAGAGATGCTGGTTTCTGGAGTCACTTGCTTTCTGCCTTCTGCAGGCTTCCAGCTTTTCTGTCCAGATGCTGTGGCAGCAAGAGCATGGGAGTGAAAGACTTGAAACTTCATTTTCAAGTTGTGAAACCAAACTCTGTTTTAAAGTGATGAAAGCACTTGCTGCCCTAGTGGTCTTCGGACCAGTCAGATGTTCTCATAGGGTTGTTTGGTATCACCAGAGGATATGAAGTGACTCACAGCTGGGATTGTTGTACCTCCTGACACTCTGTTTGAATGAGAGGTTGTCAGTGTTCTCATTTGTATCACCTTTTTCACCGTCACTAAGTACTGTGATGACTCTCTTGGCTGTCTTCTCATGAATCAGGACAGGATTTTGGTATTGTGTGGCAATTGTTGATTAAAAATTAGCTCCTTTTGATCTTATCTCTGTATAAACATTGAGTTCCTGAGAGCCTGTATGGAACCTCTGCTCTTTCACACAATGGGGCTGGCAGATGCACTGTGCAAATTCTTTCTTTTTCTTTCTTTTTGCCTCTGCCTTATCCTAGCATTTATATTGATAAATTTGCTTAAGCTTCCATTTACTTGAACTTTGTATTTACTTTGAATGTTCATGCCCCATCACATTTTAGGATGTTAGAGAGGCGTTTGCACTGGAAGATGTCAGGTGCTTCTGGAAACCTCTACTTTTTATTATGCTGCTTTTTTTCTATAGGAAACTTTTGTAGTCTTGTTTATCCCCCAAAAGGCTTGATCAAAAAGCAATTGACCTATGCCCAAGGGGAATTTCATTGCTGCTGCTGAGTGCTCCAGAACATCTGGGAGTGCTGCAGGGACAGATGAGGCATCCAGAGCACCCGGACCCATCACATCTTCATGGCAGCTTCTTGGCAGGGAATGTGTAACCAAACAGCTCTGCTAATGAGCAGAGTTTCTTCTAGTTCAGGAGTTCTTGGTCAGGTGCATAAATTTGTTTCATTGCTTTTGACCTGGACTGTAAGAAACTCTGATGCTTGTAAGGCACAGCTGATCATCGGTGCAGAAAAGGTCGTTCCCTTTGGCAGTTCATTAGGTTCTCCAGACATCAAAATTCTGCCCCTTGGGATTTCGATTGTCTTTTATTCTGGCCTTTTGAGAGGTTTTTTGGGTTTGGTTTGTTGTTGTTGTCTTTATTGTTGGTTGTTGTTTTGTGGGTTTTTTTCCTTAGGAGTAACTTTGAAAGGCAAGTATTTGGAGTTAGTTTTGCAGTATCAGATCTGCAAAGCCAGTGATAGTATTTGGCTCCAAATGGCAGCACATGGGATGTGGTGACTCATTACAGCAGAGGGGAGGATCTGAAGCCAGAGAAGGGTTCACCCTTAACCACCTTTTTTTGGAGTGGATGTCACCATGGTATCACAACACTGGGGCGTAAACAGCACAGGCTCTCCCAGCTGCTGTTTGGATGCAGGTGTCTCCTCCTTGCACAAAAAATGTGTGAAAAAATAACTAATTGAATAGGTTACATTTAGAAAACGAGACCTACGGTGTTCTCATGCTGACAGCCACTCTACTGTCAGTGGGTTGCCACAGCCTCATGTTTGTAACCAGAAAACTTTCTGGAGTGCCATAGTATTAATATAAATACATTCCATGGTTGTTAATCTAAGGCTGTTTTAAAATAGTGATGAGTCTGTGATTGGCAGAACATTTGTTTTTTCTTTTACGCCATACTTTTACATTAGCTGTGCAGTGACCAGAGAAGCTGCCTTTTGCTTATAGCCCTTCAGGCTTTTGGTGGGTGTGTTTTGTTTGTCTTTTCTCTCCAGAATGGCTAATTTTAAGACCTTAAGGCTATTTATGCTTGCCTTGCAATTACTTTTTTTTTCTAACATTCTTGTTACAGGTGGAGATTAGGTAAGTGCAGAGATAGGTGTATGAAAATAAGAAGTAAAACATTGAAAGCAGCAAAAAGTAAGCATGACAGGACAAAAAATAGCAGTTCTTGTTAAGATCTGTTATTGATAAACTCACAGCCTGATAGTATTCCCTTTTCTGATAAACTTGTTCTACCTACTGTTCATGTACAAAAATTATTTGTGATTAATGTAGCCTTGCTAACACTCCTTTTGGATTCTAAGCAACTTGTCTACCAGCCTCCCCTTGGACCTTCCCACCCTATCAAAGGAAAATCACTGTCAAGAACCTTACAAAAGTACTGGTTCTGGAAGTTCAGACTATCTGGTAAAGACCCTGCTCAGGCTTGCTTAGTGCAGGCTAAAACTCCAGATGTAATCACAAGATCTGTTCTCACCTAGGGTGTGAATTTAGTGACTTACCCAGGTGTACTTTAAGTGATGGCTTCACAAAGGTAGGGATTATATCCTGGCTGTTGAGCAATTTTAAGTGTGGAAACCAAAGGATGTCTTCCATATATGCTGCAACTGCCTTTAAACCTCAAGACCCTGCCCCTAGTTGTCAGAGTTCAGATTTGTGTTTGATTCCAAATTCTTGTTAGAAACCAGTATAAAGTTCAACTGAGAGATTTTACAACAGGCTGAAATTTTAGTCTGCCTTGATGGGACAGCCAGAAAGTAAAGGAAATTCTGTATAAATTCTGCTTGTGGGCGTGGAGGTCCTCTGGGGGGAGCTTCTCCTTGAATTTCCGTGCTTCTAACCTCCAGGGGAAACATGACTCAAAGATGTGCTACGGCATTAAATTGTGTGCTCATAATCTGGAGGCCCGATCAGCTTCTTGACCAAGGCTTCCTGAGCTGCTGTGGCTGTGTTGAGTTGTTCATTCGTTCTTCCTGCGCTGCCCTCTGCCTGCCCAGCCCCTGCCCTGGCTGTGGAATAGAAATGCTAATATTTCTTGAGAAGAATGATGCAGCAGCTGCTCTCTGAGTCAGATTCTTCCCTCCTCGCCCTCTCTTTGCAGTGTGGTGGTATCTCTGGATGCAGCTCCCAGGGGAGAGGGGCTCAGCTCCTTGAAGGAGGCTATGAGAGGAGTCACCACTTTGCAGAGTGAGATGTGCTGTCACAGAGTAGGGAGGGGAATTTCATCATTGCTTCATGTCTGTCATAGGACAATAGCAACGTGACTTTCCTGCTTAAAAACTTCCCTGAGAAGCTGATCTTTCCATTGCGGTACAGGCAGCCAGAGGCAGGGCTGAAGGGAAAGTTTTATGTTCAGTTCTTCCCCTCCAGGCTGTGAAAGCAGTAAAAGCACCTCAGGTTTTGAAATTATTCTGCATTTTCACCTCTTCCACCTTTCCTGAGATGTGAAAAGATGTGTGGGACAGATGTATTTCAGGGAGCTGCTGCTGGGAGTCAGCTGTGCAAAGTGAGGGCAGCCTCGAGGGAGCTGTGGGCTGCCTGTGTTCCTGCTGGTGCTGTCAGAGCAGAGATGGGTTTGGGCCTGAGGGTGGACCTCGAGGGCTGCTTTAGAGTTAACTCACCCTGAGACTTTCTCCCATTTGGATCCCAGCTCCTCACCCATAAGCTTTTGAGCCTTTTCCCGTGGGAGAGAGGTGGCTGTGTGGGCACTGCTGCTTCGCTGGCCTCTGGCTTGCTGGTGGCTGTGACAGGTTCACACATCAAACCTGCAATCCTGCAGGACTCTTTTGTAGGATCTCACGGGTAACACAACTGCCCTCTGTTCACAAAGCAAGGGAACAGCAGATCTTGATACCAGAATGATTTTTTACTTTTTCTTTTATACACCTCTTACATACTCTTTTATATAGTTTTATCTATTCTTAGTGCTTTTAGCCTACATACTTGTAACTTTCCAAGTCTGATAACTCAGCTGAGACCCACTGTACTGTTAAACCAGGAGACCAAACAGTCTGGAAGCCCCAGACACCAAAGTCCTCTCCAAAACATATTTTTGTAAACTAAGATAGGCTCATCCTAGGAGAAAGTTCCTCAGAACCAGAAGTCCACTCAAGCCTCTCATTGGGGAATCTTTGATAAATTTGTTCATTTTTGCAAGGCCTATAATTGTATGTATTTCGGTGTCACGGTGGTGCATGCATTTTTGAGGCACTCCACCTGGACATAGTGCTGTACCCAAAGATCCTGAATAAATACCGAGGTAAAAACCCCTTTTCCCCCTAAACTGTGTTTTGGTTTTAACTTTAAGACCAAAGAAAGGCATCAATCTGGTAATGGTAACAAGGGGGTTTTGTGTTGGGCTGTGGCAGTCCAGGGATCATCTGGGCCTGTAAGTCTCAGGCTGCAGGGGGCCCATGGCTGACTGCTCTGGTCAGGTAAAACTGGGCTCTGAAAATACTTACAGAAAGTAGAGGTGTAATGTTTATAGAGCTGAGGTCTCTTCCTCCCTCTGCGTGGCAGGAGGTGGTGTGGAAAAACACTGTCCTGGCAGCCTGTGCCCTGGGGCTGCGGCAGACAGGCCTGGTGTGTGTTGGCTCCATCCCAGGCAGGAGGAAGAGGTGTGTGGGGCTGGGGAACAGTGCCTGCCTTCAGGCCTTTCCTGGCTTTCTGGAGACTGTGCTGGAGATGAGACCTGGGACTTAACAGAGAGGCCTCGAGCAAGAGCCTCCAGAGATGTGAAAGGAGCTCCTGTTTGGAGGGAGGCTGGCAAGAGACCTTAAAGTGAGCTTGCCTGCAGGACAGGTCTCTGGTTAGCAAGGCAACATGTTTATTAAACATGGAGAAGGGAAAGAATGCGGCCAATGCCTGAGAAAACACTGTCCCTTTGAGGAGAAATTGCACCCCTAAGTACCTGTGTGTGCCCACAGGCTCTTTGCCTTTTCCCTATGCTGCTTCCTATAGTGTAGGCACTCAATTGAATATTAAGTATTCTTTCAAACAGTGCCAGAATGGGTGGTAACTGTGGTGGTAGGTCAGAAAAAGCCAGCTTTGTATTCTTTTTTTATGACTTTAGTCTTTAGGAAACACTTGCCTGGATCTGGAGGATGTTTGTGTTCATATATTTAATCTGTCTCAGAGATAAAGTGATGGGAGGGGTCACCCTATCCCAGCTGAGGGGATTTTTGGTTATAATGTGTGATCCTGATGCAGTGCAAAAACTAAAGTTTGAGTAATGAATGCTGTCTGTTTTGGGTTTTGTGTTCCTTTCCTTTTTACAGGGGACTGTTGGCTCTTGGCTGCCATTGCTTCTCTCACCCTGAATGAAGAAATTCTGGCCCGTGTTGTTCCCAAAGACCAGAGCTTCCAGGATAAATATGCAGGAATTTTCCACTTCCAGGTATGTGGAAAACAGCCTTCTCCCCTCAGTGCTGTTGGGCAGAGCCAGTGTGGCTGGCTATGTATCCATGTGTGCTGTTTCCTGGCATGGCTTTGTGGGATGTCAAAGAGCCAGACAGAAAAAGGGGGACATCTAAGAAGGATGGTGGAAGGAACAAGGCCATTTACCAAAGAGCTGGGAGCAGGGCCTGCGTTTGTGATCCTTCCTCCCTGGGCAGAGCCAGCTGAGTACATGCATCCCTGAACAGGGTGGGTGAAGCTGGCTAAGGGAGAGGTTGCTTTTCCCCTGGGAAATTGACGTTCAAAGATAAACATCCTGATGATGGGAGTGTGCAGCGCGGGGTGGTGATGGATGTCTGTGCTCTCTTCCCCTCAGTTCTGGCAGTACGGGGAGTGGGTGGACGTGGTGGTGGACGACAGGCTGCCCACCAAGAATGGGGAGCTGCTCTTTGTGCACTCGGCAGAGGGCAGCGAATTCTGGAGTGCGCTGCTGGAGAAGGCCTATGCCAAGTGAGTCCGGGCCAGGCTTCCACCCCCCTCACGTCCCTGCTTCCCCATAGCATCCCCAACTGCATGGATACTGTGCCTTTAAAGTGTCAGTCTACCTGTTAGCCTTTGCAGCTTCTGGGGTGACCCGCAATGGCTCCTTTGGTACAGCTTTGTTGACAGATGCCTAAGACATGGAGCCAAAAGCATTTACTTTCTTGCTAGCCCAGAAAAGTATCTCTTGCATCTCGTGGTGAGGCTGTTCCTGTCACCAGGGCTTGGGAAACTCCATTTCATGTGCTCTGTGCACCTCTGAGGGCTTGGCAGCTGCAGCACTTCAGTGTGCAAAGGTCTGTGTTCAGTGCCTCATATCTGGATCTCCATTTTTGGGTTGGCCATAGAGGAGTTCTATCCTCTAACTTTACTACTTTGACTTAAGAAATTTAGATCTGTGGAAAATCAGACCCATAATCATTAAAGGGATTAAAAGACTGTGGAACTAGAGAGGCAAATTATTTGGTCTTAAATTTTTTTTTATATAACTTTTTCTTCAGATAGTGTTCGTGATTCCTGTCATTGATATGACTGAACCTGCAAGCTGTCTACAAGATTGTATAATAATTTATGCTGGGCTTTCCAAGTACAGAGGTCTAAGAAGCAAGGCTGAATGGAGGGGCACATTTGCAGCTGCTGTAATGCTTCTGAAAGCAGAAACGCTGTGGCAGCTGGCACGCTGAGTGCCTCTCCTGAAGGGAAGAGGAGAAGAGGCAGCCTGGTGGTTGTGTGTGTGTGGTAAGAAGAGCACGGGGAGCCTGACGGTTGTGTCTGTCCCCCATTTTATGCAGGCTGAATGGATCGTATGAGTCCCTCTCTGGTGGCACCACCACTGAGGGCTTCGAGGACTTCACCGGTGGCATTGCAGAGTGGTATGAGCTGCAGAAGCCACCCCCCAACCTCTTCAAAATCATTCAGAAGGCACTGCAGAAAGGCTCCCTCCTCGGCTGCTCCATTGATGTGAGTTAGCAGGTTTATTGCTGGGCTCTTGCTGGGGCTGCTGTGCTGCACCTGCAGGAGCTGCCCACGGGATGCCAGTCCCCTCTGCCTGTGGTTCTCTGCTCTGCCTTGTGCCTGGAGAATTTGACCCACAAATGTGTTGAAATTAAACTTCATTAGCTCCTGTAAAAAGCTCATTCCCTCCCTTGTACTTCTTCCTTGAGGCCTTTTGCTCTTTTGTAGGTTCATGGTAATGAATCACACAGGGAGCTCCTTGAGGGTCCTGGTGGACGTCTGTGTTCCTTAGAGAGCCTTAACTTGGCAGCAGGATGGCACAGGCTGGGTGGGTTTGGACAGAGAGGTGCAGCTGCTGGCTCCTGCAGTCAGGTGCTCAGAGGTGAAAACTCTGAAACATCCTTGCTGCAGCCTTTTCATCACACAAGCTGTACCTAAAATGTTCCCAGAAAATCTGGACTCTGTTCTTGAAGCAGAGAGGCTCGAACTGTTGCCAGACCCTTAAAAGGTTTTATGAGAAGGTTTTGTCAGAAGCTAGACCTGCATGGTAAAAAAAAGAGGAGCTTTGGCCCTGCCTTCAAGGATTCAGCATTGCTTTTAACCTTACTGAAAATGGGTCTAAGTATTATTATTGTGGTAATCACCCTCCTCCCAAATGAGATTGCATCTTAGTTATGTCTAAAGGGAAGGTAAATTGTTTACAAAAAACTCCATTCATAATATAAATGTAAATATTTCCTCCCATTTTTCAAGTCAAATCAGAGTCCCAGGAGAGGGAAGCTTCACAGCAGGAAAAGTGCTTGGTTAATGTCAGTTTAACTTCATGGTGTTTTTGAGGCCTGGTTTACT
Source organism: Vireo altiloquus (assembly GCA_013396875.1). Lineage (NCBI taxonomy): Eukaryota > Metazoa > Chordata > Aves > Passeriformes > Vireonidae > Vireo > Vireo altiloquus. The sequence continues at coordinate 530,885 of VZRF01013102.1, read as the reverse complement.
CGTTTTCATTTAGATAAGAATCTGACATGAGGATTTTTGCCCCAGACTGATACAAATCCCTTGGGTGGGTGGGGGAAAGAGTAAATATATTATGTTGTTGATAAGTGCTGGCACTTTCTGGAGTGTAAATTAACTCTTGCTGAGTTGCTTTTTTGAAAAAACCCTTGTAAAACCTTTTTCTCTAAGAGAAATTTGGACACAGAGATAAAGCATTACATGGATAGTGTGCTGTGGGGCAGTAACAGGCTATGAATTGACAGCAGGAATCCTGCCTGCTCAATCCAATCCTCTCCAGTTTGGCTTCAAATACGCTTGTTTAGAGATCGCACGCTTCTGAGGCAGTGGGAAGACAATGACAGCCATATGTTAAACATTCACTGTCTGGCAAGAAGTGACTTTTCTCTGCAGTGTTTAAAAGGCAGACTGCCCAAGCAGTGCCTGTGAGAAACTGAGAGGGGGATGTGCCTCCAGGTACCAATGGCATCCAAAGTCCAGCCTGTTCCCTTGCTGCCCTGCAGGGCAGGTCCTGGGGTGGCAGGGCTGGGGAGAGCGAGGAGAAGCTCCCACCCTGCTCTGGAGCTGAAGAGGGTGTTTTGACCCTGAAACTTGCTGGTCCTGGGTGTGATCTCAGTGCAGCCTCTGGCCAGTCCTTCCCTGTTTTTCTCCTGGTCCTTTGAGAATATGGAGTTTATCATGTGAATCCCCTGCGGAGATGCACAAGGGTGGCTGCACCACACCGAGTGTTTTGGAACCAGGAGGGAGCTTTGCTGCAATGCTGGGCCTCTGGTGTGCACCCCGTGCCACAAACATGGTCCTTGGGCCTCCAGCACCGCCTCGTGTGCCACTGTCCCCTCTCCCTGCTCTGTCACACTCGTTGCTTTGTGCAGCAGCTAAACCGCTCCTGCAGCCTCCCAGCGAGATGAAAGCTCTTTGGGAGGGAGGAGCTTTGTTCTGTTGGATGCCCTGCCCATGGGTAGCTGCAAACCCTGATGTGCTTTTCTTCTCCAGATCACCAGTGCAGCAGAAACAGAGGCAGTGACCTCCCAGAAGCTGGTGAAGGGGCACGCGTACTCGGTCACGGGCGCAGAGGAGGTAGGTGTGCCACCCCAGGGTGCAGAAGGTTTTGTGTGTGGCAGCCACAAACCCGTCATCAGCACTGCAAGTTCTTGAACTGGGCTTTGAGTCTCTTCTTTCTGAAGGAATGCATAATTAGTTGGTATGGTTTTGATAAGCAGATTTGCCTTCTTGGGTGTTTGACCAAAAAAAAACCCTGTTATTCCGTAAGTGTGGCTATCTCCTACTGAGCAGGGTGGTGGGCAGCTCTGTGCAGAGGGCACACTACCCTCTGCTGGTGACCAGGCCCTTCAGTGCAGTTCTGTACAGCAGGCCACACTTCAATGCACAGCAAGGCGTTTCCCAAGCAAGAGAAACAGATATTATTGTCCCTGAAGTGCCTGCTGAACTGTACCCTTCAGCAGGACATGGTGTTCAAACACAAGGAGCCTGCCCAAGAGCAGGTGACTGGTGAAGGCAAGACAAAACAAAGGTCATGGCATCCTTCCATGTGTGCAGTGGATTTTGGTTAGTTCACCGATAATTGCTTCTGAAGTAATTTTTGAAAGTTCAGGGTGAGGTGTAGAGAGCAGCTGACATGCTGTGCTGGTTTGTGAGTGTGCATTTGGTCTTCCTCTCACAGCAGCAGCAGGGAACAGGGAGTTGGTTCACCCTAATTCACAAGTAGGCATGACTTAGGCTGTTCCTTTGGGGATCTGTGCAGACTTTGTGAGGTGGTTCATCTGGGGTGGCATCTCTGGCCTCTGCTGCTGCTGCTGCTCTGCAGTTTCTTGGCTTCAGGCTCCAGAGGTGCCCCAGCTCCTGCCTCAGGTGCATGCTGCGTGTTCCCCAGAAGTAGTGAGTGTTCCCACTGAAGCTCTCAGCTTGTCCTGTGCTTGTGTTGGCCTCTGTGTGTGTGCAGGGACCAGCAGATGACAAGAGGAGGGTCTGAGGCTGCTGTGCTGCGGGGCACTGGTGCAGTCAGAGGGGTTGTGGCCAGTCTGAGTGTCCTGTCTGTTTTAACAGGCTCATCTTTATATATAAGCAGGGGGGTAAAAAGGCATTTGAGTGTGAAGAGGCAGTTTATACCTAAGTGATGACTTAAAGAAATATCTCTGTACCTGCTTTTTGGCTGTTGTATAGCAGTTTTACATTCCCCTTGCTTGTAATCCTATCAGAGGTAATTTGTTAGCAGCACAAGTCAGACATTTTGGTTTTCATGAGCTTTGGTGTGTGCATGCTGTGAAACTTCTCTGGACAAGCCTGGCTGTGTGAACCTCACTCAGAATCAGTTGGATTTCTGTCTTCTGGACCAGATGTGTGCACGTTGTCATGCCTAGCACCGAGATACTTGCTCTGTCATGTTTTTAATTACTGTAGAAGATGAGGGAGGAAGCACAGTGCTGAGTCCCTGGGTAACTCTCCATACGCTTCTGATCCCATCAGGTGAACTTCCGAGGAACAGTGCAAAAGCTGATCAGAATCCGAAATCCCTGGGGTGAAGTGGAGTGGACTGGGAAATGGAATGACAAGTGAGTCAATGGTTTACTGCAGGGGTGCAGTCATGTTTCTGTGCTTGTCTGTCCCCTGAAATTCCTCTGTAAGTCCTGTCTGGATGTGAGGTTCACATGGAAGTGTTTCAGAGAGGAGCATCCCATCACCATCATCTCCCTCGTTGCCATCACAGTATGTGGTGCCTTCCATGCAAATCCCTGCCTTTGTGTAGGATGCAGTGATTTGGCTGGTAAATCCTAGGAAGCTCTCTGTAGTTTCTGCGTATTTAACAGCCTAGATTCAGTGGTGAGCTTCTGAAAACTCACTTTCTAAAAGGGCTTTAAAAATCCATTTCTGTTGCTAACCATGAAAGCTGAAGTTTACTCACTTCTGTGGCTGGGCAGTTTTTATCCTGACTCTTCCTTTTTCTGATAAAGAGCTCTGTCTCAGTCCAGGTATTAGCACTTTCTGAAAATAACACTCTACTTCTCATCCTTACCTTGGATATTTGAGAAGTGAGGTATCTCATGTGCCAGGTCCATCTATTTTTAATTCTGCAATGGTTTGGGAATTCTGGAGCTGCTAAAAGTTAGATCTTGTGCCAGAACAGCTGCATTAGGGTTTTGCATTTCCCATATGCTGTAGCTGATGTGGGGTTCTCTTCCAGCTGCCCAAACTGGAGTGGTGTTGACCCTGAGGTGCGGGAGCGACTGACCAGGAGACACGAAGATGGGGAATTTTGGTAAGTGTCACTGGGTTCCCATTCCAGCCAAAGGGAATGACACCTGCTCTGCTTTTTTCTTACAAAGTAGCCTCTCCCAGTTTGCCCTCCAAATTGCAGGATTTGGTGCAAACTTGCCCCAAATCCTGGTGCTAAATCCCACTGACAGGGAGGGAGGATGGACAAGGTGGTGGTATGGAAAACTTGTCCCTCCTGAGGAGACGTTGCCAGTGGCTTTGCCTCCCACAGGATGGCATTCAATGACTTCCTGAGGCATTACTCCCGCCTGGAGATCTGCAACCTGACTCCAGACACCCTGGCAAGTGACAGGTACAAAAAGTGGAGCCTGCTGAAGCTGGATGGGAACTGGAGGCGAGGAGCCACTGCAGGGGGCTGCAGGAACTACCCAAGTAAGAAAAACTGGAGAAACCTTTTGCCTGTCCACTTGTACTTTCTCTGGGAGCTTCCAGGAGATGGTTTAGGGTGGCTTATGGGATATCTAGGACTAATCTCCTAAAAGTGCAGGTGTCTGGGAAATGTGGCTCCCTGATGAGGGCCAGTTGTGGTTGTAAAGGCTGGGGTGGGGGTGGGCAGGGCAGGGCAGTGCATTGGTTTTCCCTTCTCACGGCTGATTTTGGCAGTCAGAGCCACATCTGTCCTAGCTGACTTGTCTGTGTATCACCACGGTTGCTGTCACAGAAGCCCCTGAGCAGTTTGCATAAATCCACTCCCCAGACACTTTCTGGACGAATCCTCAGTATTTAATCAAGCTGGAGGAGGAAGACGAGGACCCCGATGATCCCGAGGGGGGCTGCACTTTCCTCATCGGCCTGATCCAGAAGCACCGTCGGAAGCAGAGGAAGATGGGGGAGGACATGCACACCATTGGCTTTGCCATTTATGAGGCAAGGAAGGCTGCACAGGGATGTGGGAGGAAAAGGGAAAATCATTCACCCTATAGATGGGGTAGTGCATTTCTCATGCTGGGCTTTCCATCTGAGCTCAGATGGCAGCTGCAGCAAGGAAGCTGTAAAGAAACAAAAAGCTGCATTATTGTCTTGCTCAGCCCGTCTCCTCTCCTGGTGGTGGGGAGGTGACAGGGGCAGGAGTGTGAAAGTGGGAAGAAATAGTAGAGAAATTGGGCCTACAATAAAAATCATTGTGGGCTGCAGGGAGGAGATTGAGCAGGAAGCCACAACCAGCCTGGCTGTAGCTATGGCTGTGCCCATGATGCCCCAGGTGAGCCTCACCTACCTCTGGGATGGAGCTGGGAACTGAGCCAGCACTCAGCCTTGAGGGTGCTCAACACTCACCTTCCCTCAAGCCAAGTCTTCTTTTGATGGTTTCTTTTTTTTAAAGAATATTGATGTCCTTGCGAACTAATGGTGAAAAGAAGTAGCCCTAGAGATGCTATTCAAGAAGAAAATTACTCTCTCCTTTTCTCCTTGCAGGTGCCTCCAGAGGTATGTGGCCTGAGTTGGTGGTCGAGGTGCAGAGTTGGGTCTCAGTGGCTGGTGGTGGGAAGAAGAGGTTTGGAGGATCCTACTTCACTGCAGGACAACATGACTGCACAGAGTCTCAAGTTAGAGGCCATTTATTCTGGAAGGGGATTTGAGCCCACGTTGCATTTTCAATATGTCCTGGATTGGGATAAGAGTGTTCAGTGCTGCAGAAACTCCCCAAAGCAGCTCTTCTGTGGCTCTTCTCCCTTGAGGGCCCCACACTTGCTCCCCCAGCTCCCACAGCTGCTCTCCCCAGGTTTGCACAGAGTTGGTGTTGGACTCATGAGTAATATTCCAAGGAGGTGTTTATATTCATTTCCCTAAGCACCACCTCTTTTGGTTTGTCTCTGTTTCTGCCTGCAGGCAGCTAGCAGCACGCCCTGGGGGTCACAGAGGGGTGGCAATGCCTCTGAGCTGTTGCTCCTCAGAGGAGGGACTGAAGCTGAGCAAAACCCCTGGGTAACCCCATTCCGGGGTTTGCTGAAGGTCTGTGTGAAGCAGCTGGGGCACCCCAAGGTTCCCAAGGCTGTGCCCAAACCCGTGGCTTTTATGTAAAGTATGGTTTCATCAGGAAAAGAAGTGGTACTGCTGGTTTTTTAAATTTCTTACATACCTTTTTAATACCATAGCAGTACTCTGTCACTCACCCTGGTGGTCCAAAAAACTAATTTCTGTAAGAAAAATGATTCTAGCTGCAGTCCCGTGATTGTTCTTTCCCCCAAAACGTGGAATATTATCTCCCACTATGCAGCAGGTCTAACAGGTTTTGAAAACGCTTTCTTCATTCTTAAAAATCTGGGAGGACAGGAAGGAGGAGGTTTCTGAAAGATGCACATTCCTGAAGTTGGCTTCTGGAGTGAAACAGCCCACCTGTAGGACCCTGCAAAAAGAGTTCATTCTGGAAGATCACAGAACCACAGAATGGTTTGGGTTGGAAGGGACCTTAAACATCATCCAGTTCCAACCCCCTGCCATGGGCAGGGACACCTCTCACTAGATGTTACGTTCCAAGTATTATTTTATCTTATTATTTTGTTTGGTTTTATTCTTGGAGCCCTCCATGAGCGGGCTGTGCTCTAAGGCAGCAAACTGTGGGGACCAGAGGGACGTGGCTCATGTGCCATCTCAGTTTGGAGATAAATAGTTGGTGGAAGAATTTGCCCAATGTCTTCAGACACCCATCATCATCTACAAAACAAAACAAGACCTGAATGATTTATTACAATGATCTGCAAAGTACTTTTGCAGCCACATCTTAGGAGACCTGTGGTGGGATGCACCCACCCCATTTCTCTCCTTTTGCAGTTCTGTCAAACTGACATCTTGTTTCTTTTATTTTCTTTTCCCCAGATACAGCTTATTGATGCATCTATGATATTTTTTATTTGTAACTATGAACACATGCAGACTTCAGGATTGGTTTATTTTTTCCCCTTTGTTTTTCCTAAGTTTTCTGGACAAACAAATATTCATCTGAGCAAAAACTTCTTCCTGACCAACAAAGCCCGGGAAAAATCCAACACCTTCATCAACCTCCGGGAGGTGCTGAACAGGTTCAAGCTCCCAGCAGGAGAATACATCATCGTGCCCTCCACCTTTGAACCCAACAAGAACGGGGACTTCTGCCTGCGAGTCTTCTCTGAGAAAAATGCAAACTCCACGTAAGTAGTTTTTGGTGACCATGTAACAGCAATGCATGCACATGGGGGAGATTATTATTGTAATGGTTTATTGTTATTTTTATTGGTTTTGTTATCGCTATTACTATTTAATTAAAATTTAAAGACTTAGACACGTCGCGTCTAGAAGAGCAGCTGGGCTAAAGCCTCAGGAAGGGGTGTGGGGTCTTTTGTATTGAGTTATCCTGATTCAAAGCAAGCAAAAACCTTTCNGTTTTGTTATCGCTATTACTATTTAATTAAAATTTAAAGACTTAGACACGTCGCGTCTAAGCTGGGCTAAAGCCTCAGGAAGGGGTGTGGGGTCTTTTGTATTGTATCCTGATTCAAAGCAAGCAAAAACCTCCCTCTGTCCTGTGATGTTCTGCTGCATATTCCTGCAGCAGTGAGAAACCCGGGATGTTTGTTGTGTGAGAGCACATTCAGCTTTTGATGGGCCCTTGAAGTGCTTGGGCACCATCTGTAGGTCTGGCACTCCCTCAGCACCTGGGAGACAGCATGAGGCACATCAGAATTCCTTTGAGGCTCTCACTTTTTTGCTGTTTTAAAGAAGCAATGACTAGACAAAGTTTGATTTGCACCCAAGGACCTAGTCCTGTGCTAAGTAGGCAGTGACCCCAAAGAGTTACATGAGCCCCAAAATCCTGTCTGTGGCTCTGCAGCACAGTTTGTGCTGTCTTTTCAAACTCTTGCTGCCATGGCTGGCAAAAATCTGCTTTCCCTGTGCTATGCAATGTCTTAATCCAGTAATTTTTGAATGCTCATTGTTATTTCCATATTTTAAAGAATCTCTCTTGAACTGAATGAAGCTTGAAGAAAAAAGCATCGTGAAAGTGACTTGTTTTGATTTTAATACTGATTTCTTTCCCTTTCTAGGGTGATAGATGATGAAATTGAAGGCAATTTTGATGAGGTATATCAAATGTTTTAAATGTAAGGAGGGGGGTTGGGGTGCCTGTTCCCTAGGCAGGGTGATGTTTTCTATAGGAAATATCAAGAATTGTTGTCTCACTTTGGGAAAATGGGAAAAGATCTTTCAATATCCATAGCTGGATGTCAAGCAAATGGAAATATCATCAGGAATATAATGGAAACAAGTGATGTCCTTTATCCAGAGCTTGGACTTCCTAGGCAGAGGTACACTCTGAAGAGTTAACTGGAGCTAAAGGAAATTCCCTTTGCTCTCCAGGAATCCAGGAGTGCAGCTTTCAGCAGGAGGGGTGTGTCTGCATGTGATGCTGTTCCCAGGAGTAACCAGTGGCTCACCATATGTTCAGTCTTGCTGGAGCTGGGGATGCTTTGCCTCCTAATGCAACTGCCCTGTGTGTGGTGGGGTTTTTTTCCAGCATTTGCAATGCCAGCATTCTGAGGTGCCCCTGAAAATAAAACTGAATAAAATCATAGTAAAAGCCACTTTGTACCTACAACCTTGCCATTTAAATTTTTTACTAAGGGCAAGGAAATGCATTAAATCTTTCTCAGGCAGAAACTTTCCACCTTTTGACATTCTCTGCTTCTGTCTTTTAGGCTGAGATCAGTGAAGATGACATCGAACCCAGCTTTAAAAAGCTTTTTGGGCAGCTAGCAGGAAATGTGAGTCTTTTTCTGGTAATATCTTACTGCTATCATGGGTGAGTGGGTAAGAGAGATGCCTCCCCCAGGACAGAGGTTAGTCCTTGTGCTGAGTCAGCTCTCAGCTGTGAGCACAATTGTGCATCCCATAATCTGTGCAGTCACCCATCTGCTTCCACAACGGATTTGTGAGCACTCCTGGTGAGCCATCGCTGCTCCTTTTGGACTGTGGGCTGGACTTTTATCTCTGCAGGGCCCAAATTCTGTCCTTGGGCAGAGCATGCGGCTGGGCCCTGCCTCTCCCCAGGCTGCTCTTGCCTCGGGCACACCCTGCAGCTGGGTGTGCCAATCTCTGGGAATTGGTGGTGCTTCCCACTTGCTTCCATTCAAGAGAACTGAACTTGATGGGATGTTTGAAGTTGGCCAACTTGCCTAAAGGAATCAGAGGCTGCAGGAGGTGTCTGCAGCTCACGGTGCAAAATTTGTTTTCCTCTTTTCCGCAGGACGCGGAGATCTCTGCCTTCGAGCTGCGCAGCATCCTGAATAAAATCCTGGCCAAACGTAAGTGCCTGCTGCCAGCAGCAGCTTCAGGTGGCCACCAGCAGGTTTCCAGCATGGCCATGGCAGCACAGAGGGCACCACTGACCTGGGCAAGGTCAGAGCCTGGGCTCTGCCCCAGACCTGCTGCTTGGTTTTCCATGTGGCCACGACCATGTGCTCTCTGTGCTGCTGCAAGGAGCTGCAGAAATGCTGGGGCTGTGCCAGCCCAGAAGGTGTTTCACGGAATGTGTGCTTTGGCAGGGTACAGATGGGTGTCTTTTATCCCAGCATCTGCCACTGGGAATTGGCTGCCAGGAAGATGGATGGATTTGAATAATCCTTGATAATAATCAGGAGAGGTATTGCTACTGTTTTAGCATTGAACCACTCAGGAGTGGTTCAAATGATGGCCCAGTCAATGGTCTGGGGTGTCCCTAAGGAGGAGGAGAAACTTTGAAACTCTGGGCTTCTTTTCCGTGAAGAGATTCCTAGCTTGGCTCTGCTTTATGTTGCTTCCCATTAAACAGTGTTCAAGAAACAAGTGCTTGGAGAAATAAGTGTCTCTTTAATTTCCAAAGTGAAATCTTATGCAGATGGTCAGGGCTGTGGTGTGTGTCTGTGTGCAGCAGCCAGGAATCAGCAATGGGGTGTTGCTGGCTACCAACCTTGGCTCCATGTTCAGCCCTTGCATGAAGCCACCTCCTGCTGACCTCCAAAAGCTGCAAGTCCACGTTGTCCACAGAAATCCACTTTGCAGGCAGACAGTAGGGGCAGGAAAGCTTTTCTCTCTGTCTCTTGCTCCTGTAGTACACCTGCAAACCAGACTAATCTCGGGGGGCACATCCCAGCTCACTTGCACCCAAACCTTCTTTGTCAGCTCAAAGGAAGCCACTGATGGCACTGTTGGAAGCAAACAAAGGCTGTGGTGGATGCATTGGTTAGAGAGCTCATGAGCTACTTAGGAAGGTGCTGTGGTACAGCGTGCAGTGATAATCCTGACTTCTGCTCTTTCTTTACAGGCCAAGATATTAAGTCTGACGGCTTTAGTATTGAGACATGCAAAATAATGGTTGACCTGTTAGATGTATCCTTTAAGGCTCTTCCTAGATGCTATTCCCCTTCCTGTGCCGAAGCAGGGGAGCTGCCTTTGCTCCCTGGTGGGTCCATCCTGATGTGCTGATGGCTTCTGAGGTGGAGAAGCTGGTTTTACCCTGATTCCCCCAAAAAAGCCAGTCCCTTGCTATTACTGTTCACCATGACATGTGCATTATCCCAGGCAATGGGAAAATCCATTGTCAAACGAGACAGTCTGCTTGGAAGCCTTCCCAGCTGTTGGGTGTTGTGGTTTAGCTGGGGACGAAGTGATGTTTGTGCTGGGAAAGGCACCTGGCTCTCAGCATGGTGAGGATGGCCTTGGCCCTAGGGTTGTTTCACCTCTCTGTTATCTGGCCGGAGTTGGCAAGAGCATCACAAAGCCGTGGGGACTTAGCAAATGGAAAATGAGGGAAGCAAATACAGTGTTTTGTTTTGACAGGCCGTGCAGGAAGCAGAGAGTACGCAGGATTTTAGGAGCTTTTACTCCTAAGAATATGGGCAAAAGTGTAGGATGAAGGATCAAGTCTAAGAATAGTTGTGTTCAGCTTCCCTGCGCAGTGGGAGTTGAATTGCAGAGTTGGGAAAAGGGAAAATTACCAACACAAGGTGATACTCTCCTATAATTTGGTGTAAAATACAACAGTCCATAGGGACTCCTTGGCAGGTTTTGGGAGCATTGCCACGACCAGGTTCTTTTGTTAGCTGTTTGCTCAAAAGCTGAAATTCTCCAAATAGCAGGCTTGGCTGTGGCTTTTCCTGTTTACAGTCCAGAGCTGGGACTCATGCTCCAGCAACTGCAGGTATTGAACCACTGTGCAGGACAAAATGGCATCATCCTGGCTGGTTCATACTTGTAAAGAAAGGACCTGCAGTGGGGGTGCAGAAATTGGTCATAGTTCAAATTAATGATATTAATGATTTAGAGAGAAATCTTGGACAACATTTGTGTATTCAACAGGATGAGTCCTGGAGAGAGGATGAGTCCTTCAGAGAGGACTTGAATCCCTTTTTTGTTTGCGATTTTTTTAAATCACAACTGCCCATGCAAGTGAACCCAGCACAGGGAGAGGAAACCCCTTTTTCTTCCCTCTGAAGAACTTTTCTTAACTCAGAGAAGAATGATGGGAGTGGCAAACTGGGACTGAAGGAGTTCCACACCCTCTGGACAAAGATTCAGAAGTACCAGGTAAGACACGACCTCTTTGGGAGAACGACCACATGTACAAGTGGCTGCAGACTGATCTGTGCCATATTTTGTGCACAGTCACCTTTCCCAGAGCAGGGACTGTGTGTCCTCAGCCCCCCAGGTTTTACCTTTATCTGCTCTGGCTGCTGCAATTAAAAAAAAAAAAAACTTACTTTTTACAGCCACTTTTAGAAGAAATGGATATAAGTACCAAGTCCTTCAGACCAATGTTCCAAAGTGCTTTAAGTAACACGCAGGCTGCATTTCAAAATGTTTTGCTTCTGCCAGAAGCCAAATCACACTCCAGATTATTGTCAAGGTTTCACTTTGGGTTTTGTGTTTTGCAGAAAATTTACAGGGAAATTGATGTGGATCGATCGGGTACCATGAACTCATATGAGATGAGGAGGGCTCTGGAAACAGCAGGTATTTGTGTCCATCTCTCTCTCTGCAGGGTTACATCAGTTTCCAGCAGGGTTGAGAGATGCTCAGTAGTCTCCTGTATATCACTGGTGAGCTGAAAAATGCAATGTTCCCAGTCTGGAGGCCTCTGTTTGATCCAGATGCTCCTGGCCTGACACGCAGGCACACTGAAAGCATCTGTTTGGTTTGAGATAAATTTAGAGAAAAATATTTTTTGATAGAAAGTAGGTTGTACTTACTTTAATTAGGTTTGGGAAAAGAAATATTTTTTTGGGAGGAAAGTGAGAGAAAAAAAATTATTTATTTAATAAACACATGAGAAAAGAATAATAATGTTAAATAATAACATTTTTTGTTGTGGAGAGAAACTTGGAAGAATTTTAAGTTTTTGGGTGTGGTTTTTCTTTTTTTTGGAGTTGGGTCGGCATCGGGGATCTTTTTGTAGGTCAGTGGAAGGTTTTTTAGTGAGGGTTTGATGTTTTGGTGTTTTAAAGAAAAGAAGAAGACACCAAAGTCCCAGGAAAAAACTCCATCTCTCTCCTTTCGAAGAAAACAGAGCCGAGAGCTGGCTAGAAAGCAAGGAAGGTGCTTCCTCCCCTCTCTGCTGCAGTAGCTATCACTCCCCACAGCAGCAGAACAACAGAGAGGAGTAGTGACCTCGAAGCACAGAACTGCTTTGAAAAAGTTCCTCTGGCTGTTTTTTTCTTTCTCTCCCCTCTCAGGCTCAGTTTAAAGGCACAGAAAGGCAAAAAATTCATTTTCTGAGCACAGAGTAAACAATATAGAATATATCACAAAGTCACTCCAAAACAGCCTCTCAAAGCAGTGACAGGTTTGCAGTTACTTTCTTTAGTGGCCAGCTTTTGGAGAAGCACAAATAACTTCAACAATCTGGGCTTTGAGCAGCACAATGTTGCCTCTGGGTGTAAAGTGGCATGAACGAGTGGCTGGGATACTGTGACCAAGGGAATGGAATTGGCTTGACCAAGTGATGCTCTTGGGAATGTTAAGAGCCAATTTGCTGCTGCAACCCCTGAAGGGCAAATCTGAGCCAGGACAGTGAGGGGCTCTCCCAGAGCCATAAAATCCCATATTAATTTACTGAATTGTGGGCATTCTGGAGCCTTTCCCCCCCTGCCACCACACAAATGAGGCATTTCATTTTGTACCAATGTTTACTCTTTGGAAATAGTGTTTTAAATCGTTGGCATTGCATTTCCAGGGTTCAAACTGAACTGCCAGTTACATCAGGTCATCGTGGCTCGTTTTGCTGATGAGGATCTCGTCATTGACTTTGACAACTTCGTGCGGTGTTTGATTCGGCTCGAAACCTTGTTCAGTGAGTACAGTGAGCTCAGTAACCAGACAGGCTCTGCTGCCCTGTGATTTCAGCAAGGTAACTGTCCAGGCAGAACTGTCCAGAAGCCCAGGATAAGGTATTCAGACAAATTAACATCTGAGATATGAATCTGGTACCCCAGTCTGCATGCTTGTCCTAGATCTAGTAATCAGTCTTTTAGGCCAGGCTGCTGAACCACAGCCAAGTCTTCCTGCAAACAACTCTAATGTTGATTAAAAAATATTAGGCAGCAATTAAAAGTGTTCAGTCTTGTTCCTGGCACAGTGACTTTAGAGTGGCCCTTTCTGGTATGAGGTGTAGGCCATTGTCAAGTTTTAGATTCTGGGACTAAATTCCTTGTTGATCCTGAAGCATAAGGAAAGGGAAGACTTTCCAGTTAGTTCCTGTTATTCACCCTTGTCTGTCATCTCTCTCCCACCACAGAAATGTTTAGAAAACTGGATACTGAGAAAAGTGGGACAATAGAATTGAACCTTGTTAATGTAAGTCCATTTAGCTCTCAAACCTTTATTTCCATCTTTTGGGGGAAAGGTGGGGGAGGAATGTAGAGTCAGTCCTGCTCCATTCTGACTGAGGATGGCTGGTTGTAAGTATCCCCACATATGCTGGCTTTATCCACCTTGTGTATCTATAAGCAGCCTTAAAAAAGGTTACCTTTTAAAAGTGTACCTACATCACAACATATTCTCTATCAGACAGACAAGGTTACTTGCAGCAGAAGACCTTAATCCCTTCACTGGCAGTAACTTTGGCTTCTTCCCTGCATTTTCTGTCAGCAGGGCAAAATGTAGGTGTAGTTATGCAGGCAAGACTCATAGTCTTGCTCCTGTCTGCTTCTTTGTGCCCCACGTGTGCCCTGTAGAAAGGACTAAATTTGGAGAAAAGCACCCTCCTACATGTGTTTGACTTGCTTATTACCTGAACATAACTTATTTCTGTACCTAAGAATCCCAAAACTCTGATTTAAATGAGATACAAATTTAAATCACTCAGCAAAGATCCTAAAATTACTTCTGTAACATCAGGCTGACTATGCTAGAAATGGAAATATGCTTACTACAGGTCTTTTTACTAAATTTAACCTTGTTGTCCTCTCTCTCTTGTTACAGTGGCTGTGTTTTACTGTTATTTGAGCCACTGGCATCAGCTTGAGACCTCAACAAGAGCATGATCAGGTGAAGATAATCAAGCTACAGCCAAGTAATAGCCTAACATGAATGTGCCTTAACTTACACATAGCAGATTTTGCACGCAATTGCAAGAAGAAAAGCATTCTACTTCAACAGAAGAATCTGCAACCTCATTTTCATGGTCTCCCAGTCTGTGCCTACTATCCTGCAGCCTCTGGACAAAGGCTTTAATTCAGTATGAATCCTCAGTGCAAGTTTTAAAAATACTGCTTTGCTACTATCTTTGTATTTAAGGCGTTTTACAGGACTTCAGGAAGAAAAGCTCATTACAGCCTGACAATCCAGTTTAAGAAAGTGGTTTTTGAACAAGATCCTGCATATCTGAAATTAGGAAGGAGATAGTATTGCATATCTAAACACCTGTACTCAGAGATGGGGGATCCCTTACATGTTTTGTATAAAGCCCCCTGCACTATTCAAGTTATATATTCTTTAAAGAATTTGAGTAGCAAGTACATGTTGTGAGCACTGATGTGCCTGGAGCAGGAGAAAAGCTCGTGCCTTCAGGTGGAATCTTGAGTTCCTGTATCTTATTTATCATCCTTTGAAATATAAGAAAGTATTTAAATAAAAAACAAAAAAGTAGAAATAAAATGTGCCATACTTATTTCTGCTGAAAATAAGCAATTCTTTTTTTTCCTTAGAGAGAGATAATCACAGTGCACAGGCAGAGCTTTTGCTTTCAGGAACAGAAGTTGTTGCCCTTTAAAGGGGAAAACCAGCATTCCAGAGCTGATTGTGGATGTGTGACAGTTAATGAAATGTTAGATAGGCTGATACTTTTAAAGATTAATGCTTGAACCTTAGAAAGGTTTCTAAGATAGACAATTGATTGTATATACCCCACACCCAGCCTGCTGAAACCAGAGGCTGTGACCATGAGACAATTGCTGCTGCCTTCAGTTTCCCCACCTGAGGAATTGTGTTCTCCTTACAAACAATTTCTTCCTTACAGGTGCCTTTGTAGAAAGCAGTAAGGACTTACCTAGTAGGAAAACATGAGCCTGGAAGGTGAGCACTTCCTAAATACCCTTGAGGAAGTATTTGGTCCTCTGTTAAATACTGTTCATTGTCAAATTATTGCCAAATAGAGAGATAGAAAGGATAGCTCTATAGGAAAGGCTTTATTTGGAAAATACTGGTACCGAGGTTTTTTTTTCTGAAGTATGTCCCTTAGCTTTTAAGGTTAACAAAGGTTATGTGAAACTAACAGATTCATCTTAATTTTAAGTGCAGGAAAACTTCCTTGAATGGATGGGGGAGAAGGGGGCCAGTTTAATACAGAAAGTAGTTGAAAGTTAGTGTAATGTAGAACAGCAGTGTGTCTTACTGGTAACATTTCTAATAAAAATTACCATTAAAATACCCAGAGTTAAAGCTTAAGAGGAGACAAAAGTTTAATGGTGGAATAAACAAGTAGAGTAAAAACAAGTAAGTTGTCAAGGACTACAGAAAGTTTCTACACTTAGTCTTCAAAGTACAAAATACAATAAATACATGAGGCTCTTTGTAAAAAGAGGAATCTAAAACTACATTTCTGTTACAGCACATGATATTTTGAATACACAGAATTTCTAAGATGCTACAGCTTTTTTTAAAGTTATTGCTTAATGGATTGGTCATGTGGTTGTCACTCTTCAGATGCACTTCAGTTTTTTTAGCTGCTTTTAACAAACATTCTGCTTCCAGCAATAAGCAGTTGGGTGCTGTGCACATACTTTAATTTCTCCCATCTGGAAAAAGCCTCGGGATAAGTTTGGACAAAGCCAAGTTGTCTGTTTCATGATGATTCCTTCAATGGCAAATTCAAAAGGTTGTTGTATTTAATGCAGAAAAAAAGTGAAACCCTCTTCTGCCATGTTTGAAGAAATCCAAGTGGGTACTTGAACATAATGGCTTGATTCGACCAAAGGCAGCAGAATTTCATTTGCTTCTAAGCATTATTTCATCTTGTACAATGCCCTCATCCATTTGCTAATGCATCAATCCTTCATTTGTTTTCAAAGCACATTCTTCATAGCTTTCAAATTACATTGTCATTGAAATAAGTCTCATGATATTGGAACCAACACAAAATGGACTTCTTTTTCTGTAAGTTACCCATGATTAGTACTTCAAGAATCTGGCTTCTGTACTATTTCATGCCAAGCTTCTTTGTCTAGGTTTAATCCTTGGATACAGCTGAGGGTAAAACAGAAATGAGGTTTAAAATTTTAGTACTTTAAAAGGTTACTTTTTTTAAAAAAGAAAAAATAAAGGAACAGAAAAACCTCTTTGGTGCTACAATTCTAATGTAATCCATAGTAGCAAAAACATGGTTATAAAAAACACCCAGGGCACTAACAAATATGAATTTAGCAGTCTTAGGCAAGCTTAAAGAAATACCAACCATGTCAGTACAAAAGGAAGGTATTGAACAGCACATAACTGAGTACTTTCAGCTCTGCCCAGATCAGTGGGCCAGGCAAAGCACGTGGCTCTGTAAGTCAAGAGACTTCTGTGTTCAGTGAACTGTGGGATTGTTCCCTGGTTTATAAATGGGACCAGAGAGGTATTAAAGCCTGGTTTGCTTTCTCTCAGTGCCTATCAACTTTTATGTCTGCATAGCTTTGGGCAAGCTGGAAACATCTGTGTGCAGCAGGACCATGGAAGTGGAGGAGCTGTGCTTTGGGGAGTGGACAGTGGGTGGCCAGTTCCATTAATGGCCTGCCCAGCAGTAAATTGGGACCTGCCAGCCTGTGCCCCCCTGGCTGTGTGCTGCTCACACACCCTGGCCACACTCACAGGGGTGCAGGGGACAGCTGACAGCACACAGCAGGGACAAGATGCCTGGGAAGCTGCTGGCTCCCACTTGGAAGGGCTTTGGGAACAGCTACTGTTCTGAAAAGCACAGCCACTGGCATATGAAAATAGGATACATTTCATACAGCTGGGAGAGATGAATCCTCCATGCTCTAACTGGCAGTGCAGCTCTACACAGCTTGGGTTTGCTCTCCTTAAAGATGCTCCCTTCTCTCTGTAACCAAACTCTGGCCTCCTTTAGTTCTAGAGGACTAAAACAAGGCCAACAACTTCACCACAAGGTCTGTCTCAGCCTGCTGTGGTTTCACCACTCTTAGAGGTGAATTCAGTCAGTTACAGTATCATAACACTCCACAGTGTTTAAAAGACTCCCTTTGACATTATTATCTTATTATCTTGGGGAGCTAGGGAGTGACTAAGAAGGGAAGGGTAGAGCACTGATAATTTAATCCTTGTTTTTATTCAGTACACCTGACTGCAAAAGGATGAAGCAACTATGATAAAGACTTAAGAATATATTAATCTAGCAAATATTTCCCTCTTTGATGAACATCATAGCCTAGAATTTAGCTGCTATACTAAGAGGCTGGTAATTGCTTTGGAGAATCACCACAGGATATTCCAGTGGCAGCACTAGAACAACTGAACAGACACAGGAGTGTAACAGTTAGTAAATATTGTATCATTTTCCCCAAAGATTCTGTTGGGATTGTGTTGTGCTTACAAGGGTAAATTGTGATCCTCAGTTTAAGCTGTGCTGCTTTGTGCTTTTTTTTCTTAGAAGCAGAGATGCTCCTTGTGTTCTTACACACTTGTGCTCAGGCTGAAAGCACAAGCTTATGAACAAGCAGCACGGGCACAATTCACCCCGGGGCAGGCAGAAACCAAAAAGCTGACATTTTGACCTTGCTGTGCCAGGCTGGTGGCTGCTCTCAATTTAGAAATGGTTCCTTCCTTTGGAGAGGAAAAAACTAAGCAGGAGTACTATGCTAGGGAGGATTTTACAGTACATGGTATGTAGGCCTGATCTGGAAATGATACAGAAATGAAAAATGATTTTGCATTAGATAGAGTCATTCTGCAAAATCCAACCAGTTTAAGAGTAAGGATTATCTGCATGAGGAAGGAGGTTCAGCCTCTTTCAAGCATCATACATCAATCAACTAAAATTCACAGTGGTTAATCTTGGAGAATCTCTCATCTCCAGCACCAGGGCAACTAGAATTGTAGAAAAAAGCTTAATGTAATTTTTACATATGTGTCCATCTGCCATAGTTTTCTAGCGACTCAGCTATGAGGAGCAATAAAGGGATGTAATTGAAAGTATCTTATTTGTACACTGTTGTTTTTAATAAAAGAGGCAGTACAAAAGGGGATGAGAGAAGGAGAGGCCATTCATGTAAAGCCTTGGACATATGGTTAAATGCTACTTTAAAAGCATAGGAGAAAACAAAGACCTGCCTTTACCGAGCAACGTAATCTGTTTCACAACACTAGAAAAAAGATAACCTAGATTTTTGCAGTGTTTATCTCCTTGGATCAAAAAGTGCCCTGTGTATGCAGTTTTCAGTTCTGAAGACCCTTTGTGCCAGTACATCACTCTCTTTTTGAAAGAGGAAAAACTAGTTTTGTTCTCAAAGGATCACAGAATATCCTGACTTGGAAGGGACCCCTCAAGGAGCCACTGAGTCCAGCTCCTGGCCCTACCCAGGACAGCCCCAAAATCACACCATGTGCCTGAGAACATGCTCAACGAAATCTTGTTGACACATCATGTTTGGATAAAAGGGGATTTCTCTCTAAGATGGTGAGACAAGGCTGGTATTAGGGCCTGCTGTGTATAGAAGATGTTGTTCCTTTGTGGACCCATTAATCTCTGTTAGGTACCATAAACAGAGGGTGTTAACCCATTCTGCCAAGGTATTCAACTCCCTAAATAAAGATGGAGAATGTCAACTCCCTCCTCTTGACTTAAAGCTGCACCTCAGTGCAAGAGATACAATGAGAATGCAATGCTGTGTACACTCCCCATCCTGAGGTGGGGTTTTTTTGGCTCTGGAAGTGGACAGGACTCACCCCTAACAGGTTTCGGGGCACGTAGCCTTCCTTGTCGTTGAGCCGTGCCCACCACCACTCGATCTCCTCCTCGTCCTCCCGGCGCAGGATCGTCATGCAGTCTCCCTCCTTCATGGACAGCTCGTCATCGTTCTGAGCCTCATAATCCCAGAGTCCATAAATCACTCCTTTGTTCATTATCCCCATCTTCTCCTGCACTCCTGCAACATTGAAAACACAGAGCAGCTAAATTGAAAAGAAAAATAAATAAAAAGGACAATAGGAGGGAAGACTCCTTTATTTTTACTGGAGGTCAGTCCAGGAAAAAAAACCCAAACAATTCCTACCTACTTGGCACCTTGTTGTTTACTCAGAGTTGGCCCTGGAAGAAGTGGCTTTGTGAAGTTACTTAGAGCAGACAAATTCCTTCCTTACACATGTTCAAAAAATACAAGGTAAATTGGAAGAGCAGCACTGATTGATAAAAGACTGTATTTTTGTGTTCACACTTTCTAGACCTAAGTGATGAGCAAGAAACACTTTCTATACTCTTAGTCCAATGGTCATCTCTTTCTGTCACAGGGAGATATCAATACCTGCTTAGGTTGACCACCATTGTCATTTTGATGCTTGTGGTGTCATTTGCCATCTGGGTCATTTTATTTCAGAACTTTAAAGCAAGTTGCACCTCAGACATGTACCTGAAAGATTTGCCTGCTACTCTGCAGCTGCTTTTGGTTAACTCAAGCCCTTAGCTCAGAAGTTCTTAATTTCTAACACTTTTTTTTTGTTTGTTTCAAACACTGCCTTCAGAAACACAATTCTGTTAAATTATTTCTGGACCAAGGTATTTTGGAGCACACACATACACCCTGCAGTGTAATTTAGAATTTGCTCATTGTGAGCTGCAGCCAGAGATGATACTCTTCTTTCTGTACACACTCCTCAGCCTCTAAGCAGAAAACTGGAAAAGGTATCTTAGTTTGTACACCAGTTGATTTTCTCTTAGGCAATTATTTTAAAATACTGAATCCTACTGGGGTTTTTTTGCTTGGTTTTGGTATTTTCAGGAACAGAGAGCACACTGCATGACAAAACCTTTCCCTTTTCATCACGTACCTATTACAGCCTATTGTATAGTTACCACCTACATCTGCTAAAGGAAGCACCTGCTCAAATCAAGTCCTTTACTTCTGCACACCAGCTCAGCCCATAAAATTAAATTACTTCCAATGCATGATAAGCTCTGCTCAGAGAAATTTCTCCCTCGCTTTGCATTTGGTATAATTAGAGGTTTGGCCAGAGCTGTGCTCTGTATCCATGTGGAAGGGAAGATTGAGCACTGAGCATCAAAGCAGACAAAGAAGATTCACACAGTGGATGTGGTCTCCTAAAGGGATGTTAATAGTCACACCAGGATAGTGAGGCAAACACATCCAGAGACAGCACAGGCATTACATTTAAGAAAGTGAAAAATTCCAAACTTAAGCAGCATCAGACCTGTCATTTATTCCATGCTAAAGGATTACTGGTTTTATTTAAACCTATCTTACTTGATATTGGACATCATTAGCAAAAAAAAAAAA
>VZRF01013102.1:433836-510614 GCA_013396875.1 Vireo altiloquus | reverse complement strand
AAAAAAAAAAAAAAAAGATTAGGTGATTTAATGAATTATACCAGGGTTTATTAGCTTAATAATGATTTTAGAGAGCCAGGATTTAGTGCAGTTCTGGAAACAGATACGCATTCCCAACCTCTTTTACAGAAGCAGTTTTAGGCAGGGAATAATTTTTTACAGTAACTACAGGCAGCCAGAACCAGTCTTAGCAATCAGATTAATTTCTAATGGAACAATATGGAACTTTGATAGCTGAACATCCAATATATGAAGAGATAGTTAGTTTCAGTGGTTTCAATCTGGAAAAACAGGCAACAGGCCAAAGCCTTAGAGTCCTTTCAGGACCAATCAAAAAGTATCTCATAACACAAAAAGATCCCAAACTCAACAAAAAACAGAGTAGCAAGTGAGATCACCAGATGGCAGGTCATTAAAAAACCCCACAAACAAAAACAATGTATTTTTTCATGCTGCATGTACTGAGACCATGGACCTTCTTTCCACAGGATCTCATGGGCAGTTTACCTGAATTTAAGAATTGGACAAATTCCTGAAAGAAATCTCTCAAGCGCTGTTCAACAGAAATATACCATCTCTTAACTCATATCTGAGTTAAAACCAGTTAAAAATATTAGAAAAGTATCATTTTTTTATCTAGTCCTACAATCTTCCTTGGGTATTTGGTGTTGATGACCTCCCTTGAGTCTGGATACAAAACCAAATGGAATTTTGCTTAGCCTACAAATCTTGATGCCAGTTAAAAAGGCTTCCTCCCTTTCTAATGAAAACTATATATTTGGCACCAAGAGACAGTTTTTAAGCTCAGTGAGGACAGCTGGACAGACTGTTTTGAAATCTGCTGGCTGAGCAGCTTAGAGAAACTCAGATCTGGCCTGTGCCACAGAAGCAGCAAGGCAGTTTTACAGCTTTTTCTGCTGTGTTACACTGCTGTTACTCTAACCTCTTGCAGAGAGATGACACACCAGCTGGTAGGTGCCTACGGGACATGAGCTACATACAAAACAGAAAAGTAATTTAAAACCTCATTACACACAAAACATACAGTAAAGTAATGTAAAACCTCGTCGACTAATACTCATCACACCCTAGGGGGAATTCGTTTTCTCCATTAAAAGATAGTATCTCTGTAGCCTTACTATTTGAATAAAATCTAAATTTATTTTTAAATGCAGGTGAAGAAAAAAGTCAGGAAGGTGAAGTCAAATTCAGTGCTTAATAACATCCATCAAGGCAGAAACTTGGCAATACCTTTTCTGGTTCTAAGATGCACATTAGGAAATTCTCCTCATTTAAAGACACCAGGTAACAGCTATGAACTGTCTACTGACATACCCATACCGCTTTTGTTTTTATGTAAAAGAAGTTCTTATGTGGCAAGATTCACCTAATTGGTGTATCTGTCAATGCACATGCTTCACTTAAAGCTTTTAATGTAGGGAAACCTTTTGTTGCCCAGATCTCCTCCACAGGGTGAATATTACGAAGTTAATCCCGATGGAACTCCTTCCCTGACAGGAAGCTGGTGAAAACCTCTCTCTTTCCAAGAGGGAACACAACCTGAGCGTGCAACTTACCCCTCCTCATGCACAAATGAACTGAGAGGTGGCAGGGGAGGCCCTGGCCCGCTCCAGGACTCGGGAAGACACTCACCATACAGGAACTGGGAGCACTGCGTGTAGCCTTCCTCCATCTCCTCGCACTTGTCCGCAGCCGTCTGCATGTCGCTGTAGGTCATGGCAAAGACAGCTGCCCCTGACTCCACCAGGAACTTGCACACCTGCACGTTATTGCAGGATGCTGCACAGTGCAAAGGGGTCCTGCAAGGCAAGGACAGAGGGATGGCACTTGGCTCCCACTGCTCACGGAGCATTCATCCCTGGGAGCGAGCGGTGTCCATCCGAGCAGGACCTCGGGCAATCAGCCCTGCCCTGTGAGGGCTTCCCAGCACAGCACTTCCCCCAGCCTGTCAACAGCATTTTCCACAGATAGCAGGAGCCACACCAAGGGCTGCTTGAGCCTTGAAGCTGGGTTTTCATACAGATCTCCAGTTATGCTACATTTTTAAAATCTATTAACATTTTGGGAACATTCATTAAGGCACTAAAAATTTAAAAATTAATCATTATTTTAAAAGCCACTCAGAAACTTTCTGACATCATGTCTCTTACAATCTAGATAATTACTTCAAGATTTGACTTTGTGACAAGTGCAAGTAATTGGGATAACCCTTGAGGCTGAGGGACCACAAGCATCTTTATTCAGTCTTAGGCCTCAAGCACTTTGGTTATAGGCAGAAATAATAATAAAAAAAACTACCCCCTGCACCAGCCTTCCATAAATAATCTCCCTAGCTATTTGTAAAAAGGATTTGTAACCCATTATCAGCTGCAAACCTAGTTTGTACACTGTGGTTTTCCACTTTGTTTTGGTTTAAAGTTGTCTGATTATTGGACAAAGAACTGGAGAAGTTTGCAGAGCTAGACACTGTTCAGAGCACAGGTTAAGTTACAGGCTCACAGAGGACACTGGGAATTTCAGCATGAGGCTTACTATAACCTGTCCTCAATATCTCAAAGAAACAGAACAAATTCCTGACAACTGTGTCCACCTCTACAATGGTTTTTTCATACAGGGAATATTGCTATAATTTCCCTATTTTCCCCTCTCCATATGATGCCCCACAGAGAACAGATGTTACTCTGCTTTGGAAAGAAAACTCATTGCCAGCTCCACAGCAGCAAAGCAAGGGACATTCTGAGGGACCTGCAGCAGCTCCCAAGCCAGGGCCCTTGTGGAGAACATCCATAAGGAACCCCTTTATGAAATCCTTACCATCCATCGCTGTCTGCAGCATTCACGTTCACCCCAAACTGCACCAGGAACTTCACGATTTCCGTGTGCCCAGCACACACAGCGTTGTGCAGCGCAGTGATTCCTTCATCGTTGGGCATGCTAGGATCCTCCACCTGGCCAGCCAGAAAGGAACCAATCACATTCAGGTGAGACTCTCTGGAATAAACACCTCTTCTCATATAAAAATCAGTTGTCTTATTCTGAAATACGGATTTGTGACATTTCTAGGAACGACATGAGCAATAGGCAGAAGAGTACAACCACCACCAATTTTGCAACAAGACTCATATTTAAGCTTGCAGTCTCCCTTTAACAGTATAGTTCAGAGAAACAGGAACTTGGTAACTTGCTAAATGTACTTTTCACAAACTTCTGATATATGTCTATTTAATTGTGAGCAAAGTTCACATGGATTTTGCTTATCAAATTATCTGATAACATGCCAGACAGGGAATTAAACACTCCATAAAAAATGAGAAAAAGTCACCCTGCAAAGTTATAGTCTTGATGCTAAAAATCCACTGTGGATTTAACACACTTAAAATCAGCCTCCAAGTATGATCACTTAGAACCTGTTAGGACTTGTCTCAAGAACAGATCTAGGTTCTGCACTAATCCAGAAAAGCTACGACTTCCCAGTTTCAACCAGGATTGAAATTCCTTGTTTTAGGCATTAGCATTTGTACCTCATAAATTATTCTCTGCACAAGGTCAAACTCCCCCTCCAAAGATGAATCCAGAAGCAATGCCAGGGGATTGAATTTCACTCTCATTCCATGCCCAATCCTCTCAGAGCCAGTCTTACGCAAGTTCGTCCTCTTCCCCTGTAAAAAGGTAATACAAGTTACAGGCACTTTTTTCTTGGAAGAACAATAATATAAAACTGCTTATTTAGGAATGAAACCAGAAATTATCAAAGCAGTGTTTAATATGAAATTTATACCCTTTTTACCAATTCCTAAATGCATTATGAATATATTAGGTTAGGCATATTACCAAAGATCTCTGTCTTTGTCTCTGGACAAGGTTCAACTTCATTCAACTCTATACATAAACCTTGATCAAACATCAACAAAATAGTGAAACTACCAAATCCCTCAAGATCAGGAAAAGAGGCAATTTTTTCCTGTTGTTTGGATGATTTTAGCATTAACTCTCACAGCAGTTACACCAACCAAGCAGCACACGCCACAAAATACAGTACTTCAAGTGCTGATGTAAAGTTCCTAACGTTTTTCTAAGTACAGCAGAGGTTAGCAGGAGTAAACAGTGCTGGAAAACGGTTTTGGAAAGAATATAGAACCAAGTGTAGAATTGCTTTAGATGCTCCCATGGATGCTGGAAACCAAATATTTCTATAGCTGAGTTTGTAGCCTTTCCTTTAGGGAACACGCTCGCATTAGCTCAGCGCTCGCCCAGCTGGCTGGGCAGCAGCAATACGACTATTCACAAGGGTATGTAAATTTCTGACAGATGTCCAGGCAAAGATGAATAGAATTGACTCATTCTGCAAGAGCAGGCATGTGGAGATAAGATATATAAGTAGAGATTCCCATGAAATACTCTTCTGCCTGTAGATTTGTACATAATATCAAAAGTTGGGGCTTTTTCAAGAGTGAGCCTGGCAGCACAACCCACTGATTTAAATATGTAATAAAGAAGTTGGGCTGGTTTCTTCTCATCATTGCAGAATTATTACAAAACCAAGCAGAAATGAGTTCTTAAAGTTCAGGAAATCCTACTACTCAAGTTTCCTTGTAAAAAGGAGCAAGAACAAAATCTTTAAAGCATGAAAACATGAAATGCCTACTCCACTCACATATTACAAGGTTAAAAAGCACATTAAAAGCTTTTAACTCCTCTGCACTGAAGTGACAAAGGAAAAAACCACTTTCACTTACTGAGTTATCAAAACTGTACTCAGGGTAGGTTTCTAAAGAAAGTCTTTAAGAAACCAAAAACATTAAGAATTTTTGTTCTACAACAGTGAGATAACATCCACACAGATACAAATTTGCAAAATAAATGGTAAAAATGCTGCCTCCTCCTAGCCCCAAGAGACTCCATTTTGATGCAACTTGAGAGTAGGCTGTTGTTGAATCAGGCTTCAAAGAAATTCAGAAAACATTCAGGAGAAGAAATACAAACAGCTGATGTCTACAAATGAGTTTTTAAGGCAAAAATTAAAGAAGTCTATTCTTCCATATTTTTCAAGCAATGGAATTCAGGATTAAGAAAATTAGTTTCCAGCTCATATCAGCAATAGTGGAAAAGGCTTGTGAAATCTGTATCTGTATCTCAAAGGAAAAAAATTAGCTTTAATTTCTCTTAAAAAGGAAGAAAAATCTGGTTGTAGGCAGACTTCTATAAGGAATGTTCTTTACAGCTCTGAAGAGTTCTACTATTTGTGTATTCCATCTGAAACTTTTCATTATGTCATTAATTCTAGGAACAAGAGAGACTTTTCATTACTGTCATGCAGTCTGGAGACAAGAGCATCACACAAATAGAACAGATACCCACAGAGAGACTTTTAGACTGTGGGACTGTTCTCCTACATCTGCTTGAGCTCTACAGCACAATGCACAGGGTTTATGACAGCACTTGAGATGATTTATCGACAAGGTACCCCCAACTGTAAGCTAACTAATACTTACAGGAGGCAAGGAAAACTGTCCAGTAACTTCAGGAGGCCTCATATTGAATGAGTCCTCTCCCAAACTCTCTGGTTCCCCTGATGGATAGGGAGGTGGTGGGTATGGAGGATACTCTTCCATGTACACCTCCAGTGGCAGTGGAGCTTCTAGGTTTGGTTCTTCTGGTTTGGGCTGCGTGAGTTCATCACCGTCTGACACAGCCTCAGGTACAGTGTCCAAAGGTGCAGGGGGAAGAGCAGCTTCGCTCTGCTCTGCTGCTGTGCTTTCTGTCTCCTCAGCAATAGCTGGTTCTGGCATGCAAGCAGCTGTTTCTTTTTCTGATTCTGTGCTTAGATAAGGATTTGGGATTTCCACCGGGCTTTCAGGACTGGCAGCTGACGCCGTCTGTTTGGAGGGATGCGATGGAGCTGAGATAGTCTCCATTGCAGCCAGAGTGGTCCTCTGATACAGCAGCTTCTGGATGTTGGGGCCATTAGGCCCCTCTGGCTCAGTAATAGAGCTGCGTTTCTTCAGCGGTCTGGGGGCATTGGACAGCTTTTTCCGTAGTGCTTCCAGGTCAGCATCGCTCTGGTTGCGGTAGGGGTTGGATAGGAAAGGCAGCAGCTTGGTCGGGCTCAGGGGACGGGGTATCCGCTCTGGTTCGTGGTTCTCATGAGCAGAGGCTGCTGTTTCCATCTCAGGCTCTGGACTGCCTGGCTTGCCCTGGAGGTTGGAGTAGACGTTCTCCGACTGTGGCAGCTGATTCTGTACCCCAGCTCCTGCCATCACGGGTTTGCCATACACTGTGGAGCAGTGCAGAGGCAGGGGGAGGGGAGAAACAAGTTTGAATATTTGATCAACAAGAAAACAACAAAGAAGAAAGGTGAATCAGGCTGTGTATTTTTTATGTAGGGCAAAGAAGCAGAATACTGAACAGAACTAATCTGGTAACCAGATATACCATACAGTTATCTTGTAAACATGAAACAGACATTCTATACTTCTTAACACTCTTACACAGCACGGAAGATCCACCTAAGATTCTTACAGCTCCCCCCATCCACTTAATTTCCCCGAGGAACAGACTCATAGTCACAGCCCAGGTGGAAAGAATATCTATCTCAGGTTTATCAGATGGAAGAGAGGGAGAGAGCCACCCGCTTACCACTTGGGAAGTGTGGTCCTCTGGTCTGCGCCCTTGTCAAAGCACTCTGCACTGCCTGCTGGAAGTTCTTCCCAGGAGTCTGCTGTTGGGTGTACATGCTGTAAATGGAACTTGCAGCCACAGTTTGAGGCTTTCGAAATGGTGGCAGTGAAGTCTCTTTGGATGGCTGAGGAGTAAAAGGTCTCACAGCTGCTGCTGGGGGACTCTCCTGTTTGGAGGAAGGAAGAATTTGATCCTGGCTAGAGGAAGTACCAGCAAGAGGTACTGAAATTCTTTGCTGTATCTGCTGAGAAGGATGGGAAGGCTGCTGTGCCACTGGTTTTTGTTTGTTCCCCATTGCTGTAATAGCCAAAGGCAGCTTCTGCAGGTTTCCATCCAGCTTTGTGTCGGCAGGTTGCAGATGACTGGCTTGACCAAAGTAAGGCAAGTTTATCTGTTTTGGTTTAGTGGGGACAGGTGGTGGCACCTTGGTTACACTTTTATTGGTTGTCTGAAAGACAAAAAAATTTCATTATGGTTAAACATGGTTTAGGAGTGCTGCTGTGAAGGACCAAAGAGTGGCAAAGAATGACACAGTATCTTATTTGTACTACTGCTGCAATGATGCTTACAACACCATTGTGAACAAGAAGAAACTGCTTGAAACATTTTGTCACCACTGTTGTTTGTAAATACTTTGAGCCTATTCTCTTTAATTCTTTCTGTAACAGCGATGTTTAAAACAGAAGCAATGGCAGGGCACAGTATTTCTCTAGAGATAGTAGAGACATTTGGCTGGCAAGAGGTTGCTCTCCAGCAAAGCACTTGTCATCCCCAGTTGTAGGCCACTTCTCCCCTACCTGACCAAACTGTACTCTCATGCCAAAATTTAGGTGGGAAGTCTTGCTGCTATCAAACACTTGAAGGACACTGTTGCATTAAAGAGTGAAACAAGTGCATAGATGATTAAAAAAAAAACAAACAACATGCAAATGCATCTTTGTATCTTTGGGGGAAAAAATATACACACAGTACATACACAAGTAATACAGCCACTTTTATGTATTAAGCCAAAATGTAGATTCTCACCACAGTGACTGCAGAGAATGATTTTGAGTTATCAGCTGCCGTTAAAAACCTAAGAGAATTTTTTCCTCAGAAGCAGTCTTTTAAAAGCTGACCTCAGTACTTTCCAGAGCTTTCTGCCAGCCACACTAGGACAGCTGTGGGTAAGCCCTGGCAGATGGAAAGCAGCAGCCTGGGTTCCCTGCATACCTGTGCTTCCCGCAGGAGATCCTCGCTGCTCTGGTTCTTCCTCAGCGTGCCCAGCCCAGCAGACTGGTCCACGGAGTCAAACATGGAGAACGGACGCACCTTCTTCTCCTTGTCTCGTAAGAAAGTTTCTCCTTCAGCTGTTGTTGAAGAGAGAGGAGACAACTTTCAAATGGGGTGGCACAATTGTAGGGGTGAGAGTCCTGCTCTGTGCAATATTTACCACAGTGTATGCAGGGGATGCTTTCTGCATCCATCCTACCCCTGCACTAAGGGCCTCTGGGCCTGCCAAATGCTGTATTATATGCAAATTCAACAGGGGCACGTAAGAAGGAACTAGGATTTACTTCACCACCTGAGGTGAGTTGTGGGTTTGGTTTCTTTCTTCTTAAAACCCCTGCAACACAATAGCAAAGCAGCGGCAATGTTCGTTCTTTTTTTTTTTTTGTGCTTCCAAACAAATTCTCAATTATTTACTGAAGCATTTAGAAGAGAAATATCATCAACTAGAATAACTGCATTTTAAGATTAGCCAAGCACACAAGAATATACCTTGTCCTTCACTTGCCACAATTCCTTTTCCTGAAGTCAAGGCTGGACCTTGACTAATATGATTGTCTGTATTTGAACTACTCCAGTCAGGGGCAGATGGGGAAGGTTTTGTATTGGGGACCACAGAACCTAGGAGAGAACAAACTGAACAGATTATGCTAAAATAGTCATTTTTATTGACTTATTACAAGTAGGTTTTTTTTTTTCCTGTAAGAGTCAGGTCTAAACAATGTAAAAGTATCACATAGAGGTTAACTGCTACAAAACTTATCATTATAAATTTTCATTCATTTGTTTTAAAAAGAGAATGCAAACAAAGTTCAACTACCAAAAGCAGCAGCAAAATTCTGTCGTAGCACACACCCACACTTAAAGCATTCAAAAAAGAAACTTCTCTAGAATGACTTATTTCCAGCCAGTAGGAAACTTTCCTTGAGTATCTGTGCTAAGTTAAAAGTGATACAATGTTAAGTATAAAAATTCTATATTGTGCAAAGAAAAACACCATCCTTTAAAGCATAGACAGACCCTGCAAGTGATATCCAAAACAGTAGAAAAATCATCTGTGTTTAATGTGCATACAGGTTCTGCATTAAAGCTGACCTTTACATTCACTGGAGTAGACATCCAGATCTGCAAAACTCACTAAGAAAATGCTTGTAATCTGCTATTAAATATTTCACCAAATTCTTTCTACTAAATTCTAAATAACCTAAGTAATGTTAAATTCAAACAGTAATGATACACTGCAGGAGAAAAGTTCCATTCTAACTAAGTACCAAAAACTCTCTGTAGGAAAGCAGTCCTTTTGTCCAAATGCTAAATAAGAAGTGGTATTTTAGTTCAAACAGCTAACCACCACACATGCCTCTAGCAAAAATTCAAATTTTGTGTGGTCTAGAGCTTAAATTCCACTCCAGAGGTTTTAGGATCAGCAAACCAAATAAAAAGAAACAATTCTCCATTCTCCAGTACAGCAAGAGACACTTGGAACTGCTTTTGTGCAATGATTAATATCTGCCAGAACTGGAGATGGAGGAAGTGAGATAGAAAATAAACAGAACTATTCTACAAGCTCAGTCTCCATTTCTTGCTTTTGGGAAGATCAGTGTTTCTCTTCTGTCCCAGCTGAAAAGGGAGTCTTCTCCCAGGATAGCACAGAAGAGATATCCACAACTCCCTGAGAGTTTCTTCCAGACTTGTCTTACTGAACTGAACTGTCTCTCATAGGAGAAAGCCACAGAGAGAACCAACAAATCTCCATTAACTTCCCCAAGTAGGAGAGGCCAAACCTCACTCATCAGCAAGTCAATAACTTTACTGCTATTTCTGTGCTACAAGCAACTGCCTCCTTTGTAAAATTTCTTGTCATGTTGGTTTATCTTTTACACGTGTCATTTCCAAAGTGCACAATCAGAAAATATGGCTTTGGCAGTTTTTAAATCCAAGCACCAGACTGCTACCAGGTATGTACTAAAATTGCCTCTAGAAACTCAAAGCACACTGTTGTATACTTTTCAGAAAATGAAAAAAAAAGAATAATTACTTTACAGAAAAATTCTCCCACATTACACACTGTATAACAACTCAAAGTGCTCACTAATAGATTTACCTGATTTTTAACACTGAATCATAGAACCTCAGTGCTTATAAACTATATTCACGAGTGCAGGAAAAATTGCAAGTAGCAAGACTGACATCTCCAATAAAGCTTTGCTTTTAAAAAAACCAAAACATCAGAACAGAGCTGTTAGGTAAGAAAACAAAACACGTCTGCATAAGAAATATTTATTGTAAGTTATTACCTGCAGGAGCTTTAGCTTGTGAACTGTTCCCAGCTCTCATGTTGGGCAGTGTTTGTGTTTTCAGTGGCCCATCAGGTACCTGCAAAGCTTGTGTCCCATCTGAAAATGCTGGCTTCACCAAAAGCTCAGGTCTGGAAGCAATACGTGGCATAGTAGAGGACTGGATATAAGGACCTACAGCTGCCACTCGACTTGGAGCAGAAGCCACTGGTTGTGGTAAATTCCCATCCGAAGAAACCTTGGGGAAAAAAAAGAAGAAAATTTAAAGAATTTTATTCTGTAGTATCCATTCATCAGAGTTTGAAACAGAAGTCAAAAAGGATAAAACAAGTAGCAAATGATACTCCAGTATCAAAAGTGCTTTTTTAAAAAAGCTTTGAGAATTATAAAGTTGAGGTAGTAATAGCAAAAAAAAAATCTAAAATAAAAATCCACGACAGCATAAGACTTCTTGTCTGTAAAGAGTAAGTAGGTTAACATTAATGTACCGTGAAAAGGACTTTAATAATACAAGACTTCCACTACATATGGATAAAGACAACAAGTCTAGCATCTCAACAGCCTTCCCCCCAAGCAAGTTTTTACTTCAGGCTGTACAGACAACACACAGAATTAATGTTTCAGTTATTAAATACCCCACACTTACTGGTACATTCTCCTTCTGCTGCAGAGCTGCCTTTTTCTTCCACAGACGCTCGCGCAGCTCATTAACACGCTTATCCATGACTGCCACCTCCAAGTTGCGCTTGTTCAAACACTCCCTCTGTTGCTGCAGCTTGGCATTCTGCTCCTGGTTCAGTTTGTTCCTCAACTGAATAAATTCACAAAGCAGTGGGGGAGGAGGGGAAAAACAACAAAAATAAAAACAAATTCACTTTTGGGACTGGGGACAGGAAACTGTTGGAAAGAGAAGAGCCTTCTAAAAAGTCAAGTCATGTTTTCTCTCCAGAGAATACGTTGGTTAGTCTCCAAATTTTGCAGAAAGGAAAGGTATAGAGAGTGTGTGCTCCTTTCTCTCTTTACCTTGAGCCCAGCACAACTAACCCTCCATCCTCAGCATGCAGGCAGCCACACACAGCCCTGGCAGGAACAGGAGCAACAGGATTTCTTTGCAACGAGGTTAAGAAACAGCCCAACCAACTTTTAGCCCGTAGGAGCTGAGGGTCACGGGCTGGCCTCCCATTACCTGCAGCTCCTTGTAGAGGCGGTCGAGCTCAGCTACAGCCGACTGGTTGTCGTGGTAACCATCAATCCGGCCGTTCTTCAGCATCTCCAGTTGCCTGGTGAGCTCCTCTACTTTTGACACGGCCAGCACCAGCTCGCGCTGCTTTTGCTGGAACAGGCTGTTCATCTGTTCAATCTCCTCCACTGCAAAGAAGGGCAGAGCACAATAGCTGCCCTGAGAAACAGCCCAGCGTGGGCTGCTTCCAAGGCAGCACTTAAGGAGACAGAGAGCGCCCTGCTGGCCTCCAGAGCAGGGCTGCTCAGCCAAACCCATGGGCCTGTCACACCAGCTCTTCCTCTGAGCTCTGGCAAATGCACACTCACTAGAACGATTATGGAAATTTGGTCTACTTAGAGCACTGACAGGGAGGGAAAGAGAACTATTTTTTTCGTTACTTTCTGAAGTATGGAAACAAACAAAACCACAATACCAGGCTGAATTCAACCGGAGAAACCTAAAGTCACTGAATGCTGAATTCAGCAGGAAGACATTCACTCAACCACAAGGCATATTTATGATACTTAGAACTCTGAATTTAGGTCATAAGAACTCAGTGACAAAACACTCAAGCTGTCACATTAAACAAAGACTCAGAGGGTGTTTTAGGGTCTATTACAAACATCTGTCATCAGCTGCTCCCACTGCTGAAACTGTTCTATTATAGAACAAAGTTTAAGGAATCAGTAAGAATTCAAGCAAGTACCAAAATCAGAACTGCTGGGGATGGTGCAAGGAAACAGATTCACATGCTCCAAGATCTTGTATTATTCTATCATCCTTCCACACCTTTAAACCGATGTTTATTTTGTGTAACAGAATCCAAACAGAAAAGGGATTCTCCCCATAGAGAAACACTTTTGCTTTATCTGTCAACCGTAATGCTTCGTACTAAAACAACAAATTCATATTTTCAGTTCAGTCAGGCTAGAAATAACAAGTTCTGCACAATAGAGAGGATGAAAAGGTAAGCAGAAGAATAAATATTTATTTCAGACTTAATATTGATGTTGTATAAACATGCTGAACTACAAGCACCCAACCAGTACTGTAGCAAGCAAGACCCTGGGCAGATTCACATAATTAAAAAGGAAATAGGCAGCTACTTTGACCATCAAATTACCTCTTGCATAAAAGGCAACTTGGGTGATGCCATGATGATTTTTTGCCTTTTTTATACCCCTTTTATATAGCTTTTATGTACCCTTAGTGCTCTTAGCCCACATATTTATAATTCCTTAAGTCTGATAACTTAGCTTAGACCCAGTATTCCATTAGACCAGGAGACCAAACATCCAGGAGGCTTCACAGCTGGAGGCCAGAAAGCCCTAGAAACCAAGGTCCCTTCTAGAACACATCCTGTAAACTAAGATAGGCCCATCCAGGGGAGAATTCCTCAGAATGGGGGGGATCATTCAAGCCTCCCATTGGGGAGTCTTTGATAGACATGTTAATTTGCAAGGCCTATAAATTGTATACACGGTGCATTGTGTGTGTGCTTTCTGGGGTGCATTTCGGCACATTCCACCTGGACAAAGTGCTGCACCTAAGGATCCTTAAATAAATACTGAGCTAAAAATCCCTTTTCCCCTTAACCATGTTTGGCTTTTAGTTTTAAGACCAGGGAAAGGCAACAGGGCACCAGGCTAAGCTTTGTTACAGCTCAAGAAAATAACACTCTAAATGTGTAGGGTACTGACATCAAGGATGGAAAAAGTTACTGTGATGCACAAAGGTATTCAAGTTAAGGAAAAAACCTACACTGTAATTAAAGAGCAGACATGCTAGGCTCAAAATACAGGGTGCTCTTACAGGACGTTTTAAAATATACTAAGAAAATATATCTTGTTCTAGGTCAGTCAGGAGTTTTCTTGGTAAATACAAGATGGGAAATTGTTAAGATTAACATTTCCTGGAATGCTGTAAAAAACTCTTCTGAATCACTGAAATCACAAGAAACTTTTGAGTTCCAAGAACTGCGCTTCATGAAAAATCCCAGGCTACCTTCCCCAAGCAGCAACTCACCTAATTTCCCATTGCTGAGTCTTTTTTGCTCCACATGACCTTTCAGTGCTCTCACTTTCTTAAGTTTGGCTTCTTGATTCTCAGCAATTTCCTTTAATCGCTTCAGTTTTTCCTGTTCAGCAGCTTGCTGCTGCTGTCGCTGATCTTGCTGCTTCAGAAATTTCAGGCGCTGCTCCTGCAGTCAAGACAAGGACCTTGAAGTCTAAGAAAAATTTTAGCATTCATGTTCCAAGACATTTGCTAATTTGATTTAATCACTACTCAGCTCTTGAGTTACAAGAGCTAAGAACTATTTTCTCTCTACCTTCTCCATGCTGCTTGTACTTGACTTATTTCTATCATGTCACATGTTAAACAACTAAGTCATGTATGGAAAATATGAGATATTCTTTATATAGAAGGTATCCCATAAATTATTAGTATTTTTCATAACTATTTGTACTTTTACTAGTTCTGCTAAAACCTGCTTGAGATGAAGGATGACTGCACACCAAACCTCTGAAAACACACTGGTCTCCTGATAATGCACCACTATCACAACACAGATAATTCAAGACACTGGAAAACCTTTACAGTGACCTGGTCCTCACCTAAACAACAGATATCACCTTAGTGGAGTGGATCCTTCTGCCTTTCCAAGAGAGTAAAATAACATGCTATCAATTTCTACATACATGTCTAGTTTAGACCAACAAGAAACTATCAGACCACTAAATCATCTACAAAGAATTCCTCTAAATCACTGGCCATTATACATGGCTTCCAGCTCAGGAGATGACAGATTGCTTCAGGGTAGTAGAACTACTACGGAGACTCTCCAAAGCACCCACTAATATCCAAAACTACTACTGCTTACTAACATTAGAACTCCGTACTTTCTCCAAAAAAACCAAACCCACAAAAGAAAAAAAAAAATCACCAGTCAGATTTAGAAAACAGGGATTCTTATGCACTTTGAATAAAAAAGGCAGAGCAAAAAAGTGAGCTCGGCTTCCGGAGAAAACCAGGACCAGGCAGCAACCTCAGTGTATGCACTACTTTAGAGTCACTCCCACGCAGGAAAATGTCACCCAAAAAAAAAAAAAAGGTATTACAGCTCATGTCTAAAAAGAAAGCGTATTTTTCCTCCCTCAGAATCTATTTTTAATATTGCATCTGATTTCAGAAGGCAGGAAAGAGGCAATGGAAAGTCACTCTGAAGAGGCACCTAGGAAAGCAGGTGGCTTGTTCCAGAGAAGCACTTAAATGAAAAATTCTACCAGTGGTACACCCACAGGGCCACTCCTCTTCAAATCATAAGCAGCAGACATTGAGACCCAATTCAATGGGTATCTATCCAAACTCAAACTTAATATATATATTTTTTTAATCTTGTACAACTCCCTTTACAGTAAAAATAATGTTCCTGTTTCTTGTGCCTATAGTGTTATTTTATAAGACCAAGGTGTATTGCCATCACCTATGAGTGAAACAGAAGTCGTGAAAGTTTAGGCTTCTCATACAAAAACACATCTCAGCTGGAACTGAATAGAGGGCAACATTCTTTGGCAAATTAAAGAAGGCAGTATGAGTATTAATTGAGCTGCTACATTTCAGGTGAAAACTCTCACCACTTGGTTGATTGACCAATTTCCTGCATCATAGTTGCACCTGTTCTCACCATGAAACAGAAAAACTTTCATGGGCTATTTTGACAGGCCACAATACCACTTAGCAGGCACTGCAGAACCATTAGAAAGCCACGGTTTGAAGCACTTCCCTGAGATCCAAGGGAACTGAACAAGATATTGAACACACAGACACACAGAGCTGATCTCAAAAGGAGAGGGAGACAGGCTGTGTGACAAAGGAAAAGGACTGAGACCAGATCCTCAGAGCAGCCTTCTTCCCCAGTAAAGCACATTCAGAAATGCATGGGAACATCCACCCAGACAGATGAGCCCTCTTCAGGACAGGCTCACAGCTAACAATTCTCTGCCGAAAGCAGCATTTTCTGTTACATTTTCAAGAGCAGTGTGTACCAACAACACTCAAGCAAAACATGACCTCTGTGCCACCATTCTGCAGATGCAGAGTATTTTTTTTCCCCTACACAGTTCAGGAACACCCTGTGTGCTTCCATTAGCTTTTCTGTTATTGTTCTGCAAGCATTTTATAAATCACAGTCCTACATTACTTTTATCACTTCCAGCCAGCTGCCCCAGAAAACCACGCACATTGAACTCTTATCAGGAGAAGGCAAGACAGCATGACAGAACAGCAGAGACAAAAGCATTGGTCAGTGATCAAACTGGTGAATTGCTGGTCACCACATGGAGCACAATCAGAGCTGACAATATATCAATGTTCTGTGCTCTATCCTTTCAGCAGGCTAAACAGTCACTTCTATCACTGGCATTATTTATATGTTTTACAACTGGATATTTGCATAGATTGATTTTCAAATTTAAAAACAGGCAGCCAAAGGAAAGGAGCCCTCTGTTCAGAAGGGGTGAAAAATCTCCAATTCCCCAATCCTCCCTCCACTTCACATGACTCTTACTACTTTTGTTCCTGGCTGCAAACAGTCTTATTCCAAACTCACCTTGTTAGCCAGCATTTGCTGTTGAGCCTCAATTTGTTGCTGTTGGCGTGATGCCATTTCCTGAAGTTCAGCCAGTGTCATATCCATCCTTGGTGCACTGACCTGTCAAAGAAAACCCAAAGCAGGCTAAGTCCAGAACTTTTAATCGAGCTAGCACTTAAATAGAGCTACTGCAGAAAAGTATGATAAAGTCTTTCAAAAATAACAAGTGAATTAGCCAATAAAATAATTAGAGACACAGTATCTTCTCGTGGTAAAAGAATCAACAATTGTAAGCTCATATGCACGTGTAGCCCAATCCAACAACTCATACAAACTGACATCTCACGGAACATTAATGTTTCTAGCAAAATCCCAGCAGCATTTTAAAGAGGCATTTTCAGAGCCCTTTATAGTTCAACTCAGCATGAATCAGCTTTGACTGACTGAGCCCAGAATGTTCAGCATGTGGCAGGATGGAACTACGGTTGTAGGTGTATCACTACAATTTAAAGCACCTCCATGTAAGCAGAAGAAAATAAAAAGTTTAAATATAGTTGGGCAGGAGAGAAAATACCACTCTCAAAGATAGCACTGTTATTGGTTATCTGTTCAGATATTTCCTGAATCTAGATTCAATCTTACATCCACAATTATGGAGCAAGAGTAAGTGACAGACAATGGATTCAGTGATGAAACGGGAACCAGTCTCAACTTGAAATCTGGAATTAGGGATCTCTGACAAAACTGCAAGTGAAATAAATCCCAAACTGAAGTAATATGAGAAATGAATTCTGATGGGAGCAGAGAAGGGAAAGTATGGTGCATTTGCTGCTCTGAGATCACCTGTACAAGCACAGATATGGCAGCCAATAGATCCTGGCAACACCCTAAAAACTGAAAGCCAGGATGATAATTGCTAGAGGCTTTGTGTCTATTTTAGAGCAGTCATTAGCAACTCCTCCAATACAGTCTCTTAGCTTCTTTCCATGGTACAAATTGCACCAGTATCTCCAAAGAGGGGAAGCCTCCATTTTCACAATAATGATAATTCTTCCAGAAGCTTGCAGACGACAAGGGACAAGATATATTCACTCAATGCTGAGTTTCTTTACCCAAGAGTTTGAGGTTATTTCGAAAATGAGTCCCACTGTCTCATTCAATTCTCTCTAAGGTACCATGTCACCACAGAATGCCTCTTAAGGCCCCATTAGACTTTTGCACTGGCCACATGGGGCTGTTAAAGGGTAAGTGGGTCCTGCTGATCACTCCTTGGCTCTCCAGTCAACAAATTAGTTAATGGATGGGAATTACAGAGTCTTGGTTGGCGTGATATTGCTGCCAGTACACTGTCCTTGCCCAATTGTCACTTGTTGCTCTTCAACTTCCAGCAATCCCACAATGAAGGGTTCTTCTGAGCACCAGGCAGGGTGGATAACTGTTTGATCTTTTCTGTCTTCAGAGTAGCTACACCTAAAGCCTATCAGTATCCCTTTGAATCCTTTGAAGTACTCTCTTTGGACATATTTGATATTAAGGATACAGTGGGCCTCTGGGCCAGTCACAACAGGGTGCTTTTCCCACTTGTCCTCTGTAAAACTCACCTCAGCCTCTAATGTAGACAACTCCTGGCATCCCCCTGTCACCTCAGAGATCCAGCTGGGTTCTGCACTCCTGTGCTTTGATGGCATCCGTAACACACATCAGGCATCTACTAAAGCTTTATACTTGTGTGGATCTGATGTTCCAGGCCATCGAGTCCACACAGCCCAGCGTGACTTGTCATCCCTTTCCTCCTCCTGGTTGGAGGCAGGGATCCTCTATTCCTGTTCCTGGTCAGAGTATTCTGGCAGACCTTTGCAATGCCAGATCAGAGGTCCCCTCACCAGGGTTAAAGGAAGAGATTTCTGTTCTTTTGTGTCTGGGAGATGGCTGATTGCCTCCCTGTCTCTCTGCAGCAACTACACTGACAGTCTTCTTGGGCGACCCCATCTCAACAGCTCTCTTCCCTCTCAGTTCAGGAACAGGGGCTTACAGCCTAGAGGTGGGTTCACCATCTGTTTTGGTTTGAAAGACAGGTATTTGCCCAACACCATCCCACTTCCTCATGTCCTCCGACTGCTCATGCATAAAGAACCAGAGTCTGTTACATGGCCTGGGCTTGGGGCTTCCCTCTGACCAGGGCAGGAGAAGAGCGATCTCTTGGGCTGCCACTAAAATCTGGGGTGCTGGACTGTAGGATGTGGAAGTTTGGAAATTCAAAGTTTCTTCTACATTTCAAAGTCAGGAAGATGCCACCTCTACCTACACCTGCTGCTGTATCCACCTGCAGGTATTACAATGCCACCAAGACGCTGGAATATGATATAAAGGCACTTTGAACCACTTTCCTCCACATGGCCACTGCACAAGGGACACCCTCTGGATTTTTAGGGACATTGTCACTTTTTAAATCGCTATAGATGATTTCCAGAACTGCTAAATCTCTCAATTACTGCATACCTTCATCTGCACTGGTTCACTTTCCTGGGAATTTAAAAGATCATCCTTAAATGTATACCTTGCCCTCACATTTGAGAGGAGCAAATTGCTCTCTGTTTTCCAATTCCTCTTTCAATTTATGAATCTCTAGCAAGGGATCCCAGCTCCTGGGTTTTATGATCTAAGTGCTGACTGTCAGCCCCATTAACTCAGCATTGAAGCAGCCAGGTAGAAATCTGCTCGTGTGGCTGGTGGCCATAATCTTTTCACAAGTCTTGAAGTTCTGATGAGGTCAAGGACCAAGCAACTTCATCTCCTGTGTGATTTGTCTCACTCCTTGCAATTTCTTTGTTGAAGGACTGGCTTCTTTATCTGACCCCCTACTCTCCTAATTCTCCTTCTTCCTCCCTTTCCAGCCAGTGATATGGACCTGTAACTTACTTCGTCCATTTCCCTTTGTCACTACTGGGGCAATTATGGTGATTTGAGTCCCTGTCTCAGCCACAGTGTCCTCAAACACAGTCTGGGTTCCTGCCCCAACTACTCTGAGTAATTCCTGCCTCAGTACTCTGAGTACTGAACTGTGGCTCACAGGCCAGGCCCCAGTACAAGGTGAGAGGCTGTTGGTTTACACAGGGGTAGGCAAGGCAGCCTTCTATCAGCTGGTGTGTCAGTTTGCCAGGGTTGATTGATTACCTGTTCAGGTGTAAAGTCCCAGGCAATGGGAGGTGATAACCACCCCAGGTACCTGCCCAAATCCATCCACACACTCTGCCACCCAGGAACTGGATGCCTCAAGGCACATTTCAGTATCTCTTCAACTAAAGTTTGTTTTCTCTTACACCAAGATGACACTTGATTCCACGAACCCCGCAGTGTGCCAACAGTAACGGTTAATATTATTAACAGTATTAAACAGCTTATATAAGGATGAGCAAAGACTGTGGGTGCCTGCAGTTTAGAAGCATTAACACCAATCACAGGCAGGGAGAGGGAGGTGTATTCCCTCATCATCCCCACAAGACAGCTCCTCCAGTTTAAGAAGGCCACCAGTGTAAGGGCAAAGCATAGAGCAAATGTTTGTATCAGTATGTTCTCAAACACAGCAAAATAAAGAGAGAAGCAGTGCAGCTGACAAATTCCATGTCCCACACAGGAGATTTGATTCTTGGCAATTACTTTTTACTATGGTACGCAAAATATTTATATATACATATATATATATGCATATATATAACTACCTTTGTCTCACCCCTATTCAGGGACCAGAAAGGACCATGGCTGGATGCCAGGTACCCACCAAGCTGCTTTACCACTCCCCTTCCCAGCAGGACAGGGCAGAGAGAATAAGATGGAAAATGACTCCTAGGTTGAGAAAAGGCAGTTTACTAAAGCAAAGGCAAAAAAGTTCATGCAAGCAAGCAAGGACAAAAAATAATTTATTCTCTACCCATCAGACAGTGACGTGCAGCTACTTCCCGGAAAGCAGGGCTTCAGCATGTGGAGCAGTTGCTCCAGAAGACAAACATTGTAAAATAATGAATGTTCCCCCATNTATATATATATGCATATATATAACTACCTTTGTCTCACCCCTATTCAGGGACCAGAAAGGACCATGGCTGGTTGGTTAACCTTGGCTGGATGCCAGGTACCCACCAAGCTGCTTTACCACTCCCCTTCCCAGCAGGACAGGGCAGAGAGAATAAGATGGAAAATGACTCCTAGGTTGAGAAAAGGCAGTTTACTAAAGCAAAGGCAAAAAAGTTCATGCAAGCAAGCAAGGACAAAAAATAATTTATTCTCTACCCATCAGACAGTGACGTGCAGCTACCTCCCGGAAAGCAGGGCTTCAGCATGTGGAGCAGTTGCTCCAGAAGACAAACATTGTAAAATAATGAATGTTCCCCCATTCCTCCTCCTTCCCTTGGCTTTTGTCTCTCAGCTGACATCATATGCCATGGAATATCCCTTTGGTTACTGTGGGTCAGCTGGTCTAGAGTTGTGTCTCCTCCCAGGACCTTGCCCACTACCAGCCCCTTGATGTGGGGGGAATGTTGTGACAGTGCTAATGCTGTGCCAGCCCTGCTCAGCAGAAGCCAAAACTCTGGAGTGTTATCAGCACTCTTCTGGCTGCCAATGCAAAGCACAGCCCTGTGAGGGCTGCTGTGGGAAAATGAACTCCAGCACAGCCAGACCAAATCCAACTGGCCATTGCATCAAGCACTTACCCCATTCTCTATTCTTCGATCACCAGGCAGTTTCACACCATTTCTTTTGAAGGCTGTATCTTGAGACCTTTGTCCAGTCCCTAGAAAGAAATTGTAAAAGATGGTAAAGTAACAGAAGATTCTTCTTATTCTTTCAGACATAGCATTCAGTACAAAAGGAGAATCAGAACAATCATTATCGTGTACAATCTGAACACCTGTTCTCATGTGTTTACCACCAAGATGAATTTAACTGGTGACACATTTTCTGTAAAGATTTCTTTTCAATGTCAACTTTTATTTTAAAGTATAGTTCAGTTCAAAAGAAAAGACAAAAACAGCTTAACCAATAGCAGACTACTCCATTATTTATCCTGTGGCAAACAGGCAGTCAGCCCCTACTAAATGCGCATTATAGATGTGCAGTTTAAAAGCATATTTCTTTCCTTCTTCCTGGCAGTCATTGTGTCAGTAAAGATGCTGCTTAACTAGAATCCTACTTTATTCCCAGCAAATTATGTGCAAGTGGTGCTCAGATGCCCAATACCAAGCTCATTCACTTCCCTGTAGAACACAGGTGTACTACAGGACAAAGCCATGTCCTGTTACCTTCTAGCCCATTTGATTCCTATTTCAAGACCACATTTCTGTGAGACTAACTGCAGAACTCAAACACATTGCTTAGAAATGCTGTAGCAAATAAAATGACAATAATCCTAACAGTACAAGCATCCTGGACTTGAAAAAATACATCTTGACAACTAAACTGCTCTATAAGATCCTTAGCAGGTATAAACAGCAGAGCTTCAGCTTTTCATGCTCTCATTCTATCACCAGCATGCATTTCAAATATCAAGATACACTTAGCCATCTAAAATGTGCTGGGTTCAATGCCACTTAACAAAGGCAGTATTTCCAACATTGAGGAAGATTATCAAGGATGAAAATAGAAAAAGGGAGGAAGAATCCAGTAGACTGATTTAAAAGGTAAAAGTCTTAAAGATTCTAATGAAGAAATGAGGGTGGGATGCACAGAAAACCCTTGAAAAGCAGAAATTAATTTCCATTACAGGTTTCACATTCAAATTTACAAAGAGAATTATGTTCTCTGAGAACTTGACCAGGCAGCTCATTTAATGCTATTCCTGAAACTAACACAACTGTGTAGAAACTAACACAAATGTGTAGGAGAAACTTTGAAGAATTCTATCTTTGCCAAGTATACCAAGTTTATCACCCTGGTAAAATATTATCCAGGTGAATAATTCCGAGCCCAAATCACAGATTACATTACTGGGCAACGGTTTGGTTACTGTATTTAAAAGAAGAGATAACCACCACAAATGTCAAGATATTTTGCTGAAGAAAATATATTTAACACAGTATGCCCTTGGATGCTTTGGTGATAACCAGCTCTAGAAAACCTGAAGAAACTTCAATTTGGATTTACTGTTCCCAGATACAGCAAGGAAAGATGAAGCCTTTACAAAAATTTGCCAGTGGTCAGACAAAGAGGGCTGCAATGCCTACTGGCTATGAACATCAATAAATAACACACATAAGCTGTTTCCTTAACCTTAAGGATGAAACAGAACTTGAACAAATGAACCAGCTGAGATCAACACGTACCTGCTTCCCGGCAGGGAGAGCGCTCATGCCGGAGAAAGAAACGCACCTCACCCCTCTGCATCCCAAATCTCTGCAGAATATCCAGCATCCGTTCATTATCAGCTACGGGACGCTCTGAAAAGGTAAAAGAACAGTTAACTGCTACATCCCACCACAGCTTGGGCACGTACCAAACCAAAAATATCTGTCCACCTTTCACCTGAACACCTGTTAGTACACAGGTGCAGTGAGTGCACATAACCCTTGCCCTCACCCAAGGCATTTCTACTTAGCCCTTAGGAAGCCACTGCATCGCTCCTTGCCTCTGAAACTAAACCAACACCTCTGAGAAGCAGTCCTGGAAAAGTCCATCCCTGAAGGGAAAAGCTGAGGCAGTGCTGCAGCCTGAGGTAAAACACGGAATTCAGAGCTATCAGTTCTAGAGCCTTCATTTTGTTGTGCAAATCACCTTACCCACTCACCACCAAAGGAAATGTGCCCTTGTACCTTTCACTCCTCTTCTGTGACACCTGAGACAAACTTATTCCTTAGCCATTCCTACCCCCTCTTCAAGGGCACTGCTGCCACGATTCCTATAGGGACTCCTTTACTTCCTAATTCCAACGAGAATGAAGAGAGATGCAAAGATGAACTCCCAGGGAAGAGGAATTCTCTTAACGCTGGATGGCAGCCCTTGCATTCAAGCTCAGGCAGAAGCACTCAACACCCTGAAGAGGCTCCTTGGCAGTACCCAGCAGGTCTGATCCTCAGCGTGCCAGCACAGCTCCTGTCACTTCAAGTGTTCTCCCACAGCTCCTGTCAGACACAGATCCAGCTCATTGTCTTGGACAGCAAAATTTTATGAACTTCACAGGAGATGCATTTTGAAAGCCCTATTTCTGATAAACCTTGAAAAGCTGAACTACTTTGGA
This sequence comes from Vireo altiloquus, assembly GCA_013396875.1. NCBI lineage: Eukaryota > Metazoa > Chordata > Aves > Passeriformes > Vireonidae > Vireo > Vireo altiloquus. Next base: position 487,308 of record VZRF01013102.1, on the reverse strand, counting down.
TTCATAGCTCAAAGTAAAAAAAGGATCAGACAGTGAAAAGTGAGCCCAGTAAAAACTTGCCATTTCCTTTCAAATAACTGAGATGAAAAAGTTACATGCACAAGTTCCACTGAATTTCTTTTCCTGCTCTTACTCCCAAGCTCAGGATTCAGTCATATATCTGATTTCTAAGCCTTACTTGCTGCATTTTGACAATAGAAAAACCCAGTGTGAGTCTGCATCTACTAACTTCATTTACCAGTACCCCTCCCTTTCTTTATTACCTTTCTTTAAAAATTTACATACATCACAGCCAGAATATAACTAGAATTACTTACTGGCCTCTAACAGCTTCTTTTGTCACTCTAGACATTCTACCATTAATATTTCTGCCTATCTTAAATGTGATGGCAACAGTGTTGTCAATATATCAAAGCAGTGAATTTATATAGTCAGGATACTGTCACAGTATCCTCTAACAGCACTGGGGCTCATGATCATGTTTGGCCCATTTGTGCTGGATGCCAGACAAACAGAAGATATTGTTCCTGGCCTGAGAAATAAGACAAGCAGACAAAGAATGAAATTAAATACCACCATTTTTGCGCCAGTTTCATTTTTCCTGACACTGCTTTTGTTGGCGGTTTCCTTTCATTATTTAAGCAAGGGGAGGGGGGAAAAAATAAGAAAGAAATCAGAGTAGTTCATTCATATTCAATGGAGTCTTTCAAAAAGTCACTATCTTAATATGAAATAATCTTTTCAACAGGAGAGATTGTTGGCTTTAAGTATAAATGTTTTCAGTTTCATTAAAAAAGGAGCTCCTCACATGTTTTCAGTATGTGAAAAGCTCTTTTCAACATAAAAGTGTTTCTCTAAATGAAAATGCTGCAGCTGTGCTCAAGCAATCTAGGAAGGAAAATTTCTGGAGTCACTGTCAAAAGAGATTAGCTTTACAGAATAAGCAAGTAGGTCACTGTTACAGAAAAAGCAGTCTCTTGGCAGTTACTTGTCTAGACAGCGAAAAACGCTCCTCATCTGCTGAACCTTAATTCAAGAAAAAAAAGGCAAAAACAAACAAAAAATCATCAGTAACACTGTCAGATTTTTGTCTTAAAGGGTATACAGCAGGCTTATGAGGCAGATTTCTAGCAGCTCAGCAATACTTCAGCTGAAACTCTATAATCAAGGGAGATGCCCTTTACACAAGGATTCTGTCAATACCACTCACTGGCTTAAAAGGAAGGTCAAAGAGATTTTCAAATACCAAACAAATGTACATTTGGAAAGCTCAAGAAGAATGGACAATCAGTTTTCTTTTATTTTTTCCTTATCTGTCTCATAGAGGAAAAAAAAGGAGATCTTTATACACACACCCCTTTTGACTGCTTTCCACAGCAGGCAAGGTAGCTGCCTAACAGAACTCTGACAATAATAGGAAGGTCAAGAAATTTTGCCCTGATAGTCACCAAATTTCATACAAAACTGGGAGGACAGGAAGAGTAGTAAACTTGCCCCCCTTCAGAGAACAGAGTGCCTCAAGCACACTTGCAGCAATCTTTCAAAGTAGGCTTAATAAGGTCTGACAATAGAAGCTAAAATTCCTCAGCAAGTGTCAGAAAAAGAAAGAAACAAGCGATGAAAAAGGATCCTAATAATTGAAGTCTGAGAAGTCATTTTCCACAGATCTTTTGTTTCTACCCCCAGAGGTTAGCTGCCCTGCACCATGTTTGTTTTAAAGCAGTTTCATTTGTTCAGTGTAATATGCAAACAAAACAGAAGTCACAGCTAATGCTGGCAGAACACGATAAAGAACTTTGCTGACATCTAAAATGAGATTAGCAAAAAGCTACAAGAATTTCCCTCCCTCTCTGCCTCCTCCCCTCACCAAAAAAAACCCCAAAATATATATGAAAACATATCTTGCAAATGCTTCTTACCGGATGCTACACAGATGCCTAAGACATATTTTATTCAAAGCAACATGAATCCAGTACTCAAGTCTTTTAATGTTATTGATTTGAGACAAATGCATTTTTTTGTTAACAAGTACAATTAGGAACTGTATTTGAAACTTAGTAAGGCGAACTGCCGAGCCCTGCCCTTGGGCCACAACAACCCCAAAGAGTGATACTGGCTGTGGGCAGAGTGGCTGGAAAGCTGCCCAGTGGAAAAGGACCTGGGGGTGCTGGTCAACAGAAGCTGAACACGAGCCAGCATGTCCAAGTAGGCCAATGACATCCTGACCTGTATCAGCAATAACGAGGCCAGCAGGACCAGGACAGTGATTGTCCCCCTGTACTCAGCACTGGGGAGGTCACATCTCAAGTGCTGTGTCCAGTTCTCAGCCCCTCACTGCAACAGAGACATCGAGGTGCTGGAGCACGTCCAGAGAAGGCAAATGGAGCTGGAGAAAGGGCTGGAGCACAAGTCCCGTGAGGAGCTGTTGAGGGAGCTGGGGATGTTTAGCCTGGAGAAGAGGAGGTTCAGGGGAGATCCCATCACGCTCTACAACTCCCTGAAAGGAGATTGTAGCCAGGCAGGGGTCAGCCTCTTCTCCCAGGTAACAAGTAACACAACAAGAGGAAATGGCCTCAAACTGTACCAGGGGAGGTTCAGGTTGGAGATCAGGAAGAATTTCTTCACTGAAAAGCTGGTTAAGCATTTGAACAGGCTGCCCAGGGAGGTGGTGGAGTAACCAGCCCTGGAAGTATTCAAGAAACAATTGGACATAGCACTTAGTGCCACGGCCTAGTTGGCATAGTGGTGTTTGGTCAAAGATTGGGCTCAATGATCGTGTCAAGGTTTTCACCATAAAAATGGACAAAGCTTTTTTTAGTCTCGTAATGACAGCTGTCCAAGCAACATTTAAGATATGTGTTCTTGTGTGTCTCATGATGTCTTTGCAAAAACTAATCTCAGAAAAAGTTCTCTGCTTCACTTTGTTTCTGTGCTGATAACTTGATTATATGAATAAAACATCACATACTATATGGTCCCGCTCACACAGAAGTTCACTTTTTAGCTTAAAAAGAACACTTGGACACTAAGTACTGGCAGACTTCACTTGCTTCTTACTATAGGTGCTCTCCTTTGATTTCAGGACAATCTTGCTACCCTTTCCAGCATACTCCACATCACCATCTTAAAAACCAAGCAAGAATCCAGGTTCGGGAAACAAGAGAGGAACTGCCCACTCTAGCACAGCTCCAACTTCAGAACCAACAGAAGAATCTCATCCCTCACCACAACCACTTGTGCTCTTTAACAGGGTGTGGGCACTAAGGCTAACTATAAATTGAGTAGTTTTACCCAAACCTTTATTTTACTTGTCTTTCACTGTAGACTTAAGTATTGTGTTGATTGAGACAAGGATGTACAATTAAAATACATTCCTAGAAGATCTTTCCATGATGAATTGGTGATTTTATTTTATTATCATTTATGAAGCAAAGCTTCTTTATCTTCTTCAAAGAAGAAAAAATTCTGTTCCATTTTTTAGACTTAGAAATATCAGAAACATTACATCTCTGTCAGAAGCAAGTAAATATCAGGAGATAACTCACGTATCTCATACCATTAAACAAACATCCATCTCACCAAAGACTTCTTTGAACAGATGTGAGCCTGAGCTAACAGCAGACAAAGACAGAAATATAAGCCGTTATCATCTGATTCTTTTATAATCTTGTTGAAAAGCATCTCAAAAAAGTTGGTTCATACATAATTATTTTTCATTACTTAAAATCACATCACGGATTTATCTATCTTATGCCTCTGGATGGCTACCAGTATCTAATGAGTACCAGGGACACAGGAGATAGTCCAGAGCCCCTTCCCATTTAAGACACAAGACATTAGTAATATTTTAGGTTCTATTTGTTGACATATTCTCCAGTTCCAGTGGAGCACGGCAAGTTAGGGAGATCTGAACCCTCAAGATCAAAAGAACATGGAAAAAGAAAAAAAAGTTACAACAAGCCACATGCACAAACCCCTTTCCCACAGGCTTGAAAGGACAGCCAAAAGTAGCTTCTACATCCTCCCTGTCACCCACTTTCTTTAGAGCACTTCATATCAGGTAACTCCCACTACTTTTGTCAACACACTCCTTCCCATCCACACTCAATGTAATTGGTAACACTGAAGGCGTCATCAAAAACAGGAGGATTTATTTTGCCACTGCAGGTGAAAATGGCTGTGGGGTTAGGAAAAAAAAAATTCTCACCTGATGAGAGAACTATCAACCCTTACACTTCAAAACCTCCACATAGGCTGCTAGGGAGGAGGAGGTAGAGAAAACAGCACTCTCACACCCATCAGAGACTCATTTGAGTCACAGAAGGGCTGCACAGACACAAGAACATCTGCACGTTTCAGTCCCCTTCCTTTGGTTAACTCAGTTTGGTGTGTGTGAGCCTTCTTGTGGATGCATTATCATACAGCCAGTCTGACAAAGAAACCAATGAAATGGTAATGCAGAAACTCTATGGGACAGGATCATGTCTGTCAGGTCTCCATGTGCTACCTTCTCAGGAGCAGAGAATGCCCAGGAATTCACCAGCCGCCAGCCTGACCTACCTGAGCCACACCACACCTCAGCCAGGTGGCACTCGCTCTCCCCAGGCTCCTTGCACAGCTCCACCACATCTCTGCAGGTTGTCTCGGGGGTGACTGGCACCTCAGTGAAGTGCTGCTCGTTGTTACTGAGGTACACGGTCAGAAACATCTGCAAAAGACAAAGGTAACAGCACACGGTTACATTCCAACACAAAGGCAGACTGCACCTGGCAGTCACAATCTGCTCATTACGTGCATTCTTTCCAACACAGATAATTTCTGATCAACTATTGTGGGTACAATTTTCAAAACAACCTCAAGTTTCTTTAAGGTATAAGCAAGAGAGACACTACAGAAGTAATCCCCAGATCAACTAAATTACACTGCTGGAGAATTACTCAGTTTTAAACCTGGACCAGGTGCTCCTTCCTTCTCTCTTCAGGTGATGTGTCAGAACTCCTCCCACCTTACTATGTGGGTATGCATACTGCAATCATCAGCCACAGCAGGAGAAACAGTCATCCAGAGTTCAGCAGTAGTGAAAAACAATGGTAATTCCATAGGGTATAAAAAAAGACAAGCGCTTACTACAAAGGCAGTGAAGTGGAAACACAGTTTGCATTTCATGGGAAGGTTCTTAGAAACACAAATCAACTTGCTGTGCCCTTCGTCTCAGCCTGAATACAAGGTCCCCCCCAAACCCCATTCCCAGGACACCAAGGATATTTTCCTTGGCTTCCTCTTCACAGCTGGAGAAGGATCCTTGATCTTTGTTTTTTTCTGTTTAAACACACCACACAGACAGATGTTGCTCTTGCTCATGTCTTTCCTGCCACAACTACTAAACGAAGACTTTAAAAAATTTGTTTCCATATTTGATAGAAAATGTTGATGATTACTGCCTCTGAGCACCATCTTGCTACATGCTATTAATAATAAACTGCTATCAAAGTTTAGCTGCTAGCTAAAAATTAATGTCAATTCTCTTGAGACCTGTTCTCAACATCAGTCTCAACTGGCTGTTAGTCACACGGCTTCCAGCAACGCAAAAATCAGTCAAATATCTCCAGAAAGCAATTATTCCATGAACCATTTCAAGCAACAGCAACCTATACAATTCAGGATTTTTCATACAGATGGAAAAGGTGTTTTCTCAAGAAAAGACACAAATCCTTGTCCTCATTTTTAGGGGGTGAAAGGGGTATACATTCTTAGGAAAAACAGTTCAAATGATCAAAAAGGAAGAAAAGGAGGCCAAATCAAACAAGGGGATAAAGGTATAAATAACCCTCTGAATAAATTCAAATAATTTAAAAAACACAACAAAACCATTACCACAAGCACCATTTCTGTGATTTTGTGTAAATACTATGGAATTAGAGTTCTTTATGCCTTTGCAAAGTGAAATTTAGCCCCATCTGTTTCACAGCTTTAGGAATCCTCTACTGGGGATTCTCACAGAATACAACTGTGCGCATGCACATTCCCGATGTCTCCAAAGCCCTTCCAGGACTCTTCTGAGTGCCAAGATTGCCTTCAACCCCGTGTGAGAGGCTGCCTTTACTCTTAAAAACATTGACAAAAACACTCCAGACTCTGCATGTCTTGTTACACAGAGTGCAAGTATTTGGCCCACTTGTGGCAGTATAAAGACTTGCAAACAGTTTTTCAGGCCCTGGCCCTGCACTAAGAGTACAGAATTTCTGACCTCTAGTTTTGCCCAGCTCCCCAAGACAGGAGTTTCTGATAAATTCCTGAACACTTTCTACAAATATTCACTGAGAGGAAAAAGCCTGCTGAAAGCATGCTCAAAACTGCCTGCTGGCTACATCCCCTCAACCATTTCCTTGTCACTTTACAGGAGGGCAAAAAAAACCCCAAAAAATCAACATGAAAACCAAACAAAAAAGTCAAACTTGGAGCTTGTAAGGGGGGAAACTAGGAGAGAGAATGTAGAGGTAGGCAAGATCAGTTCACCACACATTATGTAATGAAGATGGGCACAATTGTTCTGCTGGCTACAGCACAAGGAGGTAGTGACCTAAATTAAGAGACAAAGCTTTCCAAGCAGGAACTCTGACACTTGGCTTTAATCTTTTGTCACAGAACACGCTGCCTTTCAGATGCAGTGTCTCTGACTCCCCTAGAGGAGCCTGACAGTGAAGGATGTCAGGTGCAGCCAAGTAGGAATATCTCTTAATCACAATTACTGGGGCAGAAGAGTATAAAATAAAAAAGAAGTTCCCAAATAGACTTAGAGCAGGGTTATATAGGTGTGTAAAACACATCAACCCTTCACATTCAATGCTGTAAAACCTTGTATTCAGAACACCAATAAATCACAGCGGCTGTGTGTCTGCAATAACATTTGTTAATTTAGAAGATGAGCTCACAGACGGGAATTAAGAGAAAATTATAAAAACCATGGCATTATACACAAAGCAGACCTAATTTGACCCTAGCATGGCTGTTCACTCTTCAGTGTGCCTGTCTATATCCAGTTGTTAATCCTTAGGATTTAGCAATACAGACAACTACACAGGAAGGATCACGAGTTGCCATTTCCATCCACAATGCTCAGGATAATTACTAATACATTAAGCCAAGAGCACTCAAACCTGCTGTGTGGGGCCCATTTCTGGGACTTGGGAGTATCTGCATTACCTCTAGCCCATATATTCTAGGAACTAAGGAAAGAAAAAGCAACTAAATTGTGAATTCCCTAAAAACATACCTTGAAGTCCTTAGAGTCTAAAGCAACTAAAATATTATGATACTGATGTTATCTCATCCTGCTTCCCTTTAGCTCCAGGGACAATGCTGAGATGATCAAGTTCTCCAAGTAGTTGTGCTCCGCTCTCACTGAATGGTGGTCACGTTTAGCACCGCTGCCTGCTCACCTGCAAGGCCTCCTGGGGTACCCTGCTTCCCACCTGGACACACTGGAGCCTAGGGCAAGCTCTGACCACAGAGTATCCACCATAAAAATGTCTCTTTCCAGAGAGGAGTGGGAAAGGTAAAGAAATCGATGCGAACCAAAAGCCTCCTGGGGCTTCTTGGCGCTGCTCGTCACCCTTGGTGGCTGCTGTGGCTTGCACCACCTTGCACTGGGATCCCAAGGATTCATGCTGCCCCTGGGAATGGTACAGCTGTGACATTCATTAACCACCCTATCAGTTAGTTTATACCACTATTTTATTGCTGTGTGGAAACAAGAAACAAAGGAAAAGAGTATTCTCATGACACCTTGTTCAGAAGCTGGAATCCTTAGATCCAGCTAGAGCACAAAACAGTCTTTTGCTCCTCCCTGAAACTGAAGACGTTAAGACAGTTGTATACAAACATCTAGTAATTTCAAAGGAAAAAAATAAAAAAACCAACATGTGAAAAGTTCAGTTTCAAACTAGGCAGAAATTAAGGACTTGATTAAAAAAACAAAAGGAAGACATCCCAGTCAGACCTTGTACTTTTTTAAAAGATGTCATGAAAGCAAATACTGAAATATCTGACAGTTGCATATAGCCTTGGATCAGGGCTTTTTCCTCTAGATTTTCAAAGACTGAGTTTTAGGAATGTCCAGCATACAGACCAAGCATTTTATAAACAGGACTCAAATCCCTAAGTGAGGTCCAAACTAAAAGATTTCTCTCCCTTTTCCCAGCCCAAAGACATGCTCACTATAGGTACTGAAAAGCTTTAAAATATGAATGCACTGCAGTACGTTTGAATACTTGGGAGAAGCTAAGGATGTTGTGTACCTACTGAAGTAGTTCCTTTTAAAAATCACATCACAGATTTCAGCTGACTCTGCTGCAGCTTAGAAAATAGAAGTTTGCAGTTACGGAGCCACCAAACGAGGCAGTTCGATCGGCTGCACCAAGGACATCAGACAGATGACCAAGGTCACACAAGCTAAAGCAAGGGACAGTTTTTGCAAGGAATGACAGCAGTGTTTGGCTTACAAACAACTGGATGGCAAAGCAGAGTACCGAACATAAGGACCTGGTGTCTCAAAGAAGCCTGCCAGTTAAGACACAAATATATGAAAATCCAAATTGGTGTGAAGTACAACTTTGAGTCCCCTCGGCATGAAATATTTCATTTTATTTCAGCTCATATTATCTATGAATGAGCTCCAACTACAGCCACTAAGTCGGGATTGTAACACACCCAGGAAGAGGAAGGGAACACAGCAAGAAAAGCAACCACACAGGAGGACATCAATTAAAGCAAATCACAAGCCATCTTATAATCCTCCATCCCTCTCCTGCACATCATCCCAAACAGCCTTACATTTGCCTGCAAATCTGACCCACTCATTGCCGAGCTCATCAATGGGATCATTTCATACAATGACACCAATATTAAATATAACAGGGCTCAACATCTGCAAACACATTTTCAACTGAAAGTAAAGTACTTAAGAATGGCTAGCTCTGCAAAAGTGCTAGGCTATGATCACACTACATTTTGGCTCCTGCTTTGTTGCCATACAAAACAAAAACTAAAAACAAAATTTAAAGAGCCAAAACCATGCCAAACCCACAAAAAATAGCTTCCAAGTACATTTGGAACACTAACCTGAGCAAACACATGCCTTATAATTTACATCCATCCAACAAGATATCATTTCACATCAAAGGCCTTGTATCACTCTTCTCCTTAGATCAAAGGCCTCAATTATTGATTATGGGGGGGAAATAGAAATGCAATTTACTTTTCAGCTTTGATGGTGTTTCTGCGAGGGTCAGACTTCTCTTACTCCTTAGTTATTAAAAAGCTGATGTCACACATCTTAGGTATTAAAAGGGTGTTAAACTGGACACTTTCTAACTAATACACTAATAGCATTCAAGTATTCAGGATTCAAATATTCAGAAGAACACTCTTATATGAGGCACGATGCAAATTAAAATACACTTAATTAATTCCTGAAACTACCCCAGTTAAAAGCGACACATTTCCCCCCTCCCCACATTTCTAGGGAAGGATCTAATTCAGATCATAAAATGTCAACAATGGACAACAACCAGCAAAACTCAGTCTCTTATAAAATATAATCAAGAAGAGAATATATTAAAAAAATAACAACCCTGGTTTTCACTATTGTCTGAATTCCCAACTTTATGGAGGCTTCCTGCACAGCATGCACTATACAATACAAACCATGGCAGTACTCACACAGTATTATTCAGCTTCAAAGCCCTTTATGACCAGGAAATCATGACACAAGCAAGCAGTTTCCTATTTTACAGGCAGGGAAACTGAGGCATACAAGAAGGCGAAAACAGAAACAATCCCATTATTTGATAGCCAAACAGGCATACTGTCTCTGGAAAACATGATTCATTTTGTTGCCTTGCATTAGGGCTAATAACATAATTCTGTACCACATTCTGTATTAGCTGCATTTTAGACTGAAACCTAATCCCTTCAAGCACTCATTACCTGTGTTGAAGGTTTTTATATTTCCATAACACAGCTAAGTAATGGTCTTAGCTTGCATAACAAATTTTCTTAGCTCTCATTTTTAAGGATGCATTAAAAGTCGCTCTTCAGGTCTTTTCAAACCTAAACAGTTTCTATGAATTTACATCCTGAACTAAAATGCAATTTTAGAAGCTAGTTTTAGTTAACTGAAAAACTAACAACATAGAAATTTTAGAATCAATAGATTAACTATCACATTTCAAGTACAGGTGACAGAAACGAGAAACAACTGCTTTCACCCACAGTTTACACTACTACTGTCTTCCCTGATAAATACAAAACCCCTCCATACAGTTTTAAATTTAAGTCTTGCATCTTACCTAGTGGGAACAATGATGCTCACCTTCCCAGATGGCTACAAAGAAATCAGTAGCTAAACCAGGTATTTTTGCTGACTTGATGCAACTTTCTAAACAACAGAAGACAGCCTGCACAACAGCACATTTTCCTGTTCTAATAAGCAGCAGTCAGAGCTGGTGCACAGTTACAGCTCTCCATTCAGTGCAAAGCATACCACAACAATAGAGTAATTCAGTGATTCTTCTACATGAAGTTCCTCAGAACCTGAAAACAGTCCTTCAGCAGGCAACATCCTCACTTATTGTGCCTAAAGATTAAGGTAAGCAAAAGATTAAGGTAAGCAAAGATAATAATAGACTTACTAGAAGACAGGCACACGGGATGACTGCTATCCCTGACCCTTTACATATTCAGCTGCTCAATAAGGGTTCAACAGAAACGCAGAGTAAAGTTTAGTATTTGCCTCCAGCCACACCCAAACCCATGGAGCTCAGCTCTTGCCATCTCATCCTCCGCACACACTACTCTGCTTATTTTGTGCTGGCTTTGGGCCAAAAATATGAGAAAGGAAGTTATGATGCAAAGTAGGTGGAGTACAGTAGGAAGCACCATGGGATTGTTCAGATTATTCCCAGTCTATATAAAGCATAGCCCTTTTCCCTTTCAATTGTATCACAGCAGAAAACAAGACTGAGAAAACAAGACTTTACTCTCAATGGCATGGTAGTTTCTACTTGTACAGATCGTTTTAATGATAAGTTTGTCATGCATTTGTACTTCACCTTTAGTAAAAATGTCAATTTTTTCCAGAACTTAAAATACAACGTACATCTACGTGCACTTTGAGGAGGGGATGAGGAAAATGAGCTGGAAGCAGCAAAGAGGAAACCTTCCCCTCCTTTTTTTCCTCCCTCTTATCCTTACTGTAGAGAGAACAGAATGAAAGCCATCTGCTTATGGTATATGCTAGTTCATCTGGGCAAAGGCTAGAGCACAAATGCCACATTACAGCTCACTATCAGGCATCTGAATCATCATTATGGGAATCTGAAGAGCTGCAAGGGAAGCAGCCCGAGTTCTGGCCAAGTATTGTTACTGTCTGAAATTAATGGATGGAGGTTTGTTCTCATTCTACTTCATGGACTGCAACCTCAACAACAGAACTCAGCACTGCAGTTCAGACTTACTAATGACAAATATGCAACTACAATCTTCCTTCCAAACCTTGTAGAAAATCATGATCTTAGATTAGCAATTTTGATTTTGTGAAGTCTATCAGGCATAGCTCAGGACCTGTAAACACAGGATTCCTTCTTTCAGCAGAGCATTATGCACACAGTCTTTAAGAGAGCCTTCCAAACAAAGACTTTTACTTTGAACCCAAGTTACATTTTCCAACTTGACATTTTTCTTCAGGCATTTTCATACACAAGAAAGCAGAAGTCCTCCCACAAGCCAGACACCAGAAAGGCCTATGCAAATAAAGCTCACTATTTTGAATCAGCACTCGGCACAGGAGCAACATAATTCCCTGCTCCTTGGTTGAGCTACCACACATCACACAAGGCAAAAAAAATCTCAAAGGTGGTTTTTAAAGCCACCTATACTTTTGCACTGCAAGTATCTATTGCAACATCAGCATTTAGTAGAAAAAAAAAATTCTAAAAGTTTGTAGTGGGTTGACCCTGGCTGGATGCCAGGCACCCACCAATGCCTCTCTATCACTCCCCTCCATGACTGGATGACAAAATATAATGAAGGATACATACACTGAGATAAGAAGCCAGATATCACTCCCCAAATAATGTCACAAGCAAAACAGACTCAATTAGAGACATTAATTGAACTTATGGCTAAAAATCTCATAACAGGATAATGAGAAGTACAATAAGACCTTTCCCCCACCTTTCCAGCTCTAGCTCTTCCCCCACAGCGGTGCAGGGAGATGGAAATGGGGACTGTGGTCAGCTCATAACATGTTGTTCCTGCAGCTGTTCAGGGAGAGGAATGCTTCCCCTGCCCCAGGTCCCTCCCACAGGATACAGATCCCCATGAACTTCTCCAATGTGAGTTCACCCCAGGGGCAACAGTTCTCCACAAACTGCTACAAGGTAGAGTCACTCTTCCACAGGGTGCAGTGCTTCAGGCACAGCCTGGCCCAGCATGGATCCCCCATAGGGCCACAGGTCCTACCAGGAAACCTGCTCCAGCATGGGCTCCTCTGTCCCCAGCTCTGAAGGTACCTTCCAGGAGCCTGTTCCAGCATAGGCTTCCCTCAGGTTCAGAGCCCATTCACAGCCTCTCAGGTATCCCCCTACACTCCAGTGTGGGTCTCTTCCAGAGGCTGTAGGTGGATCTCTGCATCCCCATGGACCTCCAAGTGGTGCAGAGGCACAGCTGCCTCACCATGGCTGCCTGGGAATCTCACTTCCAGTGCCAGGAGCACCTCCTTCCCTTCCTTCTGCAATGACCTTGGTGTTTGCAGCATTGATCCTATCACATATTCTCACTCTGCTCTTCTCCAGCCATAGTTACATCTGCACAGTATCTTTTTATTTTCTTCTTCCTAAGTATGTTATCCCAGAGGTACTGCCACCATTTCTGACTGTTCCAGCCTTGGTCAGCAATGGGTCCATCCTGGAGCTGGCTGGAATTGGCTCTGCTGGACATGGAGGAAGCTTCTGGCAGTTTCTCACAGAAGCCATCCATGTACCAACCCCCCCCCACCTGGCCATTCAAACCCAATACAAGGATAAACAAACAAACAGGTCCATAAGATATATAAAATACATTAGTTTCAGTAATGTGTAGGAAACCACAGCCTTTTACTGAGCATCCACCTTCACCATCACATAATCTATAGCTTGTTCTGCTCAGACCTGAATCCACATTTAGATTTGCACCAATGTAGTCAAACAACTGCAGAAATTCAGAGTAAACAAACCCTGAATACATTCTTCATATTATACCACACAGCAGCATGTTCACAGATCCCTTATCACTGCCATCTGTGTAGCTCCTCTCCCTCAACATATTCCCTCCCACCCCAAAATACTCTTTCCCTTTCCCCCCAAATCCTTCCTTGTGGCTCCTTACAGACACTGCTTTTGCAATGTAGGACACTTTACCATAAACTCCTGCAAAGCTGTCTGTCAGAAAAGCAAGCCTACACATGGTGTTTGGGCTTGTACTGTTTGGTGTCCTACTTGCAGCTTGCTCCTCCTCCTCCTGGAGCCAGCAAAGAAGAATTGGATTTTGGGAGGCTTGCCCCTTCAGGCAGACTCTGCCTCATCTTCTGCATTCAGCACCAAGTTGTAAACATTTCATACACAAGGAGAACAAAATTAATGTTATTTTCAGGCAGATAAAAAATGATACAGTGTAATTCTTACAACAGATAAAAACTACAGAAAAGGGGCACAGTCCAACCCACACAACATAATCACAGGGGGTTCCAAGTTGCTCCTCCTCCCATTCTTCAGGGTCACAACATGGGCTGTTCCTAACGAGCCTAAAGCCAAGGCAACATCCAAGCATAATGAGTGGGGTTATGAACTCAAGCTTAAGCCTGAATCATCTCAATTTTCTGTACTTGCGTCAAACCCAGAGGAAGTCTTTGTACAAAAAAAGAGAAAAAAGGTAGAAATAACTACATAAAGGAAAATAAAAAGAAAGTAAACTGCTCTTGCTGCTCTAGAGCTTTGAATCCCCCCCCACTCCCTGGGAATAAGTGTTATGGTTCTCTCAGCCTCATACATGCCCAGAGGCCAAGAAAGGGCCACATTAAGTGCTCCCTGTGGAGACTTGGGAAAATTACACGACTCAAGACAGTCCCTTAAAATGCAGGTACTTTCTCACAATGAAGAGAAAGCCCAGGATTTTTCCTGGTAATAAAAAAAGATTTTGTATAAGACAAGACTCTTCCTGGAGAAAAGCAAAAATAGATGTGCATCAGGGATGAAAGCATATTTAACACCACCCACACCTAAACAACACAGGCTATCACAGTATCTGGCACCTGTCCCACCCACACCACACCTCCCACTGCCTAAGACACCAACTCTTTCTGGGTTTAAAAACACTTCTTTTCTGCTTTTCCAGCCAATGCGTAATAATCTCACCAATAATAAGACAATTGACATTCACACCAGGAAGCAACTCCACCTCAGGCCACCAGAACACACAAGGCAAAGCAACACTTATCATACAGCAAGTGCCTACCCATACATCAAACACATTTATTACCTAAATTCTATTTACTAATACAAGGGAGCTGGGCCGGTGGGAGCACCCATGAGGCAAGCAGGGTATGGAAGCAGAAGAGAGGAATTTCTTTTTTTGTGAGTCAATGTATCTAAAACAGTTTAAAAAGAAAAAAAAAAAAACAACACAAGAGAGCAGGAGATTTGTGATATAACAGTAACACAAAAAAAAAATCATGTAGCAAGTCAGAAATATATAGAAGCGCAGAACACTCATTTATTCCAAACCCAGCAACTTCACAGAGCTCGGTGCCAAACACTTTTGAAAATACATCGTATTAGTCACTCCTCCAGGAAAACAGCTGTCAAAACCTGTGTTCTGCCTTCATAAAACAGATCTATGTCCAAACCAAAACACTCATGATACACACAGGTAGGTCAGAGGACACACCATTCTGGCATCTGAAACAACGACACATTTAACCACACAGGTTAATTCCAGTGTGGGAAAAGTCACAGGACATGCTGGGCTGTTCTGTGACACAGGCTGACCAGTCTGGTACCCTAAAATGCCTTACAACAATGGGAAATTCAGAGGCACATTAGCATACCACAAGCTGGGTTGACATCTCCTTTATGCTGCAATTTCAGAACATGCTATTCAGCCATCTACCTTCAGGACAAGCAAAAATCAAACCAATCAAAACTGGGAATTTCAGACCACACAGCACACCAGTGAGCCTGTTTACTGCTTTCAAAGTCCCCTCTGCCTTCCTATAGATTTGCTGGTACAATGTAGAGGCTTCCTTGTTACACCTTCTAAATACACCAGAGTACATTATATGGTTTTGTTAGTCCAACTTAATCCTTACAGTGATTGAGAATACACAAAGATGGTGGAGAAATTCCCCTGTATTACCAACTCTCAAGGGAGGGTAGGAAGAGAATAAGGTATCATCTGACTCAGCCTAAATGGTGAGCTGAGGCACACAATGATCTTCCCAAATCCAGCCATTATTTCTGATTGCACAGCCACATGGCAAATCACTTCCATCATGTAAGTCTTTTAGTTCCTTTTTGCCTTTAGTGCAGGCAGCATTTCCTACAAACCATCACTCAACTCCTCACTAAATTCAAGGGGAAGCTACAAAAGACACGTGGCTTTGGGTGTGGATGGAAACCAAAGGAACAAGACCATCCATTTGAGCAGCATCCTACTATTAAATTAATTAGGTGTAATGTTACACCACACCTTTGCAGAAGGGCAGCTCTTCCCAATGCACCACCAGCTCTGGGTGGATACACACTCCTGTTGCATGGAATGACCTTCACTTGTCACATCCAGGTGACTGCCAGGACACACGGCTTTGCAGACAAACAACACAGCCACCAGCCACACCAAAGATGGCCAGCATGAAATGCCTGTGCTTGGTGATCACACCTCTTTGATAACAGCTGATATTATTATTATTATTCAAAGCCAAAATAGTTTTGTCCTATCACTTCTGGGCTGCAAACACACAGGAAGTCATTAGTAACTAAAGCAGCACCCATTCAGTTGGCACAGAGGACACATTGAGCATTTGCAACAAAACAGATGGATCTTCGTTATTTTGTAAGTTAACAGGGATCAGTGGGGCTAATCCAACACTCGAAGTGATGGGTGGCCAGATGTTCTGACCACATTGTATTAACAGAATGTGTAAAACTACAACACAACTGGGAAGGAGAAATCTGACCCCTTCAGTCAGCCCTTTAGCCCAAGCACCCTGCTCGATCCAACCCTTGCTCCTGTGATGTGGAGCTCTACACACGTTCACCTGTACCATAAACACTCAGGCACTCCACCAGACACTGCAGAACTGTGGCAGATTGTAGAGCTGATCACTGTCTGACAGGTTTTATTTAAGTGCCGCTCACTCCCCAGAGCTCTTTCCAGGCAATTCCAGGCTCTCTGCAGACACCCCAGCTGAGAAGTGAGAGGAAAACAGTTCAGCAGGGCAAGGCAGCAGAGCTTGCTGGGTAGCTTTTGGCTTTACAAGTTGTCACCAAAATCATGATAGTGAACAAGACAGTGTTGTACAGAATGGTGGTTGCTTAGGTGATGTCACATCTACTTTAAATGAATTAAACAGAGCAGAGTTTAAACAAATAACATTCATATTATGCCAGGCTCCTCTTGATTCAAGAGCTTCAGAAGTTGTCCCTTTCAGCCTGGTACTACTTGGCTGCTCATTCAGCTTCCCTGGAGGTAGAAAACTTTTCTTAGCCAACACTGCTAAATGCTATTTGCAAGAGAAGTACCCTAAATAAGAATCTTTTTTGTGCAACACTGATAAATCACTCTGCAGAAGGGCCTCGTGGGCAAGACCTACGGACAACAGCAGAGGCACAACAGTGCAGAGACAAGAAGAACAGAGTGCTGTCTCCATGGCTTCCCTGCACAGACCTTTCCTGGTGGGAGAACATGTTCTCAAAAGGCTGGAAGGTGCAGTGTGGCTGTCGCTAACAAAGTGGCTACAGAGCAGCCTGACAGGACAGCAATACTTGCGGAACATGGCCTGGACATGACCCATGGCAGAGTCACTTTGCCACCTTTGGTGTTTCACAGAAGAGCTTCCTGGCATTCTCCTGGGAGGTCTGGTTAATTTTGCCTGGTCCCTTGCACTCTGCCTTTCATGACTCAGTGACACCTCCCTCCCTCTGTGACTGCCAGAAATCAATCATTCCCTGCTATGTCAGCTTCTCCTGAACACTTGAGTATGTTGGGAGACACAGTTGTACTACAGCTGAGACCAGAGAAGCTCTAACAAATTCTAGGAATACCATCCTTTAGAGGGTCTTCCCCGGCCTAGAATGGCCAAAGATGGCAATAAAGAGTTTCATTTGCCTGGAGAAGTTGAGCAGGAGCTAACAATCGCTGCTCTGCATGGTTCAGGAAACTGATCTGGGTAAGATTCTGCATTCAGGGCAGCAAATGCTTATGTCGGATGGAGAGCAGAGTGAAAAAAAGTCTTTGCACACTCTTTCAAAAAAGTAAAAAGTGCACTAGACAAGCCACCATCCTCAGGTAACAGGGAAATTAGCAAGTGTGTTTCTGCACATATGTGACAGAAACAGCTGAGTTAGAGACCCAGTTACAGGGAGCAAAAGCCCTCCTGTAGATTCACACTATTTGCTAGCCCAGACAATTTGCACAACTTCAGCTTTGTCCAGCAAAACCAAGGAAGAAGAGAGTGAGATGCCTGTGTCTCGCTGAAGAGGCTTCTGGCTACTAAAAGCCAAGACGGAGACAGTCACTTTGTAGAAGGTCAAGCCTCCACATTCTTGAGAATGCAAGAAAGATACTCTACATCAATGCTTGTGTAGTCTTCCAGCTCCTTGTTTACACACTCACAGGCTGCTGCTACACTGGAGTTACTGAGGTTTGGCACAGAACAAAGCTCAAATGGGGTAAAAATTACAGCATTAAAAAAGAACCCACGGAAGAAGATTAAAAAAAGGATTTTTCTGTTTTAAACGACAGAAGAAAAATTAAGGTAAGAAAAACACATAATTCCAGAGATTCTCCCTTCGCTTTCAATTCAAAGAAACAATGGGATTTAACACCCTAATGAAATAGAGGAAAACTAGTAATCTAAACTTTGATCTAAATTACTCCTTAAGCAGTTAAGTTTCACAAAATAGAAGTATCAAATGACAAGGAAAATCTCCTAACTCATTCAATAAAAACCCAAAAGAAACCGCACATGGTGCTTCTTATCCAAGATACACCTTAAATGGTGAGATAAGAACATTTGTTTTATATACTTGTAAAAGATTTGTAAAGAAGCATCTCTTTTGGGGCCCATTCTCAAGTGTGGAACACAATAAATTACCACCAAAGTTCTCACCCCATTTGTGATTAGCCCTACAAATCATTTAAATACTTATGTTGGATATGACAGACCTGTATTCCAGCTGCACCACAACGTACCAGTTGGTTTGACTCTACAGGTCCACCACATCCCAGGCTGAACTCGCTGCATGACCTCTAACAACTGGCTTGACCTTCCTGCAGCTTCTGCCCACTTTATTCAATGTTAGGATACATAGCAGTTTGCATTTTACAGATCAAATGATAGATATGGAGTAACTGAATGTAATAATGTCAGAACCTTTAAAGTCATGTCCCTGTCAACTGTGGGAACATGTCCATGTTTTGACATGAGTTTGGGTATTATAACCCAGATACACTGCAGATAAAGGCTTTTAAGAATCAATTTTATTATCAAGAAAACCACACAGACTGAGTGATAACTGCATCACAAGCTTGATTTTAAAACGTCTATGCTTTACTTTGCAAAAGGATGAAATAAATATACAAACAGAATTTTTTAAAAACCCAAAACCACAGAAAAAAAGCACGAAGTTTTCCCCTATTCTTCCTTTTTAAAAAAAACACCAGTAAAAGGTAGGGCACTGCACACAGCCATCTACCAAAAGCATCGTATCATATTAAGATCTGGAAGCACCACAGTAGCATAGAAGAAATTGGTACAGAAACTATGTTACCAGCTCAGTAAACAAATTCTTGGTATTACCACCACGGAACCAAAACCCAAAGGGTTCATCCTTAGACACCAGTGTGCTCAACGTCCACATAATACCATCCCTATGGCGAAATACTAAATGAGGACACAGGCATGACTAACTCTAAACAGCAGCAACAAGATCCTGAATATTAATGATTAACTAAACGCAAACAGCAAAAGCAGAAGACAACTTTGTGCCCTTTAACACGTCATTGTCACAGTTGCTATTCTGTCCCAAACTCACTCACTGTTCCCTCTCCATGAACGTTTATCCCAAACTACAGCAAGTTATCCAACATTGTTTTAAACAACATTTCAGATCTTTCATGTTTCACAGAAAAGTCTGAAACCTCTAAACCAGTTAAGCAGTAGTGACTAAGATAATTAAGTACACTTCACGTGATGTCCAGGATTTCTGGTGACCTTTACTCACAGTATCATCCGACTGTTTGGGAACTGAAGATCAAAAAGACTCTGCCTGACTCACAAGTGACTAAGCTGAGAGAAACCAGGCCTCAAGATAATAAAACTGAGAGCAAAGAGAAGTTTTATCTGCTCGTTACCCCCGAATAGGTGCATCCTCCAGTTCCCAGAGCACTAAGTTTTTACATTTCGAAAGACCATGAAAGCCCACAGATTAAAAGGATCTCGGTGTTCCTTTGTTATCAGTGGGCACATGCACAGGGAAGCAAGCAGTCCTCCTTCAGCTGTGCCACCAAGCCATAGGAGGTAGCTGAGCCAGTCTTCTCAGGGTTCCCTGGCTCCTTCTCCAGGGAGGCTGTACAGCAGCGAGGCACAGCACTGCTGCACGTAATTAAACAAGCTCCGTAACACACAGAGTGGGAGAGAAAGGAGAGTCCCCAAGGCAGGCTGCTAACAAGGACAGAGGCTAGACAAATGGAGCACTTTCAAGACTGTTTCTTCATCAATAATTTGAAAGGAATGTTAGGCACACTGCCATCTCACTAGTTTATTCTGTGGAAATAACCTTTATACCTGCCTCTTTTAAAGTCCAACTGACTTGCATGTGAATTAATCCCACAAAGCAGATCTGCTCACTAAAAAAGCAGAGATTCCATCTGACAACACCAGGAAGGAGAAAGCAAAACAAAATTCCATGACTTATCCATCCATCCCAAACTTCATGACTGCATATTAGCCCTCAAAACTGTAAATGCAAGAGCCCCATGAGGCACTCAGACCCTGAACTGTTCAACAGATCAGAAGAGGCATAATTAGCTATTCCCATGGTCTCCACAGCTTTATCTGCTATGAATTTGTAATACTGCCCTTCCCCCATTCCTGATAAAAGCCACATAAAGAAACAAAGATATTTAATGTACTGCTGTGTAATAGAACACAAACTGCAGGTAGAGTGCTATGGTATTAAAAAAGACACATGAGAAATTAAATGCATTTAAAACTATTCCTGGAACAATTATTCACTGGATAGAAAAAAGAAAAAGTAAAAAAGATCTTGTTGTAACAGCATGAAGCAAAGGGAGGGGAAAAAGAAAAAGAGCACTGGGAACTGCAAGGCAGTATTTTCTATTGTGCATAATGACAGGTCAGAGTCTGCAAGAGAAGTGCAAGATGTTTAAGAAGTTTAGGGCTCAGAAAGCACAGCAAAACAATCACCTAAACTTTATTTAGCATTCTAGACAGAATACTTAAACACTGAGTACCACATTAAAGTGTTTTAATATAATATTAAAACTTTTAAATTATTAACCTTAAGTGGATATTCAGTTAAAAGAAGAGTTAATAAACTAAATCCTCCAATCAGATGAAGATGTGCAGTATGTTCTTTGAAGAGCTCACAGTCTGAAACCCCATTCATGCACTGAAATCCACAAAAGGGGACAAGGAAAACAGTGTTAATGACTGATAAACCTGATCAGAGCTTAAATAATTAAAAGACCATAGGAAACAGGGCTGAGATCCTACAGTTCACTTACTGTTCTCATAAACTCTGCTGGGGGTCAGTTTGTTTATGAACTTACAGCTGCTCATCTTACAAAGTGCAAGAGATTCATTTCTGCTAAAAGTTCTTTAGTTAAACAACCAGAAAAGTGTTTCCTAAGAAAACTCCCAGAGACAGGCTACTACTAGACTATCTCCGTAAATCAGAATCCATATGGCAGTTCCAATTAACTGCCTAACGGAACAAGCAAAACAGCTTTAATTGTAGGGGTTTTTTAAAGATAAAAAATACACATATCCACAAACTAGTGAGCATTCTGCAATGAAAATACGTACTTTTAAGTGCTTACTAGATGTGGCAACTCCAAGAAGCTCACCTGGGACAAGATGTTAGACTTTAGAAGGAAAGCACTACTCCTTGTGGTATCACAGTTGCAGTGTTACACTTGAAAGCTTAACTTGATTAGAAAAGAACACATGGTTATCAAGAACTTCAGTGTCAGACATTTCAGTAATTTCTGATGATAGAAAGCAAAACTTATTAAGGAATTAAAATGCTCTCCAGTTCGCCAAGTTAGTCCCTAACAATAAAGGTGCGTGTCTGGATCCATCCTCATTTCAGGAGGCCCCCAGTAACCACTACACATAATTCAAATTGAAAAATTAATCCTTATCTAGATCGAGAGGGTTTGATCCAAAAAGTTCTTAGTATTAAAGGGTAGCTCGATCTACCACATCCCACGATATGACAGGAAAAAACCCCAAACATTTATCCAGCATGCATAATGACCCAAATTATTTCTCAATACATGCGCCTTTTAGGGTAATAATGTAAAATAAAAGGAGAGATACCAATTATGCTGTGGAAAAATATGTTATTTTAGAAAGTGTTTCCAGCTCCTTTTCACTACTTAACATTACCAGTCACACTCCCACAAGCCTTCACAGATGAAAGGTGAGACAACCTCACACAGCTTGCCAGCATTAACCCTGTTATTACCTTCATCAGCACAGCTACACACAAATTACTTCTTAGTACATCCTCGTGCAGACTTCCAATCACACTGCCCTGACATATGGTTACAGCAGCAGTTTAGCTCCTATCTGTCATTACCACAAGGAAAACATTCCCATTTCAGGGTAGTCTCCCAAGAGCACGAGTAGTTATACTGCTACAGCAATTTCCCAGCTTTTCCCTGGCAGCTGCTCAGAGGTGAATTCCTGGGCTCACGTTGCCTGTATTTCCCACTTGGGGGAACAAACTGTGTTGTTAAATCCTTTGCCCACGCTCTCTTCTGGAGTACAGGAGATGGACCTGGAGCTGAGAGTTAAAAATCATATACAGATGGGGAAAAGAAAGAGACATCCTAAACTTTAGCAAACAAAACATTTTGTAGACAGTTTAGGGCTGGCCTACTGCTTCTCATTCAAACAATGCACAAAAAGATACTGAAGTCTATGAACACTTCATGACTGAATAAATAAAAGACTCCTCACGTCCTGCTCCCTCCTTTCTTCACACCCTCCTTCTCTGCCCACCTTAAACTCATAATTTTTTTGTGAAAAGAGAAATGAGATTTTTTTTAATTAACTAAAAGACAGTAAGGAAATCTGAAAAAAAGCTTTTTAAGCTGAATTAAGTTTTAATACTTATAATACTTACATTTTTAATTCCTTAAACCACTTTCAACCCTCACAAATCTTTCATTATTTGCAGTAAACACAATGTGAAAAGGCTGTATTCATCCCTTTATTTACGTGTTAAAAAACAGAATCACTAATGAGTTGAGTCATCAGCCAAAGAGAAGTCTGAGCCACCGGGGCAATGCATACTCTGGAACTTGTCACCTGCCAATGCTGATGGGATATGACTGCGCCTGTTTGTTTTCTCCTTTATTTGAACTCAGTGACAAGGAACTCACCAGCAACAGCATCTCCTGGAGATTTCACTGATACATGAGGGTGCCTACCTAGCTCTGTTTTGACATGGATTTAATTAACACCTTATAATATTTACTGCTTGTTTTTCTAAGTCTTTATAGGCAGACAACACCACTGTTGCACAACACATTGGCTATTTAATCTAGCTGGGCTCATATTCTGTCTGTTCCTCCCTCATTAGCTATAGCAATCGTCACTCAGCCTTCTCTAGTGTTCTGCGAGATCAAATTATCGCTCATTATTTCCTCCTAATTGCAGAGGAAGAACCTCACACCTATAGCAAAACAAGCTTCCCTCATACACCCACATCCTTCCAGCATGGATTCCCAGTTTCACCTTTCAGTACAGTTCCTTTATTTCTTGCTTCAGTCAGTTCCTCGAAGAGTTAAACTAGAAATAATCTTCAATACAAGAGTGCTGTTGAAAGAACCACCTATGCGTGCAAAGCTACTCGGTAAGACAGGCTACATGGCCCGGGGGAGGAGGGCAGAGAGAACACTGTAAAGCACCCTCAATTCGGACTAAATAGGCATAAAGCTTGTCGGGATTTTCTGTACATACTCCAGTCTCTCAGAACAACAGAATATGGATTTCACGGGGCATCCCTGCTGGTAAACCCAGGTATTTAGTGGCAGGTGTACTTTCAAATGAAACTATTTTACGTCACCACTTTCACACATATTGTGCTGGAAACTAAGAAAAAGCTGCCGGTCTTTGCTTTCATCCAACCTGAGCTGACAAAAGCGGTATAATTTTAAAATTCATATTAAAACTCCTTAGAGGAGGTGGTGTTCCGTGTGCCTTTTGAAAGTGTTAGAACAGAGACACCTCCCAGAGCCGGGCAGGTTTAGCACACACCGCTGCCAACAGCTCCCGAAACTCTCCCGGCCGAGGTCGGGAATACCTGCCCCCGAGAGCTCCTAAGCACTCTGAACCGTAAACAACATGGACACCATCTTCCTCTGGGAGCCCGGGCACTCCAAAACAAAACCACCCCCAACCCCCCAGAAGCAGCATGGCTCAAACCAACTTCTTAAGAACTTCGCACCATAAAAAAAAAAAAAAAAAAGAAAGAAAGAAACAAAACAAAATAACACAACAAGAAAAGAAGAAGAAGAAAGCGGGATGCAGACGAAGTGCCCGTTTCGCCCACGGGAGCAGCGCTGTGGGGAAGCCTTATCCCTCGGGAGCGGGGTGAAGGCAAAGCCCCGGGCGCTGCGGGCTCCCCTCCACCCCGCGCTGCTGCTGCTGCTGCCGGGGCCCCGCGGCCCCCCCGGCCCTGGCTCGGCTCCAGCGGGCCCGTCTAACAAGTTGATTCCGGCGTGAAAGAGAAAGAAAAGGAAAACCTGGGAGGGGGAGGGGAAGCCCCTGCGCGGCCGCGGAGCCCAGGCTGAGCGGGGGAAGGCGGGCAGGGAATGCCGGAGGGACGGAGGGTCGCCTCCCACCANCCGGGAGCGGGGTGAAGGCAAAGCCCCGGGCGCTGCGGGCTCCCCTCCACCCCGCGCTGCTGCTGCCGGGGCCCCGCCGCCCCCCCGGCCCTGGCTCGGCTCCAGCGGGCCCGTCTAACAAGTTGATTCCGGCGTGAAAGAGAAAGAAAAGGAAAACCTGGGAGGGGGAGGGGAAGCCCCTGCGCGGCCGCGGAGCCCAGGCTGAGCGGGGGAAGGCGGGCAGGGAATGCCGGAGGGACGGAGGGTCGCCTCCCACCACCCTCCACGTCCGCAGGGTCCATNNNCCATTTTCCCTCCCGCTGCCCCGCTCCAACTTTCCGCTCGCCGCCGCCCGGGACTCACCGGCATCATCTTGGAGCCGAACCGCATGGGGGCGGCCGGTGCCGGCCCCGCCGCCCGGAGCGGGGAGCGGCGGCCCGGGGAGCGGAGGGGCTGCGCTGCCGCCGGGACGACCTGTTGCGGGAAGCGCTCGGCTCGGCCTCACCGCCCGCCCTCCGCTTTGTTCCCACCGGGAGCAATTCCCCCACCACCGCCTCCACCCCCAGCTCCGCTCCGAAACTAACCCCGGCCGGGTGAGGAGGAGCCGCCGCGCCCCGCCCGCCGCCCACCCCCGGGAGGAGCTGGCCCGCCTCCTGCCCCCGCGGGGCTGCCGGCCCGGAGCTCCACGAGGGGGGTCAGACCTCCCGGGGCTCGGGGCTCAGCGGGGGTTGTGCCGATCCCAGATCCATGGGAGTCCCCTCGGGTCACCTCCTCCTGCGCACCGCTCCGAACCGCGCCGGTTTCGGGGCCCCACGGAGGGCAGCGCTACACGCAGCCCGGGCTTCCCTGGATCGGTAGCGGGAAAGCGCGGGTGGGAAGCCACTGGCCAAGGTCAGGTTTCAATAGCAGATCCTCCCACCACCTGATCTGCGAGCCTCTGCCGTCCCCACTGCCTCAGACGGACCGTCCTACACATCCCTTTTAACTCCTCGTGTCCGCAGTCAATGGAGCCTCCCTGCCCAAGGCACGCTTTATTTTTTTGTTATTTTTGGTTGGACTTGGTGAGTCGATCAAGTCAGACGTCATTGAGATGACAAAGTCTTAGTTGGGCTGTCCGGAAAACATCCCCACAAATCTTTTGCACCCGCTTAAAAGGTGAAGGGCAAAAGTTCTCCCTTCCTTGGACTAGTGTGCAGGACACCCATTTCAAACTCAGGCACTTTGCTGGCAGCACTTCGAAAGCTCACGCAAGGCTTGGAAGAAAAGTATATTCAATCGGCACCGTTACGGGGCTCTCTCGGCAGGAAAACCAGCTCCATCTGCTTTTCCTACTCGTATTAAAATCTTAGCAGTAATTAGGCAGGATAAAAGCGGAGAGGATTAGAAGTTCCCAGATGAAGGAAGAGCAAAACACGAACCTACTTAGTATACAAAGAGCCCTTTTTCTAAAGCAGTGAAGAAACTTTGAGAGCATTAATAACTCCCCGCCCGCCCCCCAGGAACTCCTAGGCGGTAAGCAAGCACTGTTTAATACAATATTGCTGCAGCGGAAGGGACGGGGATGAAATCGCGGCCGAGCCGGGCCGTGTCCCCCGGGATGTGCTTGCCCCGATCCCGGGGCCGCTCCCGCATCCCTCCCCCCCCCACCCCTCTCTCCGCGCTCCTCGCCCCCGCTCCACGGCCGGCCAATGAGGAGATGCCGCCGGCGGCATGACGTCACCTCCCCGGGCGCCCATTGGGCGCCTGGCGAACACAGCGCGGTGTCTCCCGGCAACGCGGTGACGTCACGGCCCCGCCCCGCAAGCCCTGGCTCCCTGCTGTCCCGGCGGGAAGCGCGCGCCTCCAGCGGGGCCGCTGCCCGCTCCCCACGCGGTTCTTTCACTGAGGCGCAGGGGACGCGCCGCCCGAACCGCCAGCAAAGCCCCACACTGCTGCTCCCGCCGCGCATATCCCACTCCCAAACCCCGCGGACATCCCACCGGCAGGGTGGATCTGTGAATTCCAGCTCTTTCCCCATTTACGCCCTTTCCGATTCGCTTCTCCACTGCCCGCATCCATGGGTCAGCCTACGCACAGAAGGTTTATAAAGCCAGTTTTCATTTGGTAGATTTTTAAACTCATACTTTAGATTTCTCTTACGGGATAAAAATGTTACAGGTCAAAGCATGTGGCAATGGAGAAGCGAAATTCTTAGAATCGTGGAGTAATAGAATCACTGAGTGTGGAAAAGCCCTCTAAGATCCTTGCGTTCAATCATTAACCCAAGACTGCCACCTCTGCCACTAAACCTCGTCCCTAAGCACCACACCTCCGTGTCCTCTGAACACTTCTGCGGAGGGTGACTCCCTCACTTCCCGGGACAGTCTGTTCCAGTGTGTGACCGCCCTTTGAATGAAGACATTTTTCCCAATATCCAAGCTCAACTTTTCCTGGTGCAACTTGAGGTCATTTCCTCTTGCCCTATCACTTGTCACTTGGGAGAAAAGATCGACTTCCACCTGACTACAACCTCCTTTCAGGCAGTTGTAGAGCACAATAAGGTCCCTCTGATAATCCTTTTCTCCAGGCTAAACAACCCTCAGTTGCACCTCAGAAGCCTTAGTGCTTCAGACCCTTCACCAGCTTTGTTGTCCCTCTTTGGACACACTCCAGCCAACAATTCCTGCTGAATTTTTAGAAGTATCTGGCTGGTAAAGGATAAAATCAGGAGCATGATCTTTTAATGTACTCCCTGAATACAGACACAACAAAAATTCCAATAATAATTAGAATGTTAAAATAATAATTTTAAGCCTGCAAAATAAACCTGGAAATGGTTAGGTAAAAATCAAGTAGAAAAGATGCTTCAGATGAGTGTGTGTGAGAGGTAGCCACATTTTTCTACCACATGCATCTTGTAGGCCAATCCACAGAAGTCTCTTTCGGCTCAAGTTCCGACTTTGACATCTTCCACACAAAACCACAACCCCATCCCTGCTAAGGAAATGAAGCTCCAAGGGGTGCATCTATTTATTTCCAATTCTGTGCAGGCTCTGTGACTCATACACTGCAGTGAAGGCTCTCACTGCCATCTGGTCTTGCACTTTAGATCCCAGCTCCTCTCCAGCAGAGGGGACAGTGCTGGCCAGGTTTGCAGGTAAATTGGGGCCAAAACCACTTGTATATGTGCCTATCTCAGCAGCACTGCTCGCCCTCCCTACAGCATTCACATTCCTGCTTCTCACAGGAACTCAGACATGATTTCACTAGATAAGCATGGCATGAATTTCTCACAACGGGTTATTAATTACAGGAAAGACTTTTTGGTTTATGGGCAGAGAGATGACGGTTCCCCCAAAGAGGGCAGAAATATGTGAGGGTTTCTGACCACACAGGTTCAATCTCCAGAGTGCCAGCAGTTGGAGATAACTGAGTCACGCACAGGAGCATTGGCAAGGGGCAGCAGTTCCCAGTCCTGCACATATAGAGCTATCAGAAAAAGGAAGAGGAGATCCACAGAATCTGGGGCCAATGGCATGGACAGCTGAAGCTCTGCACCTCTTCCCTGGTTCCCACTACTTTTGGCAGCCTAAACAGAGCATGCTGCACTTGACTAAGGCCACATGCAGTCCCCTAGAAGTATTCACAGCAAGGGTTCAGGGGAAGTTGATATTCATGGAATGGCTTGAAAAGTATCCAAGAAAAGGAAAAAAAGTCCACCAAACCACTAAAAAAAAATGTAGCAGAATCATTCTTCTTTGCACAGGAGATCTATTTGATCTGAACCACGGAAACCTGCAGCAGCAGAAAGACATTACAGTCAATATTGGTAATGATAATCCAGTAGAAATAAATAGCATCATCTTTTCTTGTCATTAGTCTTTCCATACAATGGGATGTGTAGGAGGGGCAGGAAAAACATTGCTGTACTTCATGCTCTCAGCACACTACTTAGAACTCAAAACCTCCACTTAATTCCTTCAGTGCTGTATCTAAGCAATTTTAACAGTTACTTCACATCCTCTGCTCTACCAGACTGCCTAAAATTGCTTCCATACCAGTCAAGTCCGGTTTTACAGTGCTTTTACAGACAAAATTAGGAGGATTATCGGGTAACATTTCTTTTGCATTAACTCTTAAGAATTTAAAGGAAAAAAAAAAAGCTGTACCTGTTGGTTGTTTTTATTAAACCCTTCAGTTCTTCAGAAAAAAAGCTGAATATGATTCTTAAACTGCTTCTAAGATAGTAATTTCAGAAACTGTCAGAAATCAAGAGAGCAACATCAATAGAAGAGGTACAGGAGGGCTGGGTTAGAGTTGCTGTCCACTGCCACCTACTGTTAAAACTCCACCGAGTCAGACTTGTGAGCTCTAATTCCCGAAGGATGTATTTTAAGAGCCCAGAAGGAAGGGAAAGCTTTGGAATTGAGACTGCTGTGGAGAAAATAAAATGAACTAAAAAAGGAACATGCCAAGAGAATTGCTCACCTAAACTCATCGGTCTGTGGCACAGCAGCTTCACAAGTTTGGATTTTTTCCAGCAACATTGAAATTCTGGCACCTAATTTACACAGGTAGTCTCCAGCTCAAGATAAGACTTTTCCAGGCAGTGATTCAAATCAAAGCCCTCGATTAGACCGTGTGGTCAAACTTCCTCACTAAGAGAAAAAGTAGCTAAAGAAAAAAACCCGGATGGTTTAACACTTTCAGCACATTCACACAGTTCTGCTAATTCACCAGCTGCCCTCTTGTTGTTAGATTAATTTCCACTATTTAATGCTGCATTCCTACTATTTGATTTGTTTTCAAAACATCAGATAACAGACCTTACAGCAGAAACAGTTTTGGGGAAAACATGCAGAAATTACTATCTCCCAGCTGGAAAATAAAGTTCCTTAATTCATAGAGCCATAGAATCATTAAGGTTGGAAAAGACCTCTGAGGTCATCAAGTCCAACCATTAACCCAGCATTGCCAGGTCCTTCACTAAACCATGTCCCTAAGGACCACGATGATAGATTTTTTGAACACTTCTGGGGCAATGATTCCATCGGTTTCCTGGGCAGCCTGTTCCAGTGCTTGACCAAGTTCCAAAGTCTGCAGGCAAGATTTACAAAATCTTTTTTAAAATTTGCTGACAACATCAGCTAGGACATCCCACGTTATTCCAGTGGCTACTTCCAAAGCAAAAGCCTTTGGTCTATGCCACGTTCAAAGCAGTAGATCAAGAAGCATTTAGCAAGAGTAAATTTTAAATTAAGACACAGTAGCTTGCCACAACTTCCACCAGCCCAGTTCTCTAAGTGTAAAGTTTTCTTGGACATGGAGGAGTGATACAGTAGGCATACCTTCCTCCTGGAGACAAGCCACTTCTCTCTAAACTTGCATCTGGCAGCTGAAATGAGCCTCTTCAGCTGCAATCCTTTGAGGGAGTTTATCACATCCATGCATGCTTAATGTAGAACATCATCAGCCCCCTACTCGGATGGTGTGTGTTTTGTGGTCACACCAAGTCCATTTTGGTTGTGACATACTTCCTCATTCACACGCAGATGAAATAGATTTAAAATCTAAACAAATAACTGTATTCTGTCGCATTCCTATGCCACAGCAGAAACAAAATCTAGACTTTCCCAACAGAAGGAACAGCTCAGTACCTCACTCAGAGGCGTGAGAGCCAGTGCCTTGCTTTGTGATAACACTTACTACTACACAAAGTAAATATAAACTTCAATGATCACTGTATATAAGAGCTAGTCATGCATATAAGCAACTACATAAGACAACAGAGGTTCAGACTCTGTAACTTTAAAGTTAGTTAAAAATTACTTCTTGCTTAACTTGCATCCTCTCTGTAAACTAATCCCATTATCTAAGTTGTGACAGTCCCACATGCACCCACTGCACAAAGTACATCCTCAATCATGTTACTCAGTAAACTAATAGTTGTACAGAACCAGCAGCACTCAGAAAACACTTCTGAAATTTGCACCAATTTTGCTGCAACCTATTCGGGTATTAAGCTAATCATTTAAATACAGCTTCAAAGGATAATTCTCTAAAAATAGATAGTGTCATTAATATCACAAGCATCACTCACTTTAAACAGAAGTCTTCAATTTATTCCAGATCAACCACGAATTATTTAACTTCAGTAAACTAAAGCTTCTCCAACTTCTCAAGTTACTTGCTGGAAGAAAATTCTAATTCCTCATTCAAAATTCTTTTCTATGTAATTTAAATTTAGTGTGGGTTTTTTTCCCTCATAGGTAATTTAACAACCAGCCAGCTAAAGCACATCTGCACTGTGTCTTAAAAAGAGGAGAAATGAACTTCCTCTTCCATTAGGCCCCAGAATCTTTCAACAAAATGTAGGCTGGCACATATTAGCATTTTGTATGCATCACACATAGCTGCCATTCTTCTCAATAACTAAATTATATTCACTGCACTCACTCTGGTCCCTGTCAATTTATCTGAGCACAGATCCTGACAGAAGACCCTCTGTAACAAAACGTCTGTTTAGGGCAATTACAGCGGTTTGGGAAAGCTGTACCTGCCTGCAGCCACTCACCCAGCCCCATAAGGGAGCTGGCTAGTGAGGAAAACAGGGAAGAAACTGAAAAACATGCTCATTAGGCACAAATATATTCAGTTGTTGGTAACAGAAATTCTGTGATCAAAATCCCATTCCTTACCAGAAACTTTAAGACACTGATTAGCCACACCGTGAGACTGAACCTTCATCCCAGCTGGATGTTTGGAGAATGTGGAGAGTTAAATGAACGCTGCCATTTTACTGTTGCCTCATCCCTATTGCTCAGCTGCCAAGAAGCTAGACTTAGCTCATGCTAGCAGTCCCTCTGGAGTCAAGAGAGAATAAAACCAGAAGGATTTCAGAAAATACAAAATTATTTCAAGATCAGGTCCCCACCAATTTGGTTTTTTGTAAAGTGACTGCAGGACTGAGCAGACCATGCCTTTGTAAACCTCTTCTCATGGTTAATTAATCTATTTTTTTTGCACCTTCTCACACAGAGCTGTAGTCCCGTGCCTCAGCGTATCAAATTCTGCTTGAGATAACCCTGGCAGACATGGGGACATCAAAAGTATTGGTGAAGTTTGTGGTGTCTGTGATATTTCACCAAGCCGAACAGATGAGACACAAAGACATTATTGGTGTCTTCACTGAATTATCTTTATCATGGTGTAAGTATGTGGTAGCATACTGAAATTAAAGGAAGTCCTTGGAACTTACATCAAAACTGAGCCCTTCTTTATGGTGCAAACTAATTCTGTGTCCTAGGGCTTGCAAACATCCTGCAAGAGAATAATACAGAGAATTAGCAAATTCTCTGTTATCTGATGAAAGCCTCTTATTTTTTTTATCTAAGCTTGTTCACCAAGGTTACTTTTGAGTACAGCTGAGTGAGGATTTGTAACCTGATCAAGGCAATATGCTATCAGTACCTGATTCTGCAGTCCTCTCTCAATGGAGGTATATTGACTACAAGAAAATAGAAAGGGTATTTGTCTGAACACTTGTCCTTTTGATCCCCCAAGTACATGATTTGTAATTAACTATTATTAGTTTATAATTAATATAGTATGTATCTACAAACCCCAGTTTTCTTGTGGATTTGAAAATACATTAGATATTTTCTTGAAATTTGAAACAGAAAAACATATTTGATGAAAGTTTGACTGTGCAACACACCTGGCCTATAAAAACTACTCAAGATTAGTCTGGTCCCTACACTATCAATTCAGAATAATCTACAGATGTTGTATTTTCTATCCTCCTGTCTTCTGCTTGTTTTCCTTTTGCTTCTACCTCTCATTTCCCATTGAGCATCATATTCTTCTGCCTCTCAACATCAACATATGATTACTATCAGATACCTAATATACAGGATTACAAATAAATTAAGGGGTAGATGTAGATTTTAGAGTCAGTTTCTCAAACAGTGTTTTGTGCAACCATGTAGCACTACTGGGTCCAAAACTGATTAAACTGCAAAGGATCCAGTTAAATATTTATATTGGTTTAATTAAACTGGGATTACATTCATATCTGAAGCTGACTTCATACCACAATATTTACTCATTTACCTATTAAAGGATTAGAAGTTTCAGCTGCAAAAGATTATTCTGTTCAGGTTTACACTCCTGTCTGTGTTTATTAAGAACATTCTCAAAGGAAATTTAAATATTAGTTTTTTCTAATTTTTAATGCCTTTCACGAAAAGACCTATAAGCAAGAAAGACTTAACTCTGCCTTAGTGTCCAGCAGCCTGAATGAAAATATAGCTGTGTGAATAGACCAGACTTCTTTCAAATTTAACATCTCTTTAAAAAATCCCTAATATCCATAAAGTGAGCAAATTGCTGCTGCCCACGAAAAGAAAACAAATCATGTGGGAAAGCCTTTTCTATTTTTCTATTGATTACACAAACTTAATAAAACAAATCTGTTATCCTCCCACCCAACTTCTGCTCTTACCCTCAGTTTTTGAGCACGTTACTCCTCTTTGCTCCAATATTCCATGTTAACATGACAGTTCCTGACCTACTTACACGCTTTCCTTCACCTCCAACCCCTGCTGCTAAATTTTTTTCCTCACTCCCATCTTCTCAGATGTCTTCTCGTTAGCTCCTGCTTCTCACTCTCTCTCTTTCTACCCTTTCTTTAATTTCTTCTTCATCCTCAGATTTCATAGATACAACTTGACTTGTATTTGAGCCAGGCTCATTCCTCTTCATCACGGTTCTTGACATTGCTTGCTTCCACACAAAGGCCAACCAAAATATTCCTCATAATTTCAGTAAAATTTCACAGTTCCTGCTGACCTGAACACACCACACTCCAATCAGTTGGGAGCACAATACTTAGTCCAGAGTATGGAGACATCTAAATTTCTTCCCCCCAGGCATAAATAAAATTATTATGAGGATTTTTGCATGAAAGGAGTGAAAAAATTTATTTCCCCTAACACCTTCTTGTGAGTCATTGAGAAATTAAAAAAAAAAACCAAAACAGTCCAACTATACTTATAATTCTAACATGGCAAAATCAAAACTGTGGCTATTAAAAGATTTTAAGATTTAAGGCTATTTAAAGATGATACATGACATGTAACATGCAAATAGATTCTACATAACTTTATTTCATCCCTTTCGGAAAGTATTATCGAGTTTTCTGGCTTCACAGTATCCCAAAATAACTGAAAAGTTCATCCACTGGAGAGTCTGTAATGGGGGTTTTGTGAAAGTGTGCGAGAACTGTTTTTCCAAATTAATGCAAAGTGATGCGTGCTCAGAAAAATGACACCAGATACACTGGGGAAGGACATGAGTCAGAACCTGGAAGGCAGCAGAATTACCCTACTTACTAAAATAGACTTATTAACTATTAAGCTATGTATATAGTCAGCATAAAATATATATTGTTCATTGTATTTATTCTATTTGGTGATATGATAAACATACAGAACATAGAGCTTATTAAACATAGAGCTGTATCTAAAAAAATGAAATTGTTCAAATGATATGACCAAAAAAAAAGCTTTCTTGAAACAACATGAAATCTTATATGCTTAGGTAGGATGAAAAACCCCACTTCCTTTTAAAGCATCAACCCACTGCCAGCCCAAACTTCATGTGCCAAGTCACAAGTTCATAAAGAATTCTCCTGAGCGTGTTTAAACTGCTGACGGTGCATGTGAAAGGAGATCAGGTCTGAAAACCATCACAAGAATAAAACTCTTGTTGCAAGATAGCAGCATCGATGAGTTGAGGCGAGGGAGCAAAACACTTCCAGATCCATACAAGGCACACAGTGTTCTGCTCCCAAAAAGGAAATATTAATTTCAGTGCACATTTTTGGAGTGCCTTTAGGATGACACACATAAAGCCTTACCCTTGCATTTGCCCTGCTCCCAAGCAAATTCTTTTCCAGATGCCTTTTTTATTTTTTTTTTAAAGAAGGAGGTTGCAGATGAGTTTCCAAGGAAAGGAGGAAGTGAAAGAAATGGTTTAAGATAAAACTTCAAAGAGAGAAAGCATGGCTGAAAAAAAATGTACAGAGATGCTGCAGGCAGCTAATTCTTGTCCTGTAATATTTTAAGCTGTACTAACTTGGTGCAGGTACTGCAAGAAGTGGTCCCATTATCCTCAAACATTTTATGTCTTTTTCTCATACACTTTGCTACCATCAGTTCTGGAATTACTGTTTAGTGATTTCCTCTGGCAAGTCACTCTTCAGCAGCAACAGTCCCCCAGTCAAGCACAGACACACAACGTGGCTGATGTGAAACAAAGCAGCAGAACTGAAGGCACTGAGGAAACCGGCACCAAACTTTTCAAAGGCTGTGCCAACTTCTGTCAGGCTAAAATGCTTGTGAAACTGAGGTGTGTCTGTTCTCAGAAGCACCAGGGAATGTTCTAGAAACAGCCCTTTGTCCCATCCCTTTGTTGTCCCAGCAATCTGATCCAGAAACCTCCTTAATATACAGGATAAAGGGCAAATAAAGGAGCAGAGTTTGCTTTATTCTGGGTGTTCTGCCTGCTCGATTATGCCTGGTTCCAGGCAGTGTTTTTCAGGCAGCCGAGGGTTTTGCCAGCTGGCTCTGATCCCAAAGGCTGGCAGCAGAGCTGCAGCCCCCCTGGCTGCAGAGTAGGGGGCAGCTTGGACACCAAACACAAAAGGGGCGCTTGCCCATCTATCGGTAAAATGCAGCAGCCTGGATTGCTTTGAAATAAGGATGTAGTTGCGTCTCACTTAGGAGCTTCAGGGGTATTTTCCACCCTGCAGCTGTCTCGCTGTAATCCAACCACATTCTCCCGGTAGGTCACTGTGCCTGTGCGGACGGAGCCTTGCCGGACTCCTGGGCAGCAGCAGCCATAGGGTTTTCGGAGGTCCTTCCATGCTCAGGAGGGGCATGGAGAGGGAGGCACTCATCCCTCCTCTCCGGCCTCCAGCCCTAACACACGAGGGGATGCTCTAAAGCCGCCTCGGGGGAAG
This sequence comes from Vireo altiloquus, assembly GCA_013396875.1. Classification (NCBI taxonomy): domain Eukaryota; kingdom Metazoa; phylum Chordata; class Aves; order Passeriformes; family Vireonidae; genus Vireo; species Vireo altiloquus. The sequence goes on along the minus strand of VZRF01013102.1, from coordinate 451,910 downwards.
TTTAGGTTGGATAGTAGGGACAAACTCTACACGGAGAGAGTCGGAACCCTGGATGGGAATCACGGAGCTCTCAGGGCTGGAAGGGACCTCTGGAGATCACCCAGTCCAACCCCGTGCCAAGGCAGGGCCACCTGGAGCAGGTGACATACGAACGCCTCCAGGTGGGGTTTGAATGTCTCTGGAGACAGAGACTCCACGACCTCACTGGGCAGGCTATTCCAGTGCTCTGCCACCCTCAGCCTAAAAAATTCCCCCTCACGCTAGGGAACTTCTCGTGTTTTTACTACGGCCCTTGCTCCTTTTCTTGTCTCTGGGCACCACCGACAAGAGCCGGGCACCATACCTCCGGCCCCGCCCGCGAACGGCTTCCCGGGCAGGGGCGGTGGCCTAAGCCCTCGAGCGTCCCGGTTGCGCTCGAAGTTCCATGTCTCGCATTCCCTGAGGGAACGCCGGGGCAGGGCCGCCCGTGACGGCTGCGGAAGAGGCGTCACAGAGAGGCGGCTCCATCCCCCCGCGGAGGAAGGACGGGCTCCAAGATGGCGGCGCCGGAGGAGCGGCTCGTGTCGGAGNGGGTGGGTGGGATGGGGCTTTTTCCCTTCTCCAGTCTCGGTGTGCGCTTCCATACAAGCACTCCTAAAGCTCTTTTTTTCTGTCTCTTACTTCTTTCATTCCTTTCGCGCTCTATGAGAAAGCACCGGGCTACCGGAGGCTCATTTCTCCTAGTGAGTGATTGGGGTGGGTAGTCTATTGTGTCTCATATGTGTGTTTATTTTTACTTATAGAGCTTAAGCCTACAAGTGTAGGAGGTGGTGAGCCTGCTGCTCCAAGAACCCTCCCCTATCTAGAAATGTGGGTCAAAAAGGAAGACATTAAAAAAAAAAAAAAAGACTGCCTGCCTCTTCCAGTCTTAGTGGTAAATCTAATAACATATAGTATCTGCACCTCTGAACTTGATATTGCCAAAAAAACCCGCAGCTGACAGCGAGGAGATCAATGTATATCAATATTTAACTGCCTACATAAGGAGCCTGATGTAAGCCATGTCATATTATGATAAGCNNNTGGCGCCCATGGAGCCGCCGCCTCAGAGCAACACGCTCATGGGGCTGCCCATCGTGGCCATTGAGAGCATCCTCAGCTTCCTGTCCTACGACGAGACGAGCCAGCTGCGCCTGGTAGGGGCCCTGAGGGGAGGCGGCGGGGTGGGGGCCCCGCTGCGGCCGGGACCGGGGTCAGCCCNGACTGCCTGCCTCTTCCAGTCTTAGTGGTAAATCTAATAACATATAGTATCTGCACCTCTGAACTTGATATTGCCAAAAAAACCCGCAGCTGACAGCGAGGAGATCAATGTATATCAATATTTAACTGCCTACATAAGGAGCCTGATGTAAGCCATGTCATATTATGATAAGCTGCTGTCTTACTGAATCTCTTATGAGGTTGTAAATGGAATAATAGTGAGGGAATTAATGCACAGCTTATGTAACTCAGTAAACGTGCATGCACTGTACCATTCCTATTTTAAGAACTCGATTAGTCTAAACTGGATAATATTACAAGCATATTTCTGCAGGAAATTGGACTGCCTGTGTCCTGGATCAGCAACCTGAAGTGTTGCATCCTGACTGTAACTTTAAACCAAAAACTCTTCAAGCAGAAAATCTGTTCTTATTTATACTGCTACAAGCACACCAGTTCCTAAATATTTCTAGTGTGCTGTCAGTGCACTGAAGACTTCAGCTTCTTCTGTAGGAGTAGGTAATGGATCTGTAAAAGAAATGTACTTTGAGAACCACAGAACAGCTGCAGTTAGAAGGGAGCCACAAGGATCATGGAAGTCCAGCTCCTGGTCCTGCACAGGACATCCCCAAGATCACGGGTGGTACTTGCAGTTTAACTAAAGGGAAGGGAAATACATCACATGGTGTTTGGATAGGCCACGTTTCAGGGTTGGAATTGCAACGCCAGGCACAGCCCCTGGCTGCACCTTTCCCGTTGCATCTTATGAATGGTGGTGCCTGTGGGAGCTCTCAGGGGTCAATAGAAGGCTTTTTCTTTCCCTAGCACTAAGTGTTTGTAAGCAATGCTGTGGTGGCAGTGAAGGTGAGAGTAGGAAAGGTGATGATGTCAGGACTAAACCAGCTGTTTAACTCTCACTGGCATTTAGGAAGTAAAATGTAATACTTTTATGCTCTCTTACATAGCATCTCCAAGTCCCTTTTTCCAGAAGAGAACTGCTCCTTTCAGAAGTTTCAGAAATATGCAAAAACCAGACTGGATAAATACCAACTTTGAAACATACATAGAACAATACTGGGCGTAAAAATAAGGAAACTATTCAGTTAGTCTTTCCCTATTTTTAGTTTTTGAGCCAGCGACAGCCAAGAAAATTAATCTCCATCAAATTCCTAACTGTCCCCTTAAGCACATCAGAAGGCATTATGAGCATTCTTCTGAGAAGTAGCCTTTTATTAACCAGCAGTAATATAAAGAATCAAAGCCTTTCTAGTTTGAGCCCATAAGCTTGATCAGCTGGGTATTTCAGGTGGCTCTGCAGAGCTGAAGGTGTTCTTTTGGCAGTTCACTGAGAGGCAGACACAGAATGTTCTTCATAGCTCCAGGTGCCGTTGACAGAGAATTAAGGTAGTCTTAAAATAACAATGCCTAGGCATAAATTCCTAATGAAATTTCATGACTTTTGGATTTTTCAAGGTGGTGAGTAGCCTTTGGAAAGACCTGTATATTCCTGCTCTAAGATCTGCCTTGCACAAAGAGTCAATTTTTGTTTTCTGTGGGGTTGACTTGAGCTGCTTATCAAAGATGAATGAGTGTATCTTTAGTAGAAAAGATACATTGCAGGAGCACATTAATTGAATGACAGATATTAAATTGCTCAGGTCTCATGCATATTAGAAACATGCCCAAAACCAGCCTCATTACCCCTTAGTATGTGGCATTCCATGGGATAAAGCATCCTGAGGAAGGCAGGAAGACCCAGGACATCAATCAGCCTAAACAAAGTTAGATAATACATGTTTAGACAAAAAAATGTGGATTCTCTAAACGAGTCATTTCGATGCATTCTCTGGGTCCCAGCATGGAAGGAATGGATATCCTAATCTGCTTTTTATTTTGGATCACCTTCACTCAGTGATCCATTAAAAAAGAGAAAAATTAATTCTTTGAGTTGAACTGGGTTTGAATGTACAGTGTATACAAGACAACAGACTAAGGAGTTGGCTGGGTGGGAGGATGTAGAACACTAAAATGTTTTCAGATTGAAATGGAGATAGGAATGTGCATTGTTTATGTAAAGCATAATGAGGAACATAATCTCAGGCATAAGATCCAGAAGTCTTTTTCTGTCACCAGAGGATGAGGTAAAGAACATTTCCTGCTTGTGATGATTGCCATCAAGCAAGGCAAGACCATGGGCCCCTCATTGTGCAAAAAGCACTTGCTTTCCTGAGCATAATGCTTTTGCTATTCCTGGGGTTACTGCATGTGAAAGCATAAATGAAGCACCTACTGGTTAAGCAGTGAGGTAGATCTAAGGAACAGAGACTAAACAATAGGTATTCAGAGAGCAAATGTGTCTGAAATGAGGGAAATCTTGAGCTCTCAAACTTTTGTTCAGACAAAGTGAATGAGAGGAAAAGCAGCAGCATTTTGCTTTCAGCCCTTTTGAATATTTACTTCATCTACTTCCTCTGATGGTCATCATGAGAGAATCACAGAACACCCCAAAGATCCCAGTGTCTGAAGCTGTGGTGCTCTGGACAAGCCTCCTGTGCATGCTGACAGGGAAGCTTGCTATTTTTAGTAGATTGAAGGCTTCTTTTACTGGGATATTTTTAGTGACTTGCAGAAGCTTTGAAATTTTTGCCTCAGTGGGATAATAATGGAATTCTTATATTCCAGTTTCTTTTTAAGTCACATGTCTGAGCTTGGAAAGGCACTTCCATCCAGGCTATTACTACAACAAGCATGATTAAAATCACACAATCCACAGCCTCCTTTCATGAACACTCTGAGAAGGTTATCTTGGATTCTGGCACACATCAGAATTGACTTAGATTAGCTTGTGCTTGTTTCCTGCACAGCACAAGTAAGGACTGATAGCCTTTGGACAGCATGGCTTTAATATTCCTAGTTTCAGTCAGTCTATATTTACAGTCATTTCTATTTTAAAGCTTCCTGATGAAGTCATAAACATTTTGCCACTTACTTTACCCTATATGTAAATATGGTGTCTGTGTGCCCTCTAAGAAAAAGAACAGTCTAAATACTCTAGGATATTTTATATCTGTTTTGGAGCTGGTTATCTGGTAGTGAAGCTTGGAAGAAATAAGACATGCTTGAGGAAATGGAAATCAGTAGATTGCGTCACTTTAGTTTGTTTATAAATGAAGTGGAAAAATAGTTCACAGGATCATAGGAAGCTGTTATCACATAAAAGTCAGCTCATGAAAAAGCAACTTTGCTTTCTGCTTTTCACATGGACTTGGAATACCTTTTTAACCCTAAAATTTGAACACAGCATCTGGTTGGACTTGACCTTTGAGGAAACACAACCTCTTTCAGCTCTATGACTAGAATAAGAAAATATTCACCAGAATTGCAAAAAAGTATAAGGAAATTCAACTTAGGATGTGTTGAATAGCTCATATCAAACTGTCTTGGACTACTATGGACATTTAAAAGTATAATGATGCTACTTTACATACGACTGATTGCAGTCTAGAAGAGGTATATTTTCCTATAAATATAGGTGCTATATGGTTTACATGGTGAACCAGCTGAGAATTAAGAGATGACTGGTAAAATAAGTTGCAAGCAAACACTTTTGATTTCTAGTGGTACCCGTGGTTGGGTTCTAGGCTGATTATTGGCATAAATATGGGTAATGCTGATAAACTGGAGCAAATAACTCCTCGTGCTGTGTAGGAGTAAGCCAAGGAGGAACCCCGGTGCGGTTCGTGCTTGGGCTGCAGCTCCCTGGGAGGCCTCTGTGCCAGCAGATGTCACTGTGCACCAGGTTAAATCCCTCTCTGCCGCCTCCGAACGCGCAGCGAGCCTGGCTGGAGCTTGTTTTCCTCCTGTGCCCAGGAACTGCAGAGCTGACGCAGCCCTTGTGCAGGTACCAGCTCCGCTCCAGGCGTTCCGTGCCGTGAGAGCTGCGAGAAGGCTGCAAAGCCTTGACTCAAAAATGATTTAAATCCATGCGTTTAGGGAAAAAAAGAACGGTTTCCTCCCGCTGTAGGAAGGGCCAGCATTTTTCCTTATACACAGGAGATGATTTAACTGGATCACTGAATGTGGGGCAGAGTGCTAAGACTCTCCCTCTGCGGTTTGCCTGTCTGATCCTTCTTTGTTAACCAGAAAGATCTAATACCTAGGAGCACAGACAGATCCACAGTCACTGCTTAATGGCCTGTTCATCCAGATCTGTCTGAAAAGGATCAGTTCTCACAGATCTTAAACCAGCTATAACTAGAGGGAGACTCACAAAGCAGAACTTCTTTCTGTTTATACAGAAGGCATTACACAAAGTAATTGCAGGCTTCTCTGGGAGAGGTGAGAATTTTCTTCCTCAAGGTATAAACTTACGTGGACTTAAAGTGATGAAATGAGGAATGTATGGAGGAAAAAGGAGTGTTTATTAAAAAAATAAAAAAGCTTATTTATTGGTAGTGGGGTCACAGTGGGAGCTGTGGACTTTAGTACCTAAAAAACCCCAACAAAACCGAAACAATTTCAAAGAACAGTTGGGTCACTAAGCTCTTGCATCTTCAGAACTGAATAGCAATTGCTTTAAATTTTTGTACAAGTTCTCTTTGTCCTGTAACTAGTAATTTTGTGACGGGTTAACTTTGGCAGTTTATTATGTCTTTTGCAGCTCTTAATGTCCCTTATTCCTAAATCTGTGGGGCAAAAAACCCCTGAGACTATTGGTGTCCAACATAGCAAATAAAGGAATCCTTTAAACAGAGGAGGAAAGACTTTTTTATATGAAAAGGAGAATCTTGTTCCATGTGCAGTGTTTTGCATGTGTTTTTAAATTTAATTGTGGTTGACTTCAAAAATCGTGAACCTTAAATACTGGAAGAAAACCATCATGATTTCTTGTCTTTAAAGGTTTCTTTTTTTGAGACTACAAAATACTAACTTGATACACCAGAATAAGTTTGGAGACCTTGCTAAAAGCTGGGCATGGGCATTTGCAACTTCCATTAAAATCGGAGGAAATCTGCTTCTAATAGGTGGCATTCAGCCTACTGTCTCTTGTTAGGCAAAATCAATAGATTTATTTGTGAACCGTGTGGAACGTGGCTGCTCCTTTTTGGAATATCATGATCTTTGGTAGAGATGGGGATGCCTTAATCTCAACTGCAGTTCTTGCTTGTTGAAATGGAACAAAAATCAGTAAGAGAATCTTCTGCTACTTGACAAGTAGGGATAAGATAATAATAAAAGTGACTTGTGGCCCTTAATTGAGACTTAAGATTTCTTTTTAATTAAATACAGGTTTGTAAGCGAATGGACTTGGTTTGCCAGAGAATGTTAAATCAGGGATTTCTGAAAGTGGAAAGATACCACAACTTGTGTCAGAAGCAAGTTAAAGCTCAACTTCCAAGGTATGTACCAGTTAAAACTGTAATTAAATTTGAAAAGTAATTCCTTTCTGACTAATTCCTCTTATGTGTCTTGAAAATTTTAGTTGCATTTGCCTTTATTTAATTTTTTTTTTCTAAAAGCACCTTGAACCTAAGATTTGATTACAGAATAATGGTGTGAAAAGTGTGTCTGGTATTTCAAACAGAGAAGACTGGGTTCTGTATTACTCAACTCTTCTGGCAAATCAAGCGAGAATTCCTGGGTATGAATAAATGCCATTCCTTTTCAAGACCAACTGCCTTCACTGATGATTTATCAAAGACTCTGCTTAAAAAAAAGAGCGAAATTTTTCACTGACAAGGATTAAACACGAACAAGGAAGAGGGATTTGATGTGAGCATGACTGGAAACTGGTTTCTCACTAAAGCAATGTCTTCTTCCTCTTTCCAGTGAATAAGTGCAGCTGCTGCTGTGTCCTATCAGATTTCCCAGTCAGAGTGAATGCTACTTACCATAGAGATCCTTTATCAAAAAGCATTTCTGTCTCAACTTAAACTTCATAGCAAGCACTAATATATTACATTTATTATTTCAATTGCATTGAAGTACTGACCATATGGGGGGGGGTTAAAAATATTCATACTGACTCATTGTCTGCTGATAGTTAGTACTGAAACCTTGTTCTTAAATAGTCCTAAATTACATGCAGAGTTTATGGATCACATAAGGTACAGTAATTGTTTAGAGAACAAATTTTGTCTTGAGAAAGTGTACTATGCTATTACTAGCTGGGTCTCAATCTGTATCTTTTATTTCCATGAAGACAAATGTTAGTGGCTACAGGATTTTAAGGGTGAAATTAACTTGACAAATGTTACAGTTTGATTTTTTGACTCTGTTAAATCAGTGTCACCTTGTGGTCTGTTTTCTAGACGGGAGTCAGAGAGGAGAAACCATTCATTAGCTCGTCATGCAGACATCCTTGCTGCTGTGGAAACAAGACTCTCTCTCTTAAATATGACTTTCATGAAATATGTGGATTCCAATCTCTGTTGCTTCATACCTGGAAAGGTAAAATGTAGACCATATTATGTGATTATGTATCTGTGTTTAAAAAATAGGATTGTGTAACTTAACCTGGCACAGCTGGGGCAAATTGATTGTGTGTGTGTTTGTATGTATATGTTTTTATATATAAACTATGTTTCAGATACTTGCAAACAAACCTATGAGCCTGTACTCAGGCAATCTGAAATGAATAAACCAGACTGTATTTAAATATTAATGGTTTTAAATTTGATTTCTATTTGCCCTTAGATTCTCTCTTGATTCTGACGTTTGACTTGTGGTGTGCTCATCCTCTACAACCTTTTAGAAAAAACATGTGATCAGGCCATCTGAAGATGTAGTAATTTAGACTACATATAACACTAAGCATTCAGTCAGTCAAGATTTTAGGCACTTTTCTTAAGGATTTGAGTACTTCAGGTTAATTGAATTAAGATATTTAGTATGTCAAAACACTGTTCAGTACTGCAGTGGATGGTATATTTTTGTACAGTAGGTGGAATTAGTTTTAAATGTTAAGTGTGTTAAATGGGAACATTACTACTAGAATAGTAGCCCACCGTTAAATTATGCAGGCAAGATGTACATTGGAGATACTGATGTTATATAGGCTGTGAAATCACCAGTGCAGAGGGGAATTGACAAAATCATGCTCAGAGGATGACTGGTACAGCTCAGGGATTAAATGAGATCAGTGAACATTATCCTAATGCTCTATTCATTGATCTTTCCATGTAAGGTTCGGATATGTTTGTGTTACTTTTTTGTGGGCAGAGAACTGAATTGCAGTGGGATGAATGGAAAAGTTATCTCTTGGATTCTGGGGAAGCATGCAGGCATTTATGCATGCAGTGGTAGGATAAGCTGTGGATGTGGAATGTCTTCTTATCTTGAAGAAGTAACTATTTTCGTACACTCCTGTTGTCTTGGTATTCAATTAATTTTAAATTATATTCTTATTTGACTTTACATTCTATTTTTTATATACCATGTATTTTTTAAAAATTAATATAACAAAGTCAAATGAACTTAAGTCCCTGATATTTTACATCAAAATAGTAGGGCAACATATTTTTAAGAGTAGTGGGAAAGGCAGTACTCACCCTAGACCAGGGGTGTGCATGAGTTGGGCAGGTGAGCTTGCCAGCCATTTTCCTTGTGGGCACCAACTTGTAAGGACCTTGATTTTATTTTGGTACCACTGCTAAAAAATTTGTGTGTTGTTTTTTTGGGTTTTTTTTAATTATTTACTTAGCGTGAGTTTGCTGGCACTGCTGCTCTCTCAACACAGTTACCAGTTCACTCAAGATTAATATTTTGGTCAATCAGATTCAAGGCTTAGTGTTCACTCAGTCTGTGGTTTCCCTCCCACCTGCTTTGCTTCCCTCAGGAAATTTCACCACAGAACTGCCAGGAAGTGAATTTGTGGTAGAAAATGCAAATCCTGATTTGAGGTTCAGCATTCTGTGTGATAGCAGAGCACTGCTGCAGGGTTTTATATTGAGCATGTTGTTGCTAACAGGATAAAAAATGGATGAAATTAGAGAATTTTGTTGTTTGTTGCTTGATGAGAAACTTAGGTCTTGTCTATCTAGCTTTCGCAACTTTTTAGCTAAGCTTGTTTATCGGAACAAAAGGTGCAACTGTATTACAAGGTCCTTATTATGTGTGTTCTTCAGGAAACTCTTCAAACATTCTTAATCCTGTGCAAAATACCTGTGTAGCTTTGTACCTGTGCTGTAAGAGATCAGCACCCCTATCTTGACCTGCCTCCGACTATAATTCGTGAATTAATGAGACACCCTTCATCTCTCTGTATTTCTCCTAACCAAAGGGCTTGTTTCCCAAACCTGTCAAAGAGAGTTTTGTTTTCTGTCAGTAGTGGATTGATGTTTTGTAAATGAATATATTTTGGACTTACTCTGAATTTGCAATATTTTGCGTGTTTGGAAGTGGACTCAAGTTAATATTTACAGCTCCTCAGGCTGACATAATGCTAATTCTTGCTTCTCCAATTATGTGTTTCATAACTGGCAGGGGTAGTAGTGACTGCTCTGCTTTGAGGCTTCTTGCTTCAGGTTCTCCTGAAGGAAATGATCATGCTCTGCTGAGTGTAGATTATATAACTTGTAAGTCAGCTATGGCTGTACTTAAAATTTCATACAATGAGCATTATTTCATTACTTTGAAGAGAGCTGTTGTGATAGATTAAATGAATAGCTTCTCTGATATATCATGAACAACACTTCAAAAAGCTGATATGGAACTAAAACACGCAGTAGTGCACAACTGTTAGATGGTAAAAACCCCTGAATATGTCAGAATTCCTAGAACAAACTGAAATAATCTTGCCTTTATCAGAAAATCCTAATTCTTCTTAAATGTTTTAGGTAATAGATGAAATTTATCGAGTGCTAAGATATGTAAACTCTACAAGAGCTCCTCAGAGAGCTCATGAAGTTCTTCAAGAACTAAGGGACATTTCCTCCATGGCTATGGAATATTTTGATGAGAAGATTGTTCCAATACTGAAAAGAAAGATGCCTGGGTCAGATGTATCGGGACGTCTAATAGGAACTGCCCCAGGTATTAATTCCAACATATAGTTAAGTTTTATTTAGTTTTTCTGTAAAAAACCACGTAAGTGTATGTTTTCAAAGCTCCCTCCATTAAATGGGAGCTTTATTACATAGATATTGATGATACTTGTTTCATAAGAATGCTAACTGAAATTTATTTGCTTTGAAATTTAAGGAGCCTTTGTACTACCAAAAGAACAGTCACTTGAATGTATGTTAGAATTATGCATAGTGTGTATTCGTTAAACAAATGCTTTTGTGCCACCAATGAATGAGACTTTATCACTGCATTTTGTTGAAATTTGGCACATGGGATGACAACTTGATGCCTTTTATTTTTAGGACAAGCAGCAAATGAATTTGCCTAAGCTGTAGTAGTACATAGAGGGCTAGAATGGGCTATTTTACTTTACTGGGGCTACTATTTTATGCACTAACAAGCAACATAGTTCCAGGTAATAGTGAAAAGGCAATTAAAATAGTGGTCTGTAAATAAGCCATTAAACTGGTCCTTCATATACTCTGTCAGACTTTCCAGAGCTTTTGTGAACCAGACTCTAAGGTAGTTGCCTCATGGCTGAAGCTATCCTAATGGTAAAAGGCCAAAGATTGGTAAAATTGTAGAGTTTTCCCTATACAGGACATGTTCACACTTCAGGAACTGTGAAGTTTAACTGTCTAGGAGGATAACTTAGTAAAAATTGGGAAAGAAAACCAAACATCTTAAGCAAAAACAGTAGGCCTAACTGCAGACGCTTTTGTTTCTTGTATGTCCTGTCCATCCTTTTAGCCATAAGCATGTATGCCACCTTTTAATTATATCCTGTTAGTTATACTTTCATTTTTTTAATTATATACTTTTAAAGAAATTATATATGGGTTTAAGGTTTTTTTTAATTATATGTGTTAATATATACTGAGCCTCCCAGCTGAGGAAGTATTGCCCAAACCCACGGTTGATGCCAATCAACTTTTCAAGGCCAAGGCTTTGTGGTGCATAAAATGCCTCTCTCTTGTTGAGGGAAGGGCATAAACTCTCCATCCTAATGGAGGAAAAGGAGGATGACTGTTCCAGACTCTTCTGTCTGTAGAGCACTTAAAGTTGCACCTTACTTGCACAGCCTTGCTAGAAAAGTATAATGACAGCAAAAGTGATAGACATCTTTTTATAGGAGAAAAAGTGAAAGAAATTATACAGTAGCTGTTAGTCTCCTTGATTTGCAGGAACTTTATTAGAGTCAACAGTTCCAAGCTCAGATTCCAGTATGGCTTTAGTGCTTAGGAAGAGTGATTCTAAAGAAGCATGGAAAATAAATTCCTTTCTTCTAAAATGTAAGTTATATATGAAATACCTTATTAAGTTCCAAACTACAAAATTTTAGAACTTTAGATGTCTACAACTAAGACAGCAGAATTTTGCTGGTCTAATGAAAGGTATTTATTCAGTCTTAACTATTCCATATTAAGTAATTTATAGATGTTTTGTGGGGTTTTGTCTAAACATCTGTGACATTATGTCTAGATGACAACACAGTATCTCTAGGCAATTTTTGATACACCAGAAGGAGGGGGGCTTATATATAGGAGATGAATTATGAATGTTTTTCCAGACTACTGGAAAGCTGTAAGTATTTTAAATTAAACTGGTTGTGCTCTGAGATTATCACATGTTCTTGTTAGACACAAATCTGTTTACCTGTTCACATAACTTGTAACCAATATTAAGATTCATGTGGGGAGTAGGAGTAAGCACAATGTGAACACTGGGACACCATTTCTACCCGTAAATTGCAGAAGATTAATCACAGTTCTCTCTGAAGTTCCAGGGCCCTCTGCAGCGCTGACAACCATGCAGCTGTTCTCCAAGCAGAGCCCTTCCAGGCAGGAAGTCACCAAACTGCAGCAGCAGGTGAAGGCCAACGGCACGGGCCTGACGGCGCTGAAGAGGGAGATCTCGGAGCTGCGCGTCAAAGTGCAGGAGCAGCAGAAGCAGCTCCAGGATCAAGACCAAAAACTGCTTGAGCAAACCCAAATCATTGGGGAACAGAACGCCCGCTTGGCTGAGCTGGAGCGCAAGCTGCGAGAGGTGATGGAGAGCACAGTAGGGAATTCTTCAGGTTCCGGCTCAAATGAACAATCTCCCAGGAAACGGAGGAAGGCGGTTGATTCCACAGACTGTCCTAGGAAATCTAAACGCCTTCGGAACAGAAAATAACTCGGGAGGAGAAGGCGCCTTCAGGAGGATACACTGCTCTAGTAGCCCAAGCAGACCTGCTTGTTTGGATACTGTGACCAGCTTCATGGTGTCACTTAGGCTGCTGGCTCTTCAAAACACCACTTAGACTTGAACAGTAATTTTCTTTCATTGACTTTTCCCCTGCTTTCTATATGGGTGGGCCTAATGCACAGAATCTTTAAGATTTGCAATAGCTACATACTAACCAGACCTGCTCTGTTATGTTTTGAAGGGTTAACCTTTTTTTTCCGTGCAGTTGTGTTTAAAGTAAACTTATTTGTGTTTATGCATATGTTCACATGAAATCTTAAATAAATTGTCTTAACTAATTGGTTAAGCGTAAAAACAGATGTCCTGTTCACTTGAAGAAAAGATCCGCTTTTAAAACCTTGTTTTTGAGAACTTGACCTTTTTTGTTACAAGTGACCTTGTCTGGAATGTCTGGAAAGTAGTTAATACTTTTTGGGCTTCTCTGTAATGAGTAAAACTGACTTCTTAAGCTACAGTATTGGCTATATATTTTTGTAAACTTACATGGAAGGGCCTTCTATCCAGTCTTCACATGCACACACCCTGGTCCTAGGTCTTGGGAGCCATAATCTACATTTGCATGAATAGATGCATGTACAGCTTTGTCAGCCTGCCAAAAGCACTTGCCTGAAACTGTTCCAAACTCTGGGAGAGAGCACAGAGACCTGTCTAGCAATTCCTTTGTTCCTCCGCCATACCTTAGGCTCTGCTTTCAGCACAATGCCTTCCTTGCAGCGAGGGGGTCTGGGGCCATGAGTGGCTGGAGCGCTTGAGCCGGGGCTGTGTGGCTGCCACTTGCAGATTTATTGTTACCCAAAGCTGGAGAATTGAGAGGCTTCCTGTGCATCACTTGGGTCATAGGCCAACGTCGAACGCCAACAAATGGTCCCTGGAGTCACCAAGCTCGGGGGACATTGTTTGATGAAATGCTGTATTATGGAAAACTTAAACTATTTTGTGTGTCTGTGTTGGGGTTGGGGTGGAAATTTCTCTGTAACACTGATGACAATATTCTAAGCTTTCCTTATCCTAAAAGGTAAATCACTTCAGACAAAGCTTTAATTTCTTTTGCACTTCTGTTTTGAGCTTGTAACTGGAAAAGCATGTCTTGCACTGTTCAGTCTCTCTGGTCACTTTAACCACCTCAGAGTTGTGTACAGTGATTATTCCCCCCACCCCCCATCTGTATATTTTTGGAATCTTACACAAATACCATTGTCCTTGGTTTTGTTTTAATGTACTAAACTATGTAGCTTTATAATTTGACTTATGTTTTCTTTTTTTAACCAGCTGCTGCTTTGTCTTTAGGTGGTTCTGAATTCAACTTGGTATGGCACTGAAAATGCAAATGCTGCATTTGTAGCTGTTCACAATCTTGATATTACTACTGTGGGCTAAAGTGCAAGTTCATTTTGTATGGCTGTCAGCATAATGTAGTGGCTGTATTTAAAGCACCAAACAAATCAGAACTTGTCTGGTCAGATATAATTGTGGAAAACTGACATTTTTCCTGAAACTTCAGCTACAATTTTTACTTCTAAAATATAGTGGCTCATACTGGAAGTAACATTGCAAATGCCTAATATTTGACAGACATTTAGTTTTCAAATAAACTTCTTGAGTAGTTTGAGTCTTTTCCAAAAAAAGGGCATTTTTCTTAAGCATCACGGAAATGACAAAAGGCTGTCTGAGACAACACTGAAAACGTTAACGGAGCATTTGTTTGTACTGGTTTTCTACAGTTCAGAATGTTTTTTACAGGTAAGTGTACCTTGGAGATAGATACCTGCTATTCAGATTAAAAATACTGGCATATACCCTATCTTTTAGAAAACAGTTTTGAGTCAAAGTGTCAGCACGATAGCTAGAATAACTGTGTGATACAAATTCATTCAATGGTTATTTGGGATTAAAAAATTCCTATTATGGACTAATTACCAGCTACTTGTGGTTAAATACTTCCAAACAAGTATAACCCTGTGAATTGCATTTACTGAAAAGGTTTATTCATACGTCTCTGAATATTCTTCACTTTAGTTTCTTTATTAATTTCTAGAATATGCAAACAATTTCCCCCTCCCCACCATCCCAGTATACAAATAGTTTCAGGTTACTCAAGAGTAGCATTTCTCTAAGTGTTGGGGAATCTCTGTCTGTGTGTAAACCGAGCTGGAAAACAACAGGCTATTGTTATGGGAAATGTTCTCTGTGAATGCTGCCAACTTGGAACCTTCAGCTCAAGGAAGTATCACATGCTCCAGGACTGCAGGTGCATCCTGCTCCTCCATGTGCTGACAGTAAAATGGAATGAGGCCCATGAAACTTAAAGGGTTAGAGGAGATGGTTTACAAGGCAGCTCTGAAAAATTCCACAATAAAGGTCCATCAGTGTTTTCTACTTCACATCCCAGAGAGGGAGACATCAGATGGCTCTCGGGCTGGAATGTACACCCGAGAAAAATACACATGGAGGAAACAGAATGAAGTAATCATTTGGACAAAATAACTACAACATTAATTTCTGATACCATATTGTCCCTTGTTAAATAAAAAGGATGCATTTTGCAATATATGAACAAGCTG
Organism: Vireo altiloquus; assembly: GCA_013396875.1. NCBI lineage: Eukaryota > Metazoa > Chordata > Aves > Passeriformes > Vireonidae > Vireo > Vireo altiloquus. The sequence goes on along the minus strand of VZRF01013102.1, from coordinate 436,797 downwards.
ATGAATCACCTGAAGTAAAACCCAATCTCTTTTCACTCTAAATGTCTGTGCACATTAATGTGAGTTGGGGTATCAGCCTCGAGGTGGTGTTGGTAGTGATTAGTGATTGTATCATCTGTTCGAGGGAGACTGAGATGTAGTTTACAAAGTTACATGAAAAATTGATTTATTTGCAGCCACTGTTCAGTGTTAGTACTTGTGTCAAGGGCTGAAATTGAAAGAAAGGTCAGAGCTGACAGAGAAAGCAATTTTAAGTGTCTTACATTTAGTTTCTTAAAATAACTTCAAACTACTGAGGCCAGCTTTACTGCTTTTCTAAAAATAGCAGCTTGCTTGGAAACTTGCTTTTTCTTTCATAGTGAGGTTGGGGATTTTTTTACAAATTTGTATACCTAGTGAACATGGTGAAAATGAGATCAAAAGATACCATGGTGATACTTTTTTGAGGAAAAAGCTGCAACCAGGTCTTGTTTCCCAAACTGAACACCTTCTACATAACTACAGTATGTAAGGACCCTCCAAACCTGAGCTAATGGATGTAGCAGGTGGAAGTGCTGAAGGAAGGAAGACTGCCTGCCTAACAAGATAAATTTCACAGATTAAAGAACACATGGAAACAAATGGACCTTCTTCAGTTCCTGATACTCACTCAGTATTGTGCGTTAATCACTGAATTCATTAATGCTACAAAGGATGCCTTGTGTGTAACTTCCTAATGTTAAAGGTAAGACAGAACTGAACAGAAACTTAGTTGCTCTTATTCAGATCTTCTAACAGTGAATTGTGGGGAACACTAAGATTGTCAAAGGAGTTTTCAACATCAAGAGCCTCTTGAAAATAGGATGATGTAGAATATAGTTGAATGTGCCTCGGCACAGGAGAGGATTCCCTGGTTTCTTGGTGTTCCTGATGGTTTTAAGAGGGTAACTAGCAAATTACAGTAATAGATTGTTACTTTATTAATAAGTAAATTCAGTTTGGACTATTTTACAACATGTCTGCTAGTTGTGAACTATTCTGTTAGTCTCCAGTTGCACTTCTGTGCTACTTTGCACTGTACCTGGGCCAGATCACTTGTCCATGTGCTCTCCACTCTTGCAGTTATCCTTCCTGGATCTCACCTTCCCTGATAGACAAGGATGTACTCCCGGCTTTGGTTTACATGTAAATGAGTATTCCAGGATTTTTGTTCAAGCTTTGTGCCAGCTGAAGACACACTAGGTACTGGATCTTGCTGTCTCTGGAAAGGAGAATGTCAGATACAAAAACTAGTGGCTTGCTGAAGACCTAATAAATCTGGATTTGTTACAAGGACTGCTTAAACCAGTGATTAAACTCAGTGATTGAACAGAGAGACACTTTGCTCTCCAGTACACTTGGGCAATTATATTGTCCAAATCTTTCCTATTTATTTTATTTTGTTTTGTTTTTTAATTTAAACCTTGTCTAGCTGCTCTGGAATGTTCAGTTTATAAACCTGGGGTCTTCTGTTTAATTGCCCTACTGAAATTAATGACCAATTACAAACCTATGTGTGTTTGCAGTGCTATAAACCTGCCTCTCTGTACTGAACTCCTGATGTGCTGTCACTCCTCCAATGCTCCTGTCACCAGCTGACACACTCCTTCTTTTGGCAGGATCCTTCCCATGGATGAGGAGGTCTTTAGCACAATGATGGATGGCAGTGCTAATATTTGAACTACAACCAGAAGGGAACGCTGTCAGAAACATTACTTGTGGTGTTTAGAGTGCAGCTGAATGAAACACTCATGGCCCTGGCAATCCTGCAGTCAGCTGCTGCACTGGCAACGCCAAAGCTTCCTGGTTTATTGTGAAACGGTCATTGACCAAAAAGTAAACCTTGCAAGGTCACGATACCGTGATGAAATCTAAGCATCTGCTTTGCCTCTTATGCTGCACCAGGCCTCACAGTCTGCCCAATTCAGATTCTGTGACTAAGGAGGGAAAGGCTGAGCATAACCTTTTCTGTGTCTCCCCTACTTGCTGCATTTTTCACTTCCAATCACACCCTAATATACACAAATCAAAATGCATGCAAACCGAACTATTCACAGAAGTGCTATGTTTTATGGATCCTGTGCTTTGTCCACTACTTTAGATTGCAAACATTTCCAAGTAGGGATTGAATTTCCCCTCCAGTAGCCCTGTTGCATGTGGGACTTTCAGCAGCTTGTAGGCGTAAGCCTTTTGTACTCATTATTACAAATAAACTTTAAGTGATGAATCATAAACTTTGAGATGCTAATACTACATGAAAAGATAAGGTATAATTTACTTTGTGATAATACCCCCAATTGTTTTTATCACCACTGCTTATTTAGATTAATTTGAGTGGATTTTTAACCTACTGGTTTAGATTATTATGAGTGGACAACTAAAATTCCAAGCAAGTAGTAGTTCAGCTTCTGCATAAAGGAATCTTTCTCAGCGAACTGCCCACTGTTTTATGACAAATACGTACAGTGACAGATTAAATGGAGGTTAGTTCTTACAGAAGAGTTTGTTAGAGAAATTCTTAAAATATCTTTCTACAAAAAGGGAAGGAAACGGGAGGCTTTGGTACAGGCGTTTGGAGTTGTAGTTCAGTACCTTTAGGCAGGGGTCTGTGAGCAGGGGGTCAGAGCAGGACAGCAGCTCCTGGGAAGGAAGGTTTAGGAGGCAGGATCGCCGCTGGTGCTGCCGGCGGTGCCGCGGCCCCGCTCTGAGGGCTGCTCCCTCCTTCCCGCGCTCCGCTCCCCGAGCCCCTCAGCCCGCCCCGCCCCGCCCCGCCGGCAGGGGNAGCGCGGAGGGGGTGTTGTGCCGCCGCCATGGGGAACACTGTCGCTAGAGAGGATTTCGAGTGGGTCTACACGGATCAGCCCCACGCCGACCGCCGCAAGGAGATCCTGGGTGAGGAGCCGCGGTGCCGCCGCTTCTTGCCGCCGGCTGCGTGGCGGAGCG
>VZRF01013102.1:354516-433709 GCA_013396875.1 Vireo altiloquus | reverse complement strand
CAGCCGCCGCCTTGGCGGCGCTGGCGGGGGAGGGGACGGGAAGGGAAGGAGGAGAGGGGGGGCGGCCGCCGGCGGGGACCGAGCCCGAAGTGCGGGGCGGCGGCGGCGGCCCGGGCTGCCATCCCGAGCGGCGGAACAGAGCCCGGGCTCCCCGCCCGCGCCCTGCCAGCGGCACGGGCCGTGAGGCGGTGCCTGGGGCCGCTGCGCGCAGAGGTCACCGCGGCACCCGCGCCCAGGCGTGGAGGGTAACGGAGTCGAGTGCGGCGCTAAAATCGGGGCTGAGCTTTCCTGAACCCTTCTGAATTACGAGTGGGTTGACGGCTCAGAGCCATTTCCTTCCTGAGGAGGCTGGAGGTGGTACTGGTGCTTGCCATATACGTGTCTAGTTGCTGAGCAACGTAAAAGTGCTAAAATGACTTGATTCTAAATGATTCATTATAGCAGTAAATATCCCAAGTGGAAAGGTCACGCGTTTTCATTACCTTTGCAGACAACTCCTAATTGGGAGAAACGGAAGAACAAACTGTAATCTAATTGGGCTAGTTGTGAGGAGAGCTTTGAAATTGTTTATTTTTCATTTATTTTTTTTTTCCATCTAGCTAAACATCCAGAGATAAAAGCATTGATGAAGCCAGACTACAACCTGATCTGGGTGGTTGTGCTGATGGTTCTGGCGCAGTTGACTGCATTCTATCTGGTTAAAGACTTGGATTGGAAATGGGTGGTCTTCTGGGCTTATGTTTTTGGAAGCTGTATTAGCCACTCCATGACTCTGGCTATTCATGAGATCTCCCACAATAGTGCCTTTGGCAACAACAAAGCCATGTGGAATCGATGGTTTGGAATATTTGCCAACCTCCCTCTTGGTCTCCCCTACTCCATATCCTTCAAGAGATACCACATGGATCATCATCGTTACTTAGGCGGTGACGGCATCGATGTGGACATTCCTACCAACTTCGAAGGCTGGTTTTTCTGCACTCGTTTTAGGAAGTTCATATGGATTGTTCTTCAGCCTTTTTTCTATGCCATTAGACCTCTCTGCATCAATCCTAAGCCCATCACTCGACTTGAAATAATCAATTTGTTGGCTCAGCTCACCTTTGACGTCGTGATATATTATTTGTGGGGCGTCAAATCAATTTTTTACATGCTTGCTGGTTCAGTACTTGGTCTTGGGTTGCACCCAATTTCAGGACACTTCATAGCTGAACATTACATGTTTTTAAAAGGACATGAGACCTATTCCTACTATGGGCCACTTAATTTGCTCACTTTTAATGTTGGCTATCACAATGAACATCATGACTTCCCCAATATTCCTGGCAAGAGCCTTCCACTGGTAAGTTTCCTTCCAAGATTATTACTTTTTCTTAAATTAAGGCCTCCTTTCACATGAAAATAAGGCAGAGCCCTGACAAGAATAGGTTGGGAGCTTAAAAACAAACAAAACCCCACAATATAAGTTGAGTGATAAAGGAGGTAATTTTTTATAATTTTAGTGGTATCCTGAGCAAGCTTCCAATATGCTGTGGCTCAAGCCTCTTCCATAAAAGGAGAGGGGAGGGAAAGCAAGTCTTAGGCTTTGCACTGAGTTTAGCTTTCTGTAATTACAACCTGTCTTCTGAATTCTTGTTTGTAAGTATGCAAAAAAACTAGTTAAGAGGTTGCAGATAACTCTGGAGATTTGTTATCTCTGTCTTTGAAATGTTAAGGACAGTATTGTGATGTGTGCTTATCGTTCAGTTTCTTCTATCAGGAACATTCTCTGGTAGGGGAAAAGAGAGGGTTTGAGGTACTGTTAATGTTTGTTTTACTGCTGACAAATGTTTAATAACTTTTCTAGACTGGAGCATTTCTTTAGTTTTCTCTAGCAAGAGCCTTTGAACCCCAAATAAGTATCAGCTGTACATTGGCAGAATTAAGAGTTCTAAGCCCGGACTTAGACCTGTCATGCCTGCATGAGTAGCAGAGGTGAAGTTTCTCCTCACTTCAGGCTTTGCTTCTTACAGGCAGGAGCTTCCTTCTCACAGTATCCATGTTTCCCAACTGGAGCATGGGAACACAGACTTCAGGGTTACATCTAAAATTTCAGTTTTTCATCAGACACTAAATTTGCAATTTGACAGCAGCTGTGTTGGTCTTACAGCTTTGTTATTGCACTTGGCAATAGTGAGACCTTGTAAGATTGTCCCTCTGGTGAAGTCTAAACTTCATTGGTATTTCTGTTGTCAGTGGTGGAAGTGCAGCTGAAAGAACTGCCAGCACTTCTAGCAGGTCAGGTAGATCATGCAATTGGTTTGTTGAGGCTTTGTGTGTTTTTTTTTTTTTGTTTGATTCGGTTTTCTTTCTAAAGAGAGGATTGCTCTTATTCATAGGTTTAATCTTTCAAATACAGCAAAAGTTGCTTTAACTCACCTTTGATACCTGGAGATCTGTGCTGTGAACCAGCATTTCACTTCTTGCACAGGTACTTTAGCTATAAGCAGGGCATGAATCTTTTCAAGCCTTTGATTCTAGGGGTAAATATCCAGTTATGCTGCAGGACTCATAATCCACAGCTCTGATAAGAAAACAAAGCCTTATGCAGTTAATTAGATTGGACTGGACTCTGCTGTGCTGTGTGCTAAAGATCCCTAAGTACTGAACACTTTATTCCTCAGCACTGGTGAGCTGAGAATTATTCCTGTTGAGTAGAAGTACTTTGCCTGTGTGCACTATTCTATAGGTGTGACGATGGGTCAAAACAAGCTTTGCCTTCAAACCAAGCATTTAAATATCTTGGGTTTGTTTGTTGCTTATACAGATTGATATTATTCTTCTGACTAAAGCTATGGAATTTTGTGAAAAATCCTTTTTATTCTGTTCATGTTTTTAAGGCTTTAAGTGGTCAGCCCTAAATAGCAGTAAAGACACCTAACTGAACCTGCTGTTCTCAGTTTAAATAGTGGTCTAGTCAACACATGCAACTGAGAGCAGAGTCTTTGGAAGCAGTTTATATTCATTCTTTGAAGTCTGTCTTCATAAACAAAATGTTCCTCAGAAATAAAATGCTTTTTTCTTCAGAGTACTGAGATTTGAAACTACATGTAAAAATAGCTGTGTTAAACATCTCTTCCTGGAACTTAAAACATCCTTTTTACTGTTACTTGTATATCTGTGAGTCAGCTCTGAATTGAGTCACACACTTTCAATAGCAACCAAACCACTTGCTTTTGTGAGCTCCATCGTCTTGTAGGTAGCACAGTGAAGGGACTTTGGAGAGTTAGCAGAGTTTGTTCTGGCCAGCTCCAAAAGCTTCACGTGAGATTTATGTAACAACTAGTGAATTGCTTTTTCCTTCAAGGAATGTTCACATTGTGGCATAAGTGGCCTTTCCTGCAGGAGCTAACTTCTGGAATGGAACTTCCTGTGCTGTTGCACATTACTAGGTTACACACTGAGAGTTGTAAAGCTGTCACAACTGATGTTAATATAACTAGTAAATAAACCTCATATCTCTCCTTCAGGTGAAGAAAATAGCAGCTGAATACTATGACAACTTGCCCCAATATAACTCTTGGATAAAAGTACTGTATGACTTCGTGATGGATGACACAATCAGCCCATATTCACGCATGAAAAGGCAATTAAAGGGTGAAGTAAAGCAAGATTAAACTTCTGGCAACCAAAAAACTTTGAAATGTCTGCTTGCTTTAAAGTGGCTGGTATAAAGGTCTCCTGCTAAAGCTGTTCACCTGTGTCCTGAATTAAGATGTACAGCAACATAGCAATGCATCCTTAAGGATTTTGTAGCAGACTCCTACCAGCTATAACATTCCTCACAGTGCTCAGATTTGTTCATTTAATGTGTCTCTGTTTGCCTAAGGATCAGTGTTATATGCATAATGCAAAATCACTTTGTTACAGAATTTACTTTGGTAGGTGTTAAATCTATATAAAATGTCTGTCTGACTCATAACAGTTTCAAAGTTCTCAATGTAGTATACTGCCCTCAACATGCTATTTAGATGACTAGTTTTAAAATGCTGTACTTACCTGTTAATTCTAAACTAACATGATTTGTTAACTTAAACATTCTGTTGAAAATGTTTCCGAACTGATGGTTGGAAGAACTAAATTTGCACAGAAATGTTAAGTCTGCTTTTATTTAAATATGTAATGTGTCATTTGAAGCATTGCTTTAAAGTTCTACCTTTTCTACTGGATGTACCTTAAAGGAGCAATCTATCAGAATGAAATTGGTATCTTCAAGATGGCTTCTGTGACTTCTTTGTAAAAAAAAAAAAAAAAAGGTAGAGAATTCAAGGGTATTTCCAGCTCCAAGTGTCTTACCTACTGCCTGAGCTGCTTCTGTTGCCAGGTAGTGTGAGCAGGTGGCACTCAGGTAACTTAATATACCTGATGTGGGGTTTCATGTTGGAAAAATCTTGTTACAGAGTTTGGGGGTTTTCTGATCTTCAAAGAAAAATTATTACCATGTTACTATGGTTTTAAATATAAATATTTACACTGATTTGGACATCTGGCTTTTATGGAAAAGTGAATGGATTGAAACAGATACTATTCTGGCAAAGAAGTCTAGCTACAACCACTGACAATACTACTTATTAGGCACATTAGTCATTTGTGTACACAGAAACGTTGTTAAATAATCTTGTTTGGTTTTTTCCCCCTAAACCTACAGTGCCCTCCATAAATACTTGTCTTTCTTACATATTAAAATGTGGTGAGAAGTGATGATATCAAACTTCCTGCTTAGGAAATTTTTCATTGGGAACAGATAGACTTGCTGGATAGTGAAAAACCTTTCCATACCTCAGCACAGTAGATTTGCCTTCTACCCTCTAACGCATTGATGATGGCTTTAAGCAGTCAAAACAGGCTACAAATCACCCTTAAACCTCAAATGGTGGTTCTGTGGTGTGTTCTTCGTTAATCTGAAAGATGGAATCTGAGGAAGGTGGAAGTTGTAGCTGCTGTAACCTAATTTTAGATGCCTTCAATCCTTCAGTTTTGGGGTGTTTGTTGTTTGTTTTGAAAAGATGAGTGCCTGAAAAGAATGTATTGGTACCTCTTAACTCGGTCTTGACTGCGGTGCTGTTTTAATGGGTTTTTTTGTTTAAGTGTGGGCTGTTATCTGTGGCTAAGCAATAGAAGTGGTATGAAAGTCTGCCAGCCACCTACAGAGTGACTTCATTATGCCAGAAACCTGTGAGGTAGCCAGTGTGTTGCTCAGGGTGGAGTGTAGTGTCAAAACAGACTTTGTCCAGTGTTTTTACATGTTATTAAAAAGCTAAGATTAATACTGGGTGAATTTTTGATTGGTCCCCTTATGCTGAAGGACTTAAGCTTTAGAGAAGTTTGGTATTTCTAAAGCAGATTTGAGATCTGTTCTTCTGAGTGGTGATAGAGATGACCTGTAAAGAATCATTGCCTTTCCTCCCTACTCAGAGGAAAACTGACTTTGGTTGAAATATTTGTAAAGGCTTAAGAAGTTGCAAACCAGTTTCTTTTTAAGCCACTTAGTTAATACCACCCTTTGTTTCTTTAATTATCTTTGGTGTTAATGATTTATCATAGCTGGATGAAAGATGGAAAGTGTCTACGAAGTTTTATGGCTAAGAGCTATAGTTAAGAAATTCAGTTATCCTACATGAATATTTAAGATAACCAGAGTTCAGAGTAAAAATTTTATATTTAGTCATAGTTACCCACTTCACGGAATTCCTGCTTTTAAACAGGGCTGAGGTTGCCATCTCTCTTGTTTAAAATTGCAAGTGTTGCTTTAAAGTGGTTTGACTATGATTTTCCCTTCCAGCTCAAATTATAAATACATTATTTTCACTTCAAGAGGTACTGAATAATGGGGAATTCTGAGGGAGAGATCTGTGCTTGCCATAATCTTTCTGAGACATCTGCTACTGGCTACCTATTGGAGAACAATTTACTGTATTAAGTTAAACTGAGCCAGTGAGACTCAAGTTTGGATCTTAACAATGGTCTCATTCTTGAAAGCATTGGTAGTGACACTTCTTAGGCATATAATTCCTGTGTAATACTTGAAAAGCCTTAGCAGCTAACTTCAATAGTAAGAACTGCCAAAAGCACATAATTTTAAAGGTAACCAGCATAGTTTGATCCCTAAAAAACAGAAGTATTTCTAAACCACTGGTAGAAGTAATTAGAACCAGCTGGCCCTACTTGAGTTGTTTGCTATATTCTAAATGAACAATGAATTTAAGTATGACTGGAGAAAGCATGGTGTTTACTCCAAAGGCATGACATAGAAATATGAAACACTTAACATTTTTTTAAAAAAACACATATGAACCATCTAGTTATTGTTTTAAGGAATTAAACAGTTTTCATTAATACAATTAAAACATATCTGGCAGAAAGGGGTTAATATAATTTTTGGAACGTTTTATCTGGAAGTTGGAGGGAGCTTTGACTAACTGATGAAGAACAAATTAAACCTAAACAGCATCAAGAACCCTGACAGTTAACCCTATTGTTGTTTCTAAATCTATTCAGATGGAATGAGTTAACTGTGGTGTTTCTACATGTTTATTAGGGTTTGTTCCTTTCAGTTTGGGGTCATCTCCTTATGTGAAATCAGTCAGGAGTTTTAACTGTCACCCAAGTATTTTAGCTGCAGTTAAATTGTGCAGAGCTCTGAATCCTCTTGAGGCGTTTTAGAATAATTTGCAGTTTTCAGAATAAACTTCCCTGCATGGCTTTTTAACACTCCCTACACCCAATTATCTGAAGCTGCTTAAGTGGAGTAAGTAATGCATCCTGGAATCTGATTGTACTAGGCATTAGCTTTCCCACAGGACAGGCGTGAGTATGCTCCTCTTTCAGAACAACTCTTGCCTCTGGCATTCCTGATTTGCTGTTGAACCAGTCTTCTTCCCAACATTAATGTGCTAAATGGATGCGTCTGTCTGGTTGCAGAGCTCCATGCTGTCAGACCCAGGGCAGAACTTCCTCCCTGGACCAGAGGTCAGTTGAAACAGTTCAGACTTCCAGTTGTGTGTCTTGGAACTCCTCTGGTGAAGTCATTAAATGAGGTGGTGAGCACATAAGACAAAGGTCTCCAGCTGTTGAGACATGGATCTGTTGATGGTAAGTGGACTCTGTCACATGGTGAGGTCTGCGGCTCACTTCTGCCTCCCTGACATTTATTCCTTCTATCAGATAGAGTGATATGCCACAGTAGAGCTTAAAGCTGTTCATTCCTTATTTAATGATGAGGTTCAGCAGCTGATAACATCAGTGCTACAGACTGCAGGCTGCCATACTGGACTAAGAGGAGGAAAGTGACTTTGAAGCAGCAACTTTGTGTAAGGAGTCTGGCACACCTTTGGAAACTGTACTCCTCTGTAATTTGGAAGTCTCAAAAGACTTACAGCAAAGCAAGTTCTGCTGTTTAGCTTGCATGTTGCAAGGCACAGGAGCCACTTCTGGGTCTGCCAACATTGCTTCTGCAAGGTCCTAGGAAAACAATGATAAATAGGTGTGTCTGGATCCTGTGGATCTGCCTTTAGCACAGCAACCTGCAACGCCACACAATTATCTCTTCTCTAGCAAATCTTCTATTTCACAATCAAGACTGAAGTGGGATACAAGACTTTAGTCAGGACAAAGATATGGAAAAAGGTTCCTACTGAGCCAAGAATGAAGACAGCATTTTTCTTTCTCCTTTCAATAGTCCCCCACACAATGTGCTGCATCTGCCCCCTCTCCACGCTTAAGTTAGTGTCTACTATGCTCTGGGACAGGATCATTCTTGTGGTTTTGATATGTTGCTAGCCTCAGGAAAAGGGAAAGGAGAATGGCATGATGAACAATTTCTTGATCTTGTCACAACAGAAACAAGATGACTGGAGGCAAGACCTCGAGGCATGTCTGCTAGGAGGGGTGGTGCCGCATATGCAGAATAAAATATTTGTCTCTGTTGCATGAAAAGGCAGTTCCTTAATGCAGTTCCCATTTTGTGTGTACAAAGGTTCTCTTCTGTACAAAGGAACATTGGTTTTTTAATGATTTATGATCTAGCTAAAGCAGAATTTCCCACAAGTAGTGTGGGTGCAACACTTATATGTGAGCAGGCAGATGGAATTCAGCTGCCTACCCTTGCCTGCTCCTTGCCACACATGGAGCCTAGACAAGGTAAGCAAGCAGGATATGGACACTTGACTGATCTGGCTTTTTCTGCCTTCACCTTAACTCCAGATTTTCTTGTGCATTCAAACCCTCCTGCACCGTACTTCCTCTTCCTTTATCGCCTGTTATGAAGAATGATCATGAGACACCTTGAATAATAAACATGTTTTGTGTTGGCACTCTTGACAAGACTGTGGTACTATGACCACTACTTGATAGCATTTCCTCCCTTATCTTGCCTTGCAAGTCCTAGTTTGCTTTCTTGCTCCATACATACACAGGAATAATACCATCATAAAAGGAAAGGAAAATTCTTAGGTGGATATAGCAGGGCTTGAGGACTCCCCTCTTGCCTAAGCTCATCATCTGCAGCGATCTTCAAGGAGAGTTGCAGAAATCTTCTCTGTATGTCCATAAAGGAGAAATCACTTATTCTTTTCACTAGTTCACTCACACTCAACTCACTTGAGTGGCTATCATTATTATTGTTATACTGTTGTAATATTATGAGCAAAGACTGAGAGAACTCTGTTTGTGCAGCCTTGAGAAAGTAAAACTTACAGAGAGAATTTATCACTATGTTCCAGGGGTGGTTACAACAAAGATGGAGACTCCCTTTTTATAAGAGTGACGTGGAAAAGAGGAGGATTAAGGAGTGTAAGGTACTCCTGGGTTGCTTCCCACTGGCAATGAGAAAAACTATTCCACTGGTTGATTGTTCTCATTGTGAAAAATCTCCCCAGGGAAATGGTGGATTCCCCAGTGTCAGACACTTGTAATGATGCCAGAATGCTTTTCTTTTTCTTTTATACCCCTCTTACATACTCTTTCATAGTTTTATCTATTCTTAGTGCTTTTAGCCTACATACTTGTAACTTTCCAAGCCTGATAACTTAGCTGAGACCCACTGTACTGTTAAACCAGGAGACCAAACAGTCTGGAAGTCTCAGACACCAAAGTCCTCTCCAAAACATATTTTTGTAAACTAAGATAGGCCCAACCAGGAGGAAGCTTCCTCGGAATGAAGAGTTCACTTGAGCCTCTCATTGGGGAATCTTTGATAAATATGTTAATTTTGCAAAGCCTATAATTGTGTGTATTTTGGTGTAAGGGTGGTGCATGCATTTTTGGGGCATTCCACCTGGATGAAGTGCTGCACCCAAGGATCCTGAAATAAATACCAAGGTAAAAACCCCTTTTCCCCATAAACCATGTTTTAGTTTTAATTTTAAGACCAGGGAAAGGCAACAGTAGAATCAGCTGGACAGGATGCTGGACCATCTTGTCTAGACTGTGCTTTTAGCCAAGAAAGGTTGAACCAGATGATCATTGTGGTTTCCTTACAAGATGGTATTGATTGAAAATAATGATCCTTCACCTTGGATCTTCATCTTCATCTTGGATTTCTGGGAATCAGCTGAAGCTTCAAGCCTGATTTACAATTAAAACCAGGCACATCATCATCATCTGCTTTATATACAGGGACTTAATTTGTTAGTCTTATGAGTCAGAATTTGAGTCACTGAGGCTCCAGGTTCCCTAGGAGAGGGAGGAAATGTCATACCATGTTAAGCAAAAATCCCAGTGGCAAGAACAAGCTGCCGTGTCAATATTTTTAAAACGCAAGTCTGTGGTGCTTAGTTACATGTGAAAGCCTTCAACATGTACCTTTGGGTAAAAAGGTGCAGCAGGACTTCTTGTTAGCAGGCAATTCTGAGAAGAATTTAAGATGTAAGGTACTATTCTCTATCAAGGTCAGTCTTAAAGTTAGATCTGGTTGTTCAGGGCATTTGTTTACATGAATTCAAGTAGGAGATTAAAAGATTTCTCTCCTAACTGTTTAAGTAGTGGGGGATGCTTACAGATTACATGTTGCTTACAAAAACTATTTCATTTTCCCTAAAGGCTTGTAGGTTTCATAATCTGGCAATTTTCAGTGTTTTGTCTGAACTTGGATACTTCCTGATTTGCTGATGCTGAAAGTTGTGAAGTTATGACCTTCCTTCCAATATGGAATTTATTGTATTAAAAAAAAAAAAAAAAAAAGAAAAAAGCTCTTAGCCTGCTCTTCAAAACAGTAACATTTTTCTTCCTCCAGAGGATACTGAAACATTGTAAAAAGTTTCTGCTGTTGCAAATTTATCTGTTGAAGAAAAATAATTGAGAACCAGCTTGTTAACTACCTCTTAACTCAAATGTTTTCTAGATTGAATCATAGTATAATAGTACTTCACCAATTTCCAAACTTTACTCTCACCTAGGTAACCCTCTCAGCTTGCCATCTGTGGGTAATTTATTTTGGTAAGGTGGAAGGAAGCTGTTAGCAGCTCTGAGAAGCTGTGCTGGCACAATCATGTGTCACTGCACTCGGAAAATGCATAATTAATGTTGTGATAACATCCAGTGCAGCATTTTCCCAGCCTACTTTCACAGCTCTGTCCTCCCAGTGTTTCTTTCAATGTCCTTGTTCTGGAAAACACAGCAATTTTCTCTGGTGGTTGAAAACAGCTATTTGAGCAGTGTAAACACTTGGAAGAGTTAGTGCCCCAGGGATTTCTGATTCAGGGCACCAAATGTATCAGAATAGTATTAACCTTTTAGCACTAAAAGTATTCATTTGGAAAATGTAAATTGTTATAAGCAGGAAGCATGTATTGTATCTTTTATTCTGGAGAAAGTTAAATTAAGTATGCTTTAGAGCAGTAGGATGTGATGACCTTTTTTCAGATGCAGTATAAAAAGTTGAGAGATGGATTTAGTCCAATTTCTTTCCAACCTGTCTCTTGAAAACAGGCACAGGAACTGCAAAACTCTTCACCACGGTACAGTAAGTCTCTTTTGGGAATCATCCAAATGTATCACCTGCACAGGGACTGATGCAGTTCTTCATACATTATTTGATCCTAACAGTGCAAAGAGAAGAGGAAAAATACCTCAGACAATGGTAAAAAAATGACACAATATTTAAAAGTGACTTTGTGTATTATTTAAGCAAGTGAACCAAACCAGCTCTATGAGCCACTAGCTGCATTTTAAAACATTTACAAACAAAAACTTAAATAAAGGCAAACCCCCACTACCCTGGCTCATAAATGAGGCTCTCCAGGGAGAGTCACCAATGGTGTGTAGTTCACAGAGGCCTCGGGTAGAGTTTTACACTTCACGTTGCCATGCTAGGTTAGATGGCAGCTTCACGGAGAAGGTACTGCCCTCTCCACCACAGGAGCTGCTGAACTGACACTTTCCCATCTAGTTCTGCAAAATGAACAGGCAAGATCATCTTTTGCTAGTCTAACTTAACTGTTCCTTAACCCTTTTCACTGATCACTCAAAATGACACTTTTGAGGAAGAGAATACTTCCACTGAAATAACTGGCTGCAGAAGGTGATGTCTGTCCAAAGCTTTAAGAATTATTTTTGTTTGTCTTGAGTCAGCCAATTAAACCAAACACAGATGTGTATGGGATACAACAGGTAAATGCACTAGATCAGAAAGATGCAGCTTTTTTAGCCTTTTTTTTTTTTTTTTAAATTTTCCAGTATTCATAGCAACTTCTGTAGAGTTTCTGTCAGACTGAATTTGTCTAGCAGATAGAAAGTAGCATCTGGAAATGGGAGATAAGTGTCTTGTACTGTAATAGATACTTCAAAATACCTAACTGAAAAGTCTTCAGATGAATATAATTGAAAGACAGGACTCTCAGAAACACGATATTTAAGCTGCCTTTGAGATGCAGATTAACATTTTTGGTTAACAAGAAGAACTACAGTCTAATACTTAACTGTCACTGCTGTGTTAGAGGAGATGCTTTAAATTTTTGTGGCTGTTTGCTTAGTGATTAATGAAGGGAAAACAACAATCAATATCATCTTTATAGGTTCTTGAAGCCACAGATCACTTCTAAATTTTATGAAAAGTCACTGACCATCAAAATACAATAATAATGGAAGGAAATAGTTAACTAACTTTTCTCTAGCTAGTGTTAGATCTGAATACATTACTGTATTGTGGCTGCAGTACACTCTTGGCAACACATGGCAACCTATACACAAGCTCTGCAATAATAGCAATTCCTATATATTAACTTCAAAATTATAGTAATTAAGAGAAGTGAACAGCTTTCCTTTTAGTCATTAAAAGGAACAGGGCATAAGGAAACATTTACAACAAACTTCCTTGTCAAATCCAAATAATGAAAAGAGTGATAAAAATAACTAAGATAATAAAGAGTGTTTTATGTCCCATGTCAAACTTGTATCTCTTGCACATCAACAGAAAAAGGTTGAGCATTTTTGTGTGTCATCATCACAGGGAAGGAAAGACTGTGGCAGGATGTGGTGCACTCTAAAGGCCTTGGCATCTAACTGAAAATTCAGCAGACATAAGAGCTTAGGGCCAGGTTAATAATGAATCTGGGAATGTCAATGAAGTCCAAGGCACCACATTAAAAGATAATCTTGGTATCTTGGTAAACCATCTACATGCAGTGCTTCATCTGCAGCTGAAAAGGGAGGCTTTAATGTCTGACCTTAAAACAAACAGCAGGTTTGTTAATGCAGAAACAGGTAGTGTCAGTTTGAAATACATCTGAGTATGCTGCAACCTTTAGCATTCCCACCAGTCTCCAGCACCAGAGGAGTGTCCTTCCCAAGGGACTAATGAGCTGTACGTACTTGAATATTATCTTACCTTTTTGGATACTGAAGACTTCACTTTCCTAAAAGCTTCTTCAAAGTGTTTACGAGAAACCTTGATTTCTCCTTAAAGAACAGAGCATAATAAATTACTAAAATTGCAGACAAGTGACAATGAAGTGATTGTTGAATGTCTTTCAAGGCAGCGTTCATGAAACTTAACTAACTGCATTCCCTTAACCTTTCTGGAAGTGAATCCTTCAAAGCCTGTTGCTTCCAGTTCTGGGCTTTTTTTTTTTTTTTAACATAATGTTAAGCTTCCCTGTTATTTAAGAAATATCTAGAAAACATTTTGCTATCATTCCAATTATACTCAATTTCTAAAGAACTGGCTTCATATTATTGCCTCCTCTGGCATTATCCAGAAGTGATGAAAGCTTTCACTGTTACAACTCCCTGTGTTTAAGTTTATGCAAATTGCCTTTTTGACTTTAATGCAGCTATCCACAGCAATTATTCCTAATAATAACCTTTTGAACAGGTTTTCTTTGTATGTTAAAACATAAGCATACTTCAAATAAGTAATGGATTCCTCAGCTCTCAAAAGGAAGTACCTTGTTTAATCTTGACTTAGGAATCCCAGGATGCTACTACTACAAAGATTCATTACAAGCTAACACTATGCACAGGTATCAGATAGGGCAGAAATACAAATTGTAGTCTTGTTTGGTGCATTTTTTCATGTCTTTCTTTAGGCTGATTGTTGCTTTCACTTCCACATTTGCCACATGAAATGGGATGTGCCAACATGAAAAAACTGTTAACATTAATACATTTTGAGTCCGAGTTGAGCAAAAATCTTCTGCTGATATAGTAAAAGACTGAATAGCAAATGGAAGGTACTAAATTAAAAATGAAATATATCTTGTCTAAGGTATAAAGCAGAAGAGCAAATAGCTTACAGTTATTATTACCTGTGTTAAAAGTTAAGATGAAAGTTAAAAGTTCACTGAACTAAACATACATGAGCTCTCTGGAGCTCATATTCAACATTCCTATGACCACATAAAGTTATACTTGGAAAAACTGAAGATGCAAGTTTAAAATGTCAGGAATTTAACCTATTTCCCCAAGGAAATGATATTTACAGTAAGGAAAAGGTTCAATTTGGGACTTTCTGAGAAGACTGATTACTCTTAGACTGAGTCATTAAAACTCCATAAAACAACAAAATGAAGCTACGAGAATTTAATTTTGCTTTCACTTTTGTTTTAAGCATGTAACTTTTTAATCAAATTGTGACAATGCTATAGGGAGGGAGAAAATCTCCTGCTAGGTAGTTTACCTCTCATTCCAAGTAAGTTAGGCTACTTCATGCTTATTATGTGGTAAAAGTTTGATGGTGTAGAAAATGGAGCTGTCAGTAATCTAGACCTTGGCTACTTGCATTAGCACACTGCCTTGATTTCTGGTGACAAAACCATTTAGTCTGATTAAGTGGGTACAAATATTTTATTGTGTAAAACCCTTTATGCTGATAAATTAGAATAATGAAGTGTATCAACAGGTACAATCTTTAAAAAAAAAAGACCAAGTACTTGAAACACTAAATATGAAATTGGTGTTTTCCTGTTTACATAGATGAGTGAGAGATGGGCTTCAATCAAACAAGGACCAGATCTTGCTTTTCAAATTCAACTGCAAAGATGCCATTCTTTATTCTCACTTGTAAAGCCACACTTGCTCTTAACTGCTCTAACAAAAAGTCTCATAGATTCTCATAGCCTTACAGACTATGCAGGTGGTGTGGGGGCAGTGGCTTTTATAAAAACATACAAAAAGGGTCATAGTTTAGAAGGTCTGTATTTGTCACTGCAGCTGAAATAGGTAAGAATTTCTCCTTTTATATTTCTCATACCATATACAGTCTCTGTAACTGGATCTGTGTGAAATAAATACACAAGATCAAGCTAAACAGGTGAGTTAAGATGTTACTCGGAAGAAGTGACCAGGAGCACATGGTGTTTACCCAAAGTTTCTGAGGAACTTGACTAAGAAACCACAGAACTGCTGCAGGAGGGTTGGTCCCACCCCGGCAGTGGTGCTGAAACCACTTCTAGGCACTGTCTTCAGTGGTTTGGAAAAGGGAGGCAGAAGTGAAATCCAAGTTTGCAAATGACAGTGAACCCTTCTGGGCAGTCAAATGCTGGGCTAATGATGTGGAAATCCAGGAGGACCTCAAAAAAGTGGAAATCTGCCCAATTGTTAGGAATTTCCCCTACAAACTTCTGTATCTGGCAATTCTCAGACCACAGTCACTAGCATGATCAGCTTGCCTAGGCCTGTTCACATTGGCAGTAGAATTTCTGAATTCTTCTAAGAAACATCACAAAAAGGATACCTATCCATTTCACTTTGTAAAAGTATCTTCAAGCAAACTACTGCTGAGTGTTAAAAAAACCACACCCCTGAATTTATTCCAGAGGAAAATATCAGGTATAACAAGAAGTTGCAACAGCTTCTGCAGAACAGAAAGGAGCAGCCCTGATTCTAAAGGCCTGACTGAGGAGGACACTCAGCACCCATCCACAGTCAAGCAGAGCGTGGGAGGGAGGCAGCTGAGTGTGTCCTGTCGTAACACTGTCAGAAGAAAATCCCCACTCTTATCTTGAAGATAAAAATGAACAGGGTCTCAAATCAGAAACCACCTTACATGTTTTCATACCAATCAGGGCTGACATCTTGGAAATCCAAGGACAGTCCAGGCAAGCAGCTGCTATAAACATGCAAATCAAGCTTTACATATATTATGGAGTTGTTGGTGGCTGCCTACACATTCATACACTCAGTGCTTAGGCTGCAATCCTAACTGTGAAGGCTGAATGCAAGTGACAAACAGCTTTAAATAAAGGCTGCTGTATTCTGAACAATTATAAAAATGAACAGGATAAACTCAGAAAATTCCATCTCAAATCAAAAGTTTTATCCAGCTACAGCAAGCAAAATGGCTAACCAAGTCATACAACAGCGAAGGTTTTTTCCCTCTCTAGTTGAACATGCTTGTGGCCTCAGAACAAGGAACACAAACACTGTGCTCTGGTAAGCTACTGTTGGTAAAAACCAAATGGGACTGGATAGCTACTAGATCAAAAAGAATCATTCAAACCATTAAAATTCCAGTGATGTTTTTAGAAATCAGGGGCATAATGAAAGCCTACAATATTTTCCAAGGACATAATCTGAAAAGTCACAATTCCATCTTAGCTTTGCATTTTGACTTAAGGTTAAAATAACAAAATTAGTGGAAAAAATCTAAACAGATAGGCTTTTATTTTATATAAAAGTTTCAATCTATAATTTAAAAAACCCCAGGAAAATACAACTTAAACCAGAAGTTCAGACAGATAATGAAAGGGCAGAGCTTGTACCTGAATCAATTTATAACTCCCTGTTAAAGTCCTGGCAAGAGGCACCGATGAGCTAAGCACCAAAGATCAAAAGTGGCACTCAGATTTTCCCAGCTCCATCAGTGCTGGATGTACGTGCTCAGTTACACAACACAGCTGGGTGCCAAAGGTAGGTAATCAGGGAATGTGCAGCTTACAACTCTCCTCCAAATACGTCACCACAATTAGTCTTTGGTAGCGATAGGGAAAATTGGCAAAGGGGTATTTAGTCTAGAAAATAATCAGCTTACATAATCATTTAACAGAATCTTTTCTTTAGGAGTTGCAAGCTTCAATTCTTTAAAAAGAAGAACTATTCTGACTTTCTAGCATAACCGTTTTTCCTCTACCCTCCCCTACCTCCCCTTATGTGACTTAATTTTGTTTGGCTCAGAAGTCAATTACTTAATGATGTAGAGCTTGCACAGCTTCATGCTTGTCTTGAACTACTTTAAACACTTTACATTCCATTTATCTTGTCACTGTTCAGTTAAGATTTTGTTTTTAAAGCTTTCTTACCCTTCTTGCTTTGAGTATTCTGCAGGGCCATTTCCTGTCTCAAGGCACAAATGGAAGCCTCACGCACGAGAGCAGAAAGGTCTGCCCCTCTAGAGATACAAACAGCAGGTTATTTGGGGATAAATTCCTCTTGTCTTTTGCTGATGGCAGATAGAAAGGCAGGACACTAAAAATGACATTAAAAATTGGCTGCTCTGTCACAAAGTTTAATCTTAAGAACACTGGAAAGAGGCCTGACGATCACCGAGTCTGCACCCTGCATTATGGAATGATGCCCTTCAGATTTTAGCCACAGATTAAATTAATGAGAAGCAAGGAAAGAGGCAAAAAACCCCATTCAGCGTCTTTGAAAATGCCAAACAATTAATTAATACTGTGCCCCTTGGTGGCTACATAACATCTTTTTTTAAAAAATCTTATGTAAGATTCAAATGAAATCCCTCACCATTACAAAAAGGAGTTGCTCAAAGCTGCATCAACAGTAAAGTTAACAAGCTCTTAAAATAATAAGAGCTTGTTAAAACATGGTCAGATCAGTTTAAGTATTTATTTCCAGTGTCCTGGAACTGGAACAGCTGGAACTTTTCGCAAGCCTTTCAGCTGGTGAAAGTCATCGAACCAAAGAAAATCTCAAAATTAACTCCCCATGCTTCATTTGGGGGTACTAGGCATAAAGTATTTAAAAAGCAAAACTTAAACCCAACCAGACCAAAAAAAAAAAACCAAAAAAACAACCCAAACCAAAACCAAAGAAATCAAAACCCACAACAAAAACCTGATCAAACACAAAACCCCCAAACTCAAAATACAGATAAACCTGAGCATCAAAAAAACCACAACCAAATAAAACTCCAAACAAAAACCCCACAAAAACCCCACAACAAAAACCAAACCAAAACCCACACACACTGAACAAAAAAACCACTGGACCATAAACCAGTGAATGAAAGGTGTTAAGAAGAAAAAGTGCCCATCTTTCCCAAGTAAAATTGTGGCAAGCAGCTTGCCATAAACCTTATCTTCTGTGAACTCCATAAAAACATTGAGTATTACTAAATTATTGAATAGCTTAAAGCTTTTTAAATTTTATGGACCATAATTGCAAATTACTCTGACAGATATGGCCATGAAGCTTTCCCTAAAGCCACACCTTGCTATTCCCAGAGCACAAGTTGAAATGGAGCCTCATTACAAACAGGTTGCTCTCAACTCTGACAGAACAAGTTGGTTGTGGCTGTTTAACCAATTTGCTTTCATCATCATTGTCTATGGGCCCACAGCTTTAAGAGGGCTCTTTTGTCCTCATATGATGCAAGAATTATAAAATAAAACCAAGGGAAACCAAGATGCCTCCACTGCTCTGTATTTACAACATGAAGAGAACTCTTCCAGATGAAGAAGACTTTAGCATCCATATATTCCTACCAACTTCTTGGAAAAAAGCACAAGTGAAAGCAAGAAAAATACCCAAAGGGAAAAAGTTTATAAAGTTAAGAAACCCTCTAATAACAACAAAACACAGCTGATCATGCATCAGAAGACTGCTGGCACTGCACATGAAATATGAAGGTCAAAACTAGAAGGTACTCACGTATAACAATCACAGTGCTGACTGTAAGCAATTTCCTCCAGGCTTACATCACTGTCTAGTGGAGGTCGGGTGCCATCCTAAAGGAGTTGAGGTAAGAAAAAAGAGAAGGTAAGAAAACTTTTTTTTACAAATGCCATCCCTGAAGTGATTAAGTTTCTTCAATCAGGAATCATATAGGGATCTGACAAATTTCCTGCAATATCCACAAATACTAATATTTTAAATCTCAAATTGGCAAGAAGTTTTAATCAGCCTTAAAATTATTTAATTATGATCTGTTAAGCAATGTTAAATTTTAACTTGCCACCCACAGATAAGATTTTCTCTAAGGAAATTATGTCCAGTCTGCCACAGGGCATTGTAACACCAAGACTATTCCATATGTGGGCTTGTTTTTAATAACAGCTGGTTGCTTCAGCAGCTTTGTTTAGCTGAACTTCCTCTAGTTTTACTGTGTGTTAAAAACAAATAGCTAAGCAATAGGCTTATAAGTCAGTTTAGTCTTATCACCTTTAAGACTTTAAAATTAATTGTATATCTTTTATATTCTGGATATAAATTTTCAAACTTAGAAGTTTTCCATCTGGATCTCATAGAGGTTTACATTTACTGCAGATTTTTGGACACTACTTCTCTATATTATTATTCTTCCTTCCACCACAAAGATCCAAGAAGTGGTTTTTTTTGTTATTATTTTTGCATCTCCAACAGCAAAAAATATTAAACTACATTATAAATGGTATTTGAAACCGGCCAACAAAATTTCCAAACAGAGTGTGCTTGGCGATCCTCCCTGTTATCCTCAGACAACAATAAAGTAGTATCATGATAGTGCAGAGATTCAAGATGTCTCTTCTATCAAGCAATATCTGAGTTTTGACAGGAAAGGACACTTTTTTGATACAGTGATGAATTTCTGCCAGAAACTCATTTGACAGAAATGCACAAATTCACATCATTATTTTCTGACTTCTTCAGAGGAACTAATATACTGCATACCTACAACACACCCAAGAGACAAAATAAAATATATAGTAACTCGCAAGTTAAAACACTTAAATACTTAACAGTCAAACAGTCAAGGACTGGGCAGAGTACGGAAACAATCTTGAATGAATCTTTAACAGTTAGAAAAGGAAAACAACCATAGTAACAAAAAGATAAAGAAGCAGCCTGATTTGAAATATCCTGAAAAGAGAGACTTTAACCTGGAAGGAAGCTTCATACAATTTCATATGGGATACTTTAGTAATTCTTATAGGAAATTGCAAGCCAGAGAGATGCCTTCTCCACTAAAAAGGAATTTGAGGAGCAAATACACTGGGCATTTTTTGCTCTGCCTGCTCTGGTGCCAAGCTCTGTGCAGCAGAGGAGCTTGATGGAGCTTGCAGGAATGTCAGTACAGTAGTAACTGAAGCATGTGAAGACAGGCTTCTCTTGCATAATATGCACGATTGGGAAATGACTGATTTGTACAAGTTAAGTGAAATAAAAGTCTTTCACAACCAAGTTTCAACCTACATTTAGGCTGTCTGTCTTCCTGACAACCTATTCCTCCCCCAAGTCCCTTCTCTATCCCTCATGCTGCCTTTCTAAGCATCCATGTTTTCATTCAGCAACGATTCTGTTTCCACATGCTGTGCATGTATTCCTTGGAGACTTCTGGGAATGCATGCCATCATTTGGAAGCCACTCACATCTGCACCAAACATTTTGTTTTCTCTAGCCTTAAGCAAATGTGTTCTCACATTTTTCAAATTTCCCTACCACTTACACATGGATGAAATCTGACCAAAAATAAGGTTTATTTTAATTAATTTAACACATTTTCCCCTCTTCCTACTCCATGTTCTTCTTTCAGATAACTCGTACATATTTTTAAAGATTTTACTCCTCATTCACCACAAGGATTTGTAATCAAAATAGACTAATGTGAATTAAGCATGCATGAAAGCATCTTGCATTCCAAAATGCATGATAAGCAACATGATAATCAGTGACAGGATCCACAGAAACCAAGCTGATAAACTATCTGTCTTCTGTCACAAGAAGGCCCATAAGCAGGTAAGGCCACATCAAATACGATTTCTCAGCAGAAAACAAAAATACTCTGGCAATGGGATAATAAAAGGGTTACCACATCCCGTTGCCACTCCTCTTGGTGTTATCCCAACAGGAAGATAGGACTGCAGGTACAAAGATTCCCAGGAGAAGGGAGCAAAGACACTTTTCAGCGACCTCGCCCAAGATTTATGGCAGTAAATTCAATTCTGAACTTGATTCTTGACAGGAAACTGAAAACTGTTCTCCCTAACAACCAGCTGGTCCCTGCCAGACAAGAGGAAGCCAAAACGTGAAGTGAGGACTCAATATTAAGTTCCTTATCCTCAGTGCTTCCCACAAGTGATCCTGCCCCTGCCAGGTGGGTTTGTGTCTCTTGGTGGCTACATGTGGCTGAGAGTGTGAGCAATGGAAGCCTGTGAGAGTGAGAGAAATCAGCTCTGTTCAATGCCACCTTTTCCTCCAGTGAAGGGAGCCAAGCACCAAGCTCTGCTGCACTATTCTCCCACACCCCTAATTACCTTTGAGAATAAATTTGGTAAAACAAAAATCGTGATTCCTTACAGTGTGTTTGAAATAATGATTCAAGGATGTTACACTCAGTTTCTCTCAATATCTCATGAAAAGCATTCATCTTTCAAAACAGGGTTATAAAAAGTATTAACTGAAGTTTTTCTGTAAAACTTAGAAACAACAAACTGTTGTTTGGTCTAGTGCAAATACCAAATGGAGGAATACTTAATGTATTTTCATCCATGAAGTAATGCAGAGAACAAATGAAGGAAAGTCTAAAGTCCTGAATTTGTAATGAGTTCAGCCTCTGAAAATCCATTTTGGCATGAAAGAACAGGCTAGAACAAGTTCTCACTTTCTGAATTCTGAATCAGCTATGGCCTGTACACCACAACCTGAAGGCTACACAAGTCTGGATTATCTTTTATTACAAATTCACTGAATAATTTTTGCCAGACTTCTCATAATGCTATCTCCCCTCTATAGTAAAGACTTTTTTCCTTTGCAGCTCAAAAACCAATCTGATAGAACACCTGCTCTTAACAATCAATGTTGATCTATGGGAAAAAAGCAGGAAATATCCAAGTAATTCATGATGCTCTGTATGTTCGTTTTTAAGGCCTTGACTACTTCTATGCCATACTTGGAGAAACACTCACAGAGAATTCTATAATCCAAGTCTCTGAGTGGCAGATTGTGCTGTTAACTGTGGGAAGGACCCATGAAGGCACAGATTTTACATTTTCACATTTACTTTAACCTACAAACTCTATCATCACAAGATTCCTTTAATCCTAAAGCCAATTAGGTGTCACAATTACTGTTGAGCAAATACAGATGGAACTTGTGAATCATCCTGGTGAATGTCTAGAACCCCCCCAAAAAAGCTTACAAAACACTTCTAGGCCCATTACTCACACAGATAAAATCTTCTAATTAAATCTGTTCAAACTGTGACTATAAAGGTAGCAACTTCTGCATTTAACAGGCTTGCTTTAATCAAGATTCATCAGCCCCTTGCAATCTCAGAGCAAATTTAACAGCAGATGGGCTGTTAAAGGGATTATTTTTATGACCTCATGGAATACATGAAAGTGTTTCTTGAGAGAGGATCCTGCAATTCTTTGTACTATTTGTTTTACATCATTTCACTAAGTTTCAAGATTAAGGATTTATTTCCAAATACTCACTTTGGTGATGGTCTTTAAAATAGCAAGTCGATCTTCAGGTGGAGGCAAACCCACATAGAGGGTTTTATCCAGCCTACCAGGACGCAGGATAGCTGGGTCAATTATATCTTAGGGAGGGGAAAAATAGAAAAGAATTAATCCAGAAATGAGATGCACCCTTAGAAAGTCTGCACATGAGAAGGAGTACATGCATATTTGTACCAAGACTCAAAGAAGCATTTGTACCATGACATGAAGCTCTGATCATTAAAGTAGATGATTGAAAAAGTTTCATTTTTGTCAAAAAAGTCTCTACCACCCAGTACAGTTAAGCCACATCTCCTCAATGATGGCTCATAAATACCAGTTTCATTTCTTCAGAGATGAAGTCAACTATAGATCTGGCAATACAGAATTAGAACGTTTTTGCTGAGGAATTCCACATTAACTATTAGCAGTTTGTTCTACTGGAAGGAACTCTACCCAAAGGGGCAGTGATAAGTGAAGCATAACAAGGACACAGGACCAATCACAACCACCCATATGCAAACTTAATTTTATTGGTCATTTGCATTCCTATTACATAATAGTTATCTAAATGGTAAAACAGGAAACCCATGAAAATACCAAAGATAACTGCTAAGTACAGAATTTGTTTCCCAGGGAAAATTAGACTCTGAATTTATTATATGTGGAGAAGTAAGAAAGCAAAAATTATCATGGATGTTTGCAGAAAACCATTCAAAGCTTAAGTATAATAGAAATGTGTATCAACCTTTTAGCACCACAGGCTTCACTACTGAATGTACACAAACTACGTCAGGATATAAATACTATTAGTATAACAAGAGATACAGACAGGCATATAACTTGGAAAAGGCCTCAATTTCTGTCTGTATTTCAGCACAAACTGTCTGCATGATATTTCTCAATGCTTCTTGATACCCTATTTCCCCAAAAACCAATAATGGTATTAACTGTTCTATTTCACTAAGGAATTCTATTGAGTCACCATCCCTGGAGATACTAAAAAGATGTGTAGATGTGGCACTTGGGGACATGGTTTAGTGGTGGACTTGGCAGTGCTGGGTTAACATTGTGGACTCCACGATCTTTGAGGTCTTTTCCAACCTAAATGATTCTATGATATCCTACATGTCACAATAATGTGAGCAGCAAAGTCACAAAACCTCTACAGAGGATATAAAGTAATCTATACTTTTACTGTAGCAGACCATTTTAAAGTATATAAATTCTATGGATGTATGAGGTAGCTACTGCAAGAACCTCTCCCAGAAGTGACAGTTGATAGTTCCCTGTAAGTCTAAAGCTGGAAATTATCAGTGCCTCCCAATGAAGCTGCCAGCACTGGCTCTGCCCTGCTGACAAAACAGAGCTAACAAACTGGGAACTTGTGAACATTAAAGGTGATGAACTGGGAAAAGTGGAGCTGCTAATCTGTACTGTATGGATGTTTTAAAGCAAACAGACACCACCCTCAAACAGTAGCAGGGAAGTAAAACTATCCCTTTTTCTGCAAATGAAAAAAGTTTGCTTAGCTCTGTCAAGACTTGAACTACCTGATCAAGTATGGTCTTGATCCACTTTTTAAAGGTGCTCATGATTTTGTTCAAGTTGCTTTCTCACTTGTGCTTAAAGGACAACTTCATTATCTTTTTCTTGAACAAAAGCTTTTCTTTTTCCTAAGATGCAGCAGTCCTATGGAAGCAAATATCAGCTACTGCAAATGTGATGATAATGGTGAGGGAAAAAAAAAGGAATGACTTGTATTAATTTAATCCAGACCAGGTGAAACAAGAGTTAAACAGAACCCCTGCCATGCCAGGCACAGACAAAAATATGTTACTTATACATCTGTGCATCGTTCCAGATGACACTTTGTCCTGCTTTTGACACAAGTGCACTTTCCTGTTTTTGTGTTTCTTGTCACATTATTAAAAGGTGATGACAAAGTTCACTCAAAGGATCAATTACAAACACCAAAACAAGTTCTCAACAGGGACTGCATTACACCACCAGCCACTTGCTGATTTCTCCATTCTAACGTTCCAAAAAAAAAAAAAAAAAAAGCTTGATAAGGAAAATACTGTTTCCGTTTTGCACACTGAGAACATGGTACTTGCTATTTGTCCAACAATATGAAGTCAGTGATGTGGTCTGAAGTTGCATTGAACTTCTGTATGGAAATGATCACACTGCCTGCATTCAAAGAGTTACCACAACTGACAGAACTTGATAAGCTGCAGTAATTGTGGTTTACAGCAACAAGACCACACCAAAGTTTAAAACACAGATCTACACTCCCCATCTCCTTATGAATCAACTCATTTCATTCTCCTGGTTCAGACCTGAGCCTGAAGTTCTTGAAAACTCAAATCACATAACCCAAAAATTAGTACTTACTCATTGGGCAAACTCACTCAATAGATGTGCTTCATATCCATTTAAAAGAACTGAATAATGCTCCCCTTTAAGGACTTTCAAAGCATTCCACCCTGATAAATCATAACACTCTCTCCATATCTATTACCTTAAAACTCATCTAAACAGAAGAGAGTCAACTCATTTCAGATACATTTAACATTTTAATGAAATTAGTTATTGCAGATACCTCTTTCAAAGCCTATTATTATCCCTCAAGCTGGAAAGGAAGTGAAGCATGGAAATGTGATAAAACACAGCACTCCTTTCCCAAGCAATTGTCTCATAGAGAGAATATATTTCTTTTAGGAGAAATGTCCAATTAATAATTTTCTGCCTTTCTGAGATGGTCGATGGTGTTGACTGTCATTAGAAGACAGCAGTATCATCTTCCAAATAATATGAGAAAATTACATAAGAAGATATTTAGGGCACATCCATTCCTTGCTTTGTTTTTAATTGTTAAAACAGGCACTAACCTCTAGAGAATTATGTCATATTTCAGTTTGCTACACTGCTCTTCAAACTACTGCACAACATTACAGAATCATTACATTCTATTGAAAGTATCTGTGCATGAATTCCTATACAGTGACATTCTGTTGTTCTAAATAGAATCTGTTAGTCCCACATTCATTTCCAGTGGATTATTCATGTCTTATCTCCATTGTACAGGAGCCAACCACATTTACAGAAGTTCAGTGCATATCAGCAATGACAGCTGTTGTGTGAGTCCATCAAACTTCTCCTATACTCTCACTACAGCTTTCAAAAACATATTTGAAGTACACAAGATCTAGGCTGTCACATTTGTGATGTTCTGAAACGCAGGCCCAGAAGCCCTAAGAGGTTTTCTGAGACTCCAGGTGAATGCTACATTTAACAACTGAAGTTATTGTGAAAGACACACAACACTTGAGGGCTGCTGAAATGCAGAAACATCATTTGTGTGAATTAGAACTATTATGAAAGAAATTGTTCCATGCCTCATGTATTTAGTGCTTTTCTTAGATCTTATCTTGCCTTTAATTCATCAAGATGTATAAACAGGTAAAAACATAAACAATGCCCAAACCTAAACTGTAACTATTGTTAAAGACTGGTGATTATTTTTTTTACCGTGTTTCAAAACATGAGGTTCAGGTGAATAGCTCTAAAAAAATTAAAACAAACTTGCTAGCAAAAATAGAACTCACTGAAACTAGGATCATGCTCAAAGGTAACAGTAGAAGGGGAATTTTGCAATAATTAATTTAAGAAAGCTAGAGAAAGACACTATGAATAAAAGCAAGACATCACCATTTATGTCAAGTTTAAAATCTTGTCTGTTTCCTTGTGTTACATACGCAGGCGAAATGCTGCTGATCCCTCAGTCAGCATTTCCCTAGGAGTTTATAAATATTCAAAGCCTGGGGAAGTAAGAGAAGAGCAGAAAGCAGCAGTATCCCATACTGAAATTCAAACTGGTAACTAGAAAATTGTGGGAAATTATAGATTTTATTTAACAGTAGTGTTTGGCAGCTGTGTAGTATTTAGTCCTGGATTTGGGGAAGGAAGTAAGCTGGAAAAGAATATAATTATTCTAACCCATAAAGGTTCTAACAAGACATGACATTTCTACCTCTATTTTTTCCCCCTCTCTCTCTAATGATATTGAGTACTTTAAAAGTTTAATGCTCTTCAGACAAAGTTTGTCACTGATTCTGCATTTAGGTGGAAAGAGATTGAGTTGGGAATACTGCATCCCTGCTAATTTAGGAGGAGTCAAAAAATATCTACAGAGGACTTTCAAAGTCACTGAGTAAGTGCAAAGAACACTCAAATATCCTGCTTTTTAGGGCACATCAAAGGCTTATTTCAGCACTGCCAGAATAAGAATTACCGCTTGCAAATTGTATTTGATAAACAAAGGAACCAATCTATTACGCCTGACCATATGGCAAAATGAGAATTAAAACCTTCCAAATGTTTAAAGGCTATATAAAGATAATTTGGCAGTCTTCAGCCACCATTTCACAATAATACCTTGTCCTAGGGGCCAACAGCTCACTGGAACAGCTGTGCCAGGAACATACCTCAATGTCAAAAGTGGTTGAGCCATTGCTATCCTAACTGCAACTACTCCTAAATAATAACAGTAACATTAATAATAATAGCAATAACAATGACAACAACAACAGTGATAATGACTTATGAGAGAAGACTCTTCCTATTGCACAATGACTTCAGACTACAATGCTGACAACAAACACAAACAGTCATGAACAGTACCAGCAACCAGCTATCAGAGCTACCACGCATGCAATCACTCTAAAAAAAAAAACATCTTGAAAAGCCATTTTCTCTCCCAATAAATTCTACTAACATGGATTGAAAACCATGGGATCTCACACTTGACAGTACTGGCCCATTGGAAGACTGCAGGCAGTTCTGCTGGGACACATCTATCATTTAGATGTACATTACACAACCCCCAAGCAGCACCTCTGTTCACCACAACTACGACAGAAAAATCTTCCTTACAAACATTTAAAGACCTTTTCAGGCACCATAACTTTAACTGTTTGTGGGAATCACTTCAATATGCCAGTAGCAGCCAATATAAGCTATGCTTGTCCTGCAGGTCTCTGCCTGGGCTTTGCATTCTTAAGGTGCTTTACTAGCACAGACTTCCTTGCTCTCTACCTGCAGTGTGCTCCTATTAAGTACCCAGATCACACCAGCAAAACTTCATTTGATGAACACTGCCTCCTCCTAGGCCCCATGAACAGCAAATAAACTACAGGAGAGAAAAATCAGTTTCCCTAATTTAACCACAACTTCAGTAGAAATTGTTCTGATGAAAGCTGCATCAGTTGGAAACTTTATTTCCTCATACTGTCAAATGTAGATATCACAGGAAAAAAATTATGGTCTAAACTTATCCAAAATATTATGCATACACACAGCTGATGTCCTTCTGAAGCAAGAAATCCATCCTATCCAAACTGCCTCTTCCTGCAGAAGCTGGACGTGCAAAGTTGGCCATTCAAAAACAAATAATTTTATTAATGCTGGCAAAACAACTCCCTGTAGCTTTATCAAGATAAAATCATCAAATTGAAGGATATAAATTCATTTACAAATTCAGTACACAGAAATTATTTGAATCTGTTATCCCTGACTTTGCATTTTCTTTGCATTTGGCATTTTTAGCTCAAATCCACTTTTTTCACCAACGTCACTGCTGATTTCATGCCTTATACATTTCCCAGCTGCCCTCAGAACCATTCCTGTATGGTTAAACAGTACACCTGCCACTGCAGCTGAACAGGGCAACAGTGACATTTTAGAGCTGAAGGAAAAAAAAAAATCCCACAGCCATTCCAGAGGTACTTTCTAGCCACATAATAGTAAAAATGCACCCAGTGTAAGGCTTATAGAGAGGGGAATTAACAATTGAACAGGTGTCTATCTCACATATGCATGAAAATCAAACCCATAAGCAAGCACTCAATCAGTGTAAATCTAAATCAGGGAATTAGGACAAACCTGCCACACACAAGTATTTATATTTTGAAATTAACATCTCAGCAATATTTACCCTAAACTGGCCCTGGTAAGGCTGCTGGAGTGCTTGCACTCAGTGCTTCCAGGAGAGGAATCCCTAACTTAGAACAGTGACACAGAACAGCCCAAAAAAGATTGGCCCCGAGCCCAACCAGCTGAGGAGGCACTGCAGGAAGTACAGCTGGATGTGTCCTCCACTTCAAAAGTGCTGGAATTCCCAGCCCAGACAGAGATAATGACAAGTCAGTAATTAGATATGAAGCCCTTGAGAAACACTTCCAAATAAGGCTGCTTGATACAAATGCTTGGAATAGCACAACTAATTTAGGGAGAGATCTCTTTCCTAAGGCAACTTGATGACACTCCCACCAACACCCTTGGTACATCCCACTGCATCTATATATAGTATAACCCTATTTTCTACTCTGCATTGCATTAGATAGCTCAGGACCAGCAAGCTCGTGCCAGGAAAACCTACTGCTTTAAGTCACAGAATTTGTACAAGCAGATAGAGATTTAAGCCCCTACTGCTCATACTTCATCACGTGGAAGGCCAGAGAGTCTATCATGATGCAAAGAATTTGAGACACAGGAAGATCTTCCTCCAAATCTTTGAAGTTTTTGATGATTGGAAAAAAAAAAAACCCCACTTCATAGCTGCCTATTATAGATTATTTCAGATTTTATAGATTAATTTACAGAACACAAGCAATATCAAGTATTTTAACTTTCTCATCTTCAAATTATATCCAAAACAGCCATGCTACTATTTTCCCTGTTAAACCACTTCTCAGCAAAACTCTACATCTTGTCCTTACTTAATAAGGCAGGTAAGAAACAACTGTGTCTCACTGTAAGTAGTAATTTGCCAAATTCTAGGTGCAAACATTCTTTCCAAAATTCTGGTACCCACACCAGTATGGTTTTACCAAGACACACTTGTAACCCTGTGTTTAATTTCAGCTGCAATATTCAAAAAATCCTCATAACCAAGGAAAGGCAACATCTTTATGCTTGTTTCTCTCAAAACTGACAACAAATTCCTTTACCTATAACCCAGAGCTTTTAGATGGAATTCAAATTCAGGAAAAGACAAGTTTCTTGCTTTGAATAAAACACAGAACTTCTCCGTAACACAAAGCACAAAAACAGAGGCAGAAAATTGTTTACAAAACACATGATGTTTGTAAAGCAGACATCAGTGTTTAGGTTATTAACTGAGAAGATGCTGCTGCAATTGCAAGAGCTACCAAAAACTGAAGAGCCAGCGAGGAAGCAAAGACAGCCATCAATAGCCAAGCTGGACAGAACATTAGGAAACAGGAGAGTAACTGTTCCAGAGTCTAGTCTGGAACATGGAGCCCAGCAAGCAAAAGATAAGCAAGTGGAAAAATGATTTCATATGAGACAGATGTCTTAAGGAAAAAAAACCCAAACTGTAAGGTTGCTTTGGATAGAAAATCAATTTAAGCAGCAAAAAATTTTTAAAAATTACATTTTAGGTCTCTTTTCTGCTTTTACATTGCAAGGAGATAATCCACAGAAGTCAAAGGTCTTTCAAAGCATTTTAACAGCAACGGTACCAGGAGCTAAGAGAGACACATTTGAAAGAGATTGCTTTATCTCACACTTCCATATGAACATGGAACAGATTAACTCATCAGAAAAGCTTTGGATCTGAGGAGACATTGTAATTTTAAGTGCAGAACAGGCTTAGTTACAGAATTGCGAATACAGAATATTTAAGAACATTAATGATTTCATTAGAATAGAAACAAGGACGTCTGATTTCTTGTTTATGACTTTTGGGTCCTTACCTGGCCTGTTTGTGGCAGCCATAATGAAAACCTGCTGCCGATTCTGCAGCCCATCCATCTCTGTGAGGAGCTGGTTCACTACCCGCACACTGGCTCCTGACTTTGGAAGGAGAAATTTGTCAACAAAATCCAGGAAACAGCGGGAATGTCAATATTTCAAGGTAAAAGAAACAAAAGATCTACTAACTCCCTGCACTGAAATGTGACTCAAAGGAAAAGTTTCTTTTTCACACTTCCAATGTAGCTGCATTGTGGATTCCTTCTAGCATATTCTTAGCATGTGTCCATCCCAAATGCATGCTATCTACACACTTGCCACATATTCTAACATGTGGCAAACCCTTTCTTTCCCATCAAAACTAAAAGACTCACTTAAAGGTCCACATATAAATATTTGTACTAGTCGTTCTGATATCTACCTCAACAAGAACACAAAACATTTCTCAATATTGACTTTTATGAGGGCAAAAGAGTTCTAAAATATTTAAACCCCTAAAACCACAGTCTCAGGAGGTGAGCTACTTAAGAGTTCAATGTTAATGCCATAGTAGCATTAACTATAAAAAATTCAATAGCTTCACCTGAATTTCTCTGGGTATTTTTTCAATATATGCATACTAAAAAAAGTATTAAGCTTTATAAAACTTGACCAACACATTTTCCCTCAAATGACAGAAAGCTCAGTAGATTGCTTCTCTTGGGAGATACCCTTCTGGGAACTTCTGTTGCCTGCAATGTCCCAAACGCTGTAACTAAAATGCTGTAACTGAGAGTATTTATTTGTGGAGATATTTGAAGGCAGACTCACTTCCCGGTCAGACCTCCGAGGGCACAAAGCATCAACCTCATCAAAGAATATAACACAGGGGGCTGAATTCCTGGCACGCTGGAATACCTGACGGACAGCACGCTCACTTTCACCAACATACTAAAAAAGTAAGAGAAACAACATTGAAACAATGTAAAACATGACTAGTCGGCTTGGGAAAAAAAAAAAATCAATCGTTTTAAACACTATTTAAGGTACTTAAATAGTGCAAGGGAGAAATGCAACCTACTAAGCAGCTTATTTCTGGTAACAGTCTCTTATCTCTGTTTACTGACTGACCAGATTTACATGGGAACTAATTGTCACTAGCTGACTTTGGACAATTTGCAGTACATTCAGTTTAATAGAATTCTTTTTTTTTGGGCAATAAATCTAACTTGCCATCATTCTGGTGATGAGAATTAACAAGCAGTCTTAACGAAGGACCTTGCTGTTCAGCTGCTCATAAACAAACCCAGTGAGCAATGTAAACACAATGAACATCTGAAGTTCATAGAGTCATTGCCTGAAGACAGGGCCTTGGTGGTGAAGGGAACTGAAAGTCAGCCAGAATTTCACTTTGAATGCTGAACTGTAGGAACAGGGGCTGTGAAGTTGTAAATGCAAACCCTACAAACAAACATGTTTTGATACAATTTATATGTTAACATAGTCTCTGAACCACAGCCAACCATTTTCTTGGTATTCCACAAGGAAGTAGGGCTCCTCATTAACTCAAGTGTTGTATTTTCTGCCTGTAATTGAATCAGTAATTGAAGCAGACATATAAAAATGTTTGGGAAGAGATCCATCAAATCCAGTATGGTGGCTTCAGCTTCCACATTACTGAGAAGCAGAAAACTGCCATGGCCTTCCCAGCTGGGAGCTGCAGCCACCTTGCTCAGTTCAACACATTCTCTTGACTCTAAAAGGGACTGAAGTTACATCACAGCACTTCTAAGTCCAGTGCTTCAAAAATTTGAACTACAGCACTTTTATCTGTTGACATTTAAAATCTCCATGCTACAGAAAAGCAGTGATGTATGTAGCTGGTCATTTAGAAGCCCTACTTCAAGTCAAGAAGGCTCCATCTGCCAGGTAATTTAAACTAAGATAAATATTTAAGTTGCACAAGTGACTTTTTTCTTTTCACACTAACAATTTTAACTAACTAAAATCTTTAAGGAGAGGTTAAATAAGGCAACTTCAGTTGCACCATAATCAGTTGTGTAATTATCAGGAATTTTGCTTGCCCCACATTTTGAACAAGAATCCCATAAATAACATAAGCCCCATGATTAGCACATACCATATTTAGCAGCTCAGGACCTTTCACAGATATGAAGTTCAGTCCAGACTCGTTTGCCACAGCCTATGAAAAAGGTAAAGTCAGATATATATAGATATGTATATATATAACACACATTTATCGTGTCTTCTTTGCTTCTGTCCATGGAGAGATAAACATATACAGGGAAGGAACATGGTTATCAACTGTTTGCAAAATATAGAAAACAGTACAAAGTATAATTATATGCAATTAAGAGAGGGAGGGGAGCAGGGAATTTAGCAATGTATTGTCTGTCTCTCTGATGAGGCAGACCCAGATTCACACCCCACCCCCCACAGCAGCTGAAGAATGCCCAATAACTATGGGAGTTAAAGAGACATTCAACTCCATAAGAACACCTGAAGACAAAGATGAGAAAAAATCTCAAATTTGCACCATTATCTGCATTTACATGTAGAGGCTGTAAGAACTGAAATGCTCAAAGGAAAATAGAACTAATTTCAAGAAGGCAAATACAATAAATAAAATTACATATATATAATAGAGTGTAGAGTACTCCCAAATATATAATCTAATTACAGTGAAATATTCCATAAAAGTGGGTACCCAATAGAGTTTCTTCTCATCTTTGCTACTTTTTCCCTAACCACCTTCATTCCTTGAAGTTTTGCAGGAATTCCCTCTCAATTCAAGCAAAGTTGTAACTTTATGGAACAAAAATCAAATAACTTTGGCACAAAGGCTTAAATTTAATTTTCTGAGGAGATGTGGTGCAAAAGCCCAACTTCTGGCACTATCATCCAGACTCATCCTACAAAAACATCCACTTCAAGAAGATTCTTCAGTGTTTTTAATGATGTTTAGAAAATGCATTACCTTAGCTAACAGTGTTTTGCCACACCCTGGAGGTCCTGCAAGCAGGACACCAGCTGGAGTAGTCAGGCCCAGAGCTTTAAACTGCTCTGGGTTTCGCACAGGTGCCTAAAAAGAAATTATCGTTGTTATCTCTGGCATAAAGAAATCACGAAACTTTTCATTTTAGTTACAACTGGATGAAAAATCATTCATAGCAAGTTCTTAATTCCAATTTTTTTTTTGGCTAAAAGAATAAAGATTCAATCAGCATCTTAGTATCTTGCACTGCTAATTACCCCTAAATGGGAGAAATATCCTTAAGCAGAGGCAAAGATTTTATTTACCAAAGTTACCTAAAGGTGTTAATGTTAAGTTTCCCTCTGACTGGCAGCAAGACTGCTAAGCTTCCAGCTAAGTAGTCTCCAGTTCTTTGTGTGGTAGTTGCATAACCAAGGTTAGTGGTACAAAACTTTTAGAATACTTAAAGATTGAGCAATAGAAACACACTGAAAGCATGAATACAAAAAGCAAAATGTTAAATACAAACACCAGACATGAAACAAATTCTAAAGTGAATTATACAAGCTTGACTGTTTTAAATAAAGATACTGGAAAATACCACTATACCTTAAATAAATATTGAAAACAAACATAGTTTTATTTCCTGCACAGGGAGGGGAGTGCAAAAAATCTTTGGAAGTAAGATTAAGATATACCAATATTGCCATAGTCAGCTCCTCCCGAACATCCTCCAGGGCTCCGATGTCTGCCCATGTCACATCAGGAATTGTGACAAAGCCTTCTCTCTTGGCAGAGGGTTGCACTGATGACAGTGCAACAATAAAATCATTCATCTCAATGCACAGCTTCTGCAGCTGTTCCTCAGGCAAGGGGTCTTGCTCCTTCAGCAAATCCAGAAGTCTCTGCAATTCATCCTTAAGGTACATGGAAAGGGAGAGAAAAAGATTATGCAACTGGGATAGACTTCCAGAACCATTTAAGGGCTTTTTCAAAGCCATACTTCAACTGTCAATCACATTATCATGTATAATACACATAAAATATGTAAATTGCTATTTATGATAAAAATGTTCCAGGGAAGCTCTGTGTACATTTAACAGGTTTGAAAGCACTGAGCTAAGCATAAAACTTTGATTTAAATGCTACAGAAACTGAGCTAGCATGCCTTCCAGTGTATTTTGCCTTCCAGTTCTTCCTACTGCTTCTCCCACACTGACTAGGAGAAAGCTATTTCCATGCTGAAATTTCCAAAATACGTGTTATTTATATGTATTAATTCTCCTTTTAATGAGAAACTGCTTTCAAGAGAAAGTGCAAAACTGCTGGACAGCACAATTCCAACAATTTGCAGAATATTTAGTTCCGTATAAACTGTTAAAACCCTTAACACACTTCTAGAACATTCACTTTTATTTAACATCATCTGATTTCAAGACAACTCGTTTCCCCAGCCTGATTAGACCTGGTTCTGCAATCAGGCCCTGATAAAGTTTGGGCAAACAGAATAGAGATGCAGGGCAATGTTTTTCTACACTGCCCCATGTTGCAGACCACAGTGACCCAGGGAGGTACATTCCAATTTCTCCAGTCAGTTCCATAAGGGGGAAACTACCTGAAAAAATATTTCATCCAAGAACTTTAGGTCTTCACAACACAAAGGCATCCCCATTCTAATACAGAAAGGCAGTATCAAAGCAAACTGGTACTGCACTACAATAAACTGTATCAAGATTTTCATTATAAGATAGAGGGAGAAAAAAATAAATGTAAAAACTGTATTAAGTTTCAACATTTTTCCTACAGGAGTATGAAGAAAAAGTATCACTTCCTATCAGTTTCAGCTAGGATAGCTCTACAGCTGACCACAAAGAAATACAAGTGCTTAGAATGCCTGATATTTCTTCTAAGCTCTCCCTCCTCTTCTTAACAGAGCCATTGAAAGAAACTCTAAAATAGCCAAGATCACTGGGTTTGTTTACTCGAATTGTGTGAATGATTTTTAAAGGTTTTGTATGTTTGTTTTTCCATTATAAACATAATACAAGGGTTTTAATGACAATACCCTGTATTAGACTATGTCAACCTCCTGCCAGCTATCAAAACATGGCTTTGTTAGGATTAGACTTCCTCATTCTCAATGACCCTTTTGATCATGGTGATGTTGATAAAAGCTGCAACTACCTGCCCCTCCCCACTTTCTTTTGGCTACAGCAGGCCCCAGGAAGCACTGGGAGGTATAAGCACTAAGCTTATGTTACACTAATACAAAGGCTTACTACAGCTTTTTACACTGATTTCTGTCATCACAGCAACAGTGCTCTTGGACAGCCCCTCTAAAAACAGAATCTGAGCACAATGTGCATTTAAGCCCACTTATCTCCAGACACATCTTTAGGAGGCCTGCACATAATGAAGGCATATACAGACTCCAAATTTTGAGAAGTAGGACCAAGGATTTCTTTATGAAGTTGTTCTGCTTCACTAATCTTCATGTTACTCAGGCCAAAGAATAATTCCAGCACCTGAAATACTATTTTCTGTAACAGAGTTCCAGTTGCTGGAACATGTGCATTAACATTAACATGTGCTGGAACTTGTGCATTAACAGCTCATCTCTTCCTCAAACCTGCTACAGGTACTAAACACCACACGTGATTTACCTCAAGTAATCTCATAGC
The DNA here is from genome assembly GCA_013396875.1 of Vireo altiloquus. Lineage (NCBI taxonomy): Eukaryota > Metazoa > Chordata > Aves > Passeriformes > Vireonidae > Vireo > Vireo altiloquus. The sequence continues at coordinate 398,142 of VZRF01013102.1, read as the reverse complement.
TGGAGGGCAAACAAAGGCTGCATAAATACTTCTAGACTTCGACTTACTGTAACTCTACCAGGTCAGGGAAGAGCCCCAGGCATCATAATAGATATTTTACTGAGGGCACAGAAAACAAGCTTGTGCAAAATACTCAGTGCAAGTCTGATACTTTTAAAGTTCTGTTACAGTCAATACACTTCTGAAGAGAGATACAGCCACTCTTTTAAACTCTGCTCTGCTAGAAGACAGAACAACACAGCACAAACAAAACAAAAAATCCTAGGGAAAAAAATATGCCTTGTATAAAACATGATCATGGTTTTTAGGAGGACTGGAGTTTGGAAGCCACTTTTCCAGACCCATTACAGGGTCATTAGGAGTTAATATCCTGCCTTAGAAGCTGACATTTCTAAATCCAAATTTAATATTAGGTTGGCTGTGGATGTTTGCGAATTTATGAGCAATGACTTTCATAACTCTAAAATGGCTCAACTCTTGAGATGTTAGAAACACACACACTTCAAGGAACGCATACCTTAGGAGGAAGTTCTGGCTGTTTGGTGCCATCTTCCACCAGGATGTCAGTTCCTATCCCCGTGCTTCCTTCAGCTGTGCTCCCCCCGGAGTGTGTGTGTTTTCTCCTCTGCTCCTCAGATGTTATCAGGACCCTGTTGACCGTGCCCATGGCTGCCTCACGACACAGGGCCATGAGATCAGCCCCCACATAGCCTGGAGTCAGCCGCGCTAAATGACGGAATTCAAACGACTCTGGGAGCTTCAGTTTTCGACACAAAGTCTGGAGAATTCTAATCCAAGTAGAGGGGGGAAAAAAAAAGGAAAGATATAGCTGGAGAAAAATTGGTTACTTTTTTTTTCCCCCACATGAAAGCAAACAGCATTTAATGTCTCTTTCAGTCCACACGAACCAAAGTAGTACAGTGGGAAATTTTCACTCAACTAGGAAGTAACCAACACTGAAACCCACAGAACTGTGTATAAACTTCCTGTCAGTTCTTAAACAAAAACCAACAGCCTCAACCAGGCATTGCAAATCAGTGGTTTTTGTGACCTAAGTATTATAGAGTCTTTCAACCTCAGTTTATATTAAAAATTGACAGGGTAGGTCTCAGAGTGTACCACAGAGATGCACATGAGTTAGCCACTGATATATTTAACCTTGTATTTCTAACAACTTGAATCTGCATTGTCTGTTCCATGCCACCTTTAAAATTTATTTATTGGAGAACATCCACAACAAACTATTCTGCAAGAAGCAAATGAATCAGACTCTGTGAGGAGCTCTGGTTTAATCTTCAGCATCTTTCTCTGTCAGTGGAATACAAGTGCAGATATTTCCTGGGTCCCCAGTAAAACTTGCAGCAGGCAACACAGGGCTTCTGTTACCACCTCATGAGTTACCTTATCCTCATTCAAAGGTAAAATTAACCTCCTCAGGCAGTTCCCTCACTAACACAAAACAGCTCTGAGTAACTGACAGTGAAGAGCTACACTTCATACTTCTTTTAATGGGAGCTTTTTCCTCTTTGTATCACAGCTGAAGCTTTAAAAATCTCATTCAGGGTCCACCAAAATTTCCTGCTGCTCTTCTAAGCCAAGGACAACTGAAAACTACGACTTGTCAAAAAGGAAAAAAAAAGGCAAGAGGCAATGTCACTGCACAAACACTGATGAACTCGGAGCAGTTGATCAGATCAACTCACTTCACTGGGAAAATATTTTAAAAAGGCAGTACAAACCAAAGAAGTCCAGATTGGTAACATACTTTCTAGTTACAATAAAAACTAGTTCAAATTATTACCAGGTCAAATAATGTAACTACAGAAAAGGTATGAAAAAACCAAGTGATTAAACTATTCAAAACTCTAAAATTATAAAATATTTCATTTGTTTCTCTCCCCCACTAGCAAGTTTCCATCATCTCTCTTTGAAATCTTTATTAGGGATAATAGCCTGTTTCTCAAGATTTTTTCAACCTGTCTGACAAGAGCTGTATGTAATCAATGAAGTCGAGGTGTAAACAGTTCAGAACTACAAATGGCTCATTCTGAATTTGCACAAGAAAACACCAGGTAAAGCAAGATCTCCAGGTACACTTTCTCATCTCACTCCACCCCCTAAGGCTGCAGAACCACAACTAAGCACTTCAAATTCTGCCTTCAACAAGACTCACTAATCCTGTAAATCAGCACACTGTAAGGACTTAAAAGGTCTACATGAGCCTTTCATTTTAAAATAAAGGAACAAATCCACACCAATGTGCCTTCCACAAAACAAAACAGAAAGCAGGGGGAGGGAGTAATTTAAATAAGAAAACAAAATCATCAGTCCTCATAGCCTACACCTCCAGAACACAAATACAAACAAACAATAATATGAATGCCTGGAACTCCACTCTAACCTGTGAATGATCTCTACACACCTCGATGGCTCTGCTGGTCACAACTCCTTCCGCTGTGCTATTTCTGGGAATATCATCATTTTAACATGTTCCTAGGAACTATCAGAGAATCACAGCTCTCCTCAGTTAACTTTAGTTCTGCCTCTAATGAGCTGCATGTCTTGCCCACAACCAAGAGGAACATAATTACTACAGAAAATCTGGAGGAAGAAGGGTGGGAAGAAAAAAAATGGAGGTATGGCCAAAGGGAAAAAAAAATACCAAGGATGGAATAATGGCCAGAGTGCTGACAACACAAAGTGAGCCAAACTGCAAGCAGAAGTGTTTGTCTCTTCAAATTAGAAATACAATTATTTGAGCTAGAAGCAACTTATCCTTTAACCTTTCTTTCCTTTCCATAACAAGATAAGCTACAAGTTTTTCAAACTTCTCTTCCTGTGTTTTTTGCTCTTGTGGAAATGGGCAGCAGTTCCTTTTTAATTAAAAAAAACAAAAATGGATTTATTTCTTTTAACTTCATCTGATAGTCACAGATCTTTGGAGTAAAAAGGGAGTTACACAACACAGAATGACTGCAGCTCAGCTTAATGCCTGGACTGATACATTGCCATGAGGAATGCAATGGAAGAATCCAGGTCTGTTGATTACAAATATGTGCTTGAATAAACTAACAAATGGGCTTTACTTAATTCATGTTCTTAATTTAATAGTTACATAGGGAGCACCAAAGACAGAATGTTAACTTCCTGAACACGAGAAAAGATACATTTGACTCCATTATCTGTAGTGTTAAGGCGCCTGGAAAGCCATTAACATAATGCTAAAAGCAGATATGCACACAAGAAAGGAAATCACTCCAAATATTACTTGACAGCACAACTATCAAGTCAAATAGATGCACATTTAATGTCTTCTGCAACTTTTCAGTGTGTGCTGACCCACAGGTGTGTAGAGGTACAAATAGAACTAAAGACAATAAAGTACTTTTCCTTAATTTGTATGGTAACTTACACATTATTTTCTTATTTATCAACGTATCAAAAAGGAACTTTAACTTCTCAATACATACTTTTCTCTTGCCCCTTCATCTGGGATCCCTAAACAAATTTCTCTGTCAAATCTCCCAGCTCTCCTCAGTGCAGGGTCCAGTGAGTCAGGTCTGTTTGTTGCTCCAATAACAAGGACCTGGGTAGTGGCAGCCACATTATTCAAGTCTTAGGGAAGGAAGGAAGGAAGGAAGTCAGTACTCACACTCACTGTCCCAACTTTGTTCCCATATCTGTGGCACTCTGTTTCTGCAGCACATGATAGTAGTCAGCAGAGATAAACTAATCAAGAGTCAAACTGAACTGCTGTTCATCTCTAGCTCTACTACCTAGAGCTTGCATTTTTCACAATCAAGCAAAAATTTTAAAATTAACGGATTAATTAGTTATTAATTAAATTTAACAGGTTCCCCCATTATTCCATTTATAGAACAGATAGGCTTATATAATGCTGTACAAATCACTGTGAAAATATTATAGTAACACCCCTTCAAATTTATTATGATCTTCCCATCACTCCCCAGGAAAACTGTGTTAAAATATGAAAAATTATTCATACTGTCTCCTCCAAAGTAAGCACAAGTCACTACTGAAGGAAAGCAGACAGTGAGCCTCATAAGTAGAATTTGGTCTCAGCACAGCTGCTCCTGAATCTCACCATCCATACAGGTCAGGAACTGAGCCACAATTCTCCGCTCCATGTCCTTCGAGGCGACTTCTCTCTTTGGGGTGATTGCATCAATCTCGTCAATGAAAAGGACACAGGGAGCACTGGACTAGGAACAAGAGAAATTCATAATTACAAAATTACACTGACAGAGTGTATTACATGAAAGAAATGTTTTCTGATCTGTAACTACTACTGTAAATCTGCTGCACAATCAAGTCCTGGAACAATTCTGTTGTTCTTGCTGACAATCTGGAGAGCCACTAGACTATGAAACCTCACTGATCTGAAGCTATGGAATAATAAAGGCACGAGATTTCAAATGTCTCTACACACTAAATATACTTCTAAAATTTAAATATACTTCTGTGTTGCTTTATGTTTTCCCTAAATATTCCATTGTGGCTGCCTGCTGAAGTCCATAAACGAAAATCACACAAGAAAGGTTTGGTCTGGTTTGTTTGTTTTGTTAGTGACATTAGAGCGGTGGAATTTCAAGAGCAGTATTACTGACACACAGAATGAAACAAAAGGAGCAGTAGGTGGTCGTGGAACTTCAAGACTGCTACAGAGCCTGACCATGTTCAAAGAGTAAAAACGAGCAGTGAGAAACTCCCATAAGTGTTCTAAAATTCCATGAACTTCGCAAAAAGCCAACAATAATACAGATTAATAACTAGTGTAACTAATAGAATGGTGCTTAGCTGATGTAAGATTATTAATATTCCCAAAAAGCACTAGTAGTGCAAAGGGATATTTAAGGAAACCACTGGAATCATGTTCCAAAAAAGTCCCATGTAAAAGCCCCGTGCTGTAATGCGCTGCCTGGGTGTTCCCAGGCACCAGCTGCGCCATCTCGTGGTCATTCCCTTTCCCGCTGTGACAGAGGGGAAAAGGCCGTAAAAATTCCACGGCACCGGAATAACGATGAATCCTTGTCTTCCCACCCCATCCCTCCCCTCAAAAGTTGCTGCAAAAACTAAGTGGAAAAACTACTTAAGGGAATGTGAGAGACTATATGAAAGGCAAGAGATTTTCTTTTAAACCTATTTTATGCAATAGATGTTATTTCTGTAACAGTAATTTAGAGCAACCTCCCCTCAATCACTACACATACAAAAGATGTAATTTCTAGAAACTCTTTGCCACAGCCTATGTAATTTTATTCTAAACAACTTCTTAACAAAGCTCTCTAAAAAGTAAAATTTAGTATGAACTGGAAACATAACAAACAGCTTCACAATCAGCCTTTTTGCCCATTTAGGATTCTTTTTTACAGGAACATACTTTAAATACCTATATACAGTTGTGGGGGAGAGTAAAAAAAGGAAATAAAGTTGGAAAAGCAGAACATTCTCAGAAGTCAGGAATAGAAAATTGTCCTCATGAAATAAAACATACACCACATACTAAAAAACAGAAAAATCTGCATTTGTTTGAATTAAAATTATCTCAACCTGTCTTGTTCTCTTTGCTTCCTACTACATCCAGAAGTAACACCAAAGCAAGACTTCAACTTATCACGTCTGTTCCAAATTTCCTGCTTTCTATCTAGACCCCCAAAGCCTAAAGTCTCTGACATTCACTCAAATTCCATGCCATGCAAGAACCTCTTGTAACAAAAAAGCCCAGTGAACTGCTCCTATTTTTTTTCTTTTATAATACAAGTCAAGCAGATCCAAATATGTAAATAATTTATGTTGCTCTCTTTACATTGCTATGATGAACCATCTTTTGTCAAGGCTTCAGAATAGTAAGCTTTGTGCTCTGTGACATCGTGACAGTACAATGGAATTCTGGTCACAGAAAGAGAGGCAAGTCATGTGTGCAGTAGGATAAAGATTCACTCACTAACATTTACTCAAATTCAAACCACGGCAACAAAGTATGGATCTTTACAAAGAAAAAACCAAGCAATTCACAGAGTTATTTCCAGTGGGTGCCTTACCACAGCCTGCTCAAACAGCTCTCTCAGTTTCTGCTCAGATTCCCCTGACACTCCAGACACGATCTCTGTTGCTGCCACTTTCAACATTGGGAGCTCAAGCTCCTGGAAGAAATAAGGGACATTGTATGATGTATCCAGAGGTTAGAAATGCTGGCTGTCCTTGGGGACAAATATTTTTCAATATGACATCTTTTACACTTACAAATTATGTACTCAGGACTAAATCTCAAAGAACTTATTTTTAAAAATCTAAGGAGAGTCCTTCAACTTAAAATGGGTAACAAAGCCTTGCTTAGCAGTCTGGAAGGTATTCTGGAAGGTTTGGTTCCCAGAGTCCTGTTCCAGAAATATCTGAGCAGGACTGTACAGTAAGACACTTGTAAAGCTCACACTCAAAGTGTTCTGCTATTAAAAATAAATAAATACAACTGCAATTTTCATAGACTGTAGCACAGTGCTACAGGCTGTTGCAGCCTATTTCAAGCTCTTTGAATTACATATCAAAGAAAACTAACCTTAATTTACACAACTCAAGGCCACCAGAGACACTATGGCGCTCAAAGAAGATAATCTCCCTAAAATAGCACTACTAAAAATCTCTTTTTCAAGAAAAAAATATTTAAAAAGCAGTCATTAAATTTATTTCATCTCCAAGTTTTTCACTTTTCACATGTTTCTTTCCCCAAATGTAATACTCTTCCAGGACACAAATACCCACTGAAGCATTAAAGATCATGAAATCATTCAAAGGGTTCTGTTTTACAATAAGGCATTAGAAAGAAAACATCCAAATCTTCTTAATTAAAATACTTGAAGCATAATGTCAGAAGGTGCAACCAACATTTAAGAAAAAATACTAGTATTTTCTTTATCTCCATTACAAAAGCTAGTAATTTACGTGCATATAAATTTAAGGTTATACTCAGTAACATTTAAGGAACAACTGTATTGAAGAAAATGTCCATGGCTATCACTGAAGAGCCCTAAAGCCCTAAGTCCCTAGATTTATATCCAAAACAGGACCAATGGCACAGCAGCTTCACCACACCCCAAACTATTAACACCAATAGTGTTATATGCTCTGAAAACATCAGTATGACACAGGCAAGGCAACATCCAGTTTTGGAATTCAGAAGTCAGCTGTTTAACAGATGCCACCCAACAGAATCACTGTAATGTCTCATAAAAGCTGGTAAGGTTGAGTCTAGACTTGAAACACAATGGTAAATTTAACCAAAATTATCTTTCAGTTATACCCTTCTCAACACCCATGCCTGTATTGCTCCGTTCTGGGAATGCCTCAGAACAGTTAAATCAAACACAAAACCTCATCACTATGACTCTTCTTTACATATAAGGGTCTATCAAGTACGGATTCAGATGGAACTCAAACAAAGGAAGTAAAGATTAACATATTTCAGACTATCATAGGATAGTCTGAAGGAGTGGAAAGGTCTAGTGTGTTATGGAGGAAGATTATTCTCTTTCTCTCTAAATGCAGCTCAGAAAAGGAAGAAGCTGTAAACGTGAAGCCATCTCACCCCAGCAATTGCCTGTGCCAGCAGTGTCTTCCCACATCCTGGTGGCCCATGTAAAAGGAAGCCCCGAGGTGGAACCACTCCTAGGTGGGTGTAGACCTCAGGGTGACGGATGTGAAGGAGCATCTTGCATATTTCCTGTAAAGAACAAGGGAGCCCCATTTAAATTGCAGAAATTAGTATTATAGATTGCTATAGACAGGGCAAAATCAAACAAGTTCTGTTTATCAATCTGATTTCAGTGATTACTCATAGAAAGACTAATCAAAATAAAACCAACAACCTTGTTACTGTGGTTGAGGCAGCTTTTCTCAGTGCCATGCAGATGAACTCTGCAATATTCCCTCTTTGTCATTTTTAATGTGACATTTTCTTTAGTGCATTCTGTAGCCCACAAATAAAATTTTAACTAACCTTTAATGTTTCATCATTGCCTCCTACATCCTCAAACTTCACTGAAGGGTGGTAAAGCTCTGATCCCTTACTTCTCACTGCTAAGGAGGAAAAGTCACACAAATTTAGCCAAATTAATTTAGTCAAACAAATGCAGTTGCTAACACTGAACAGAAAGGTACTCAGCCTAAACAAATAGCTAAGCACACAGAGTAGTACTATTTTTTAGCAGTAGACAAAGGACAGCAACATTTTTTTAGTACAACATTAAGACTAAATTTGTTTTAAAAACTGCCTGAGGTCACTTCTCTGCACATCAGAAAATACTTCTCTGGTAACAGATTCCACGGTCTAATACCATCTCTTTGTTTGGAGTAACACCAAAAATAACTTCTCACCTTTCTTAAGTAACATGGATTCAATTTCTCCATCTACATCTGGAAATTCTTCTTTTCTTCTTTTCGCTCTTCTGCGCTTTGTCTTCTTTCCTTCACTCTCCAAGACAGAAAATTCTGTTGATTTCTAGGACATAAAACCAGAATTATATACACAAAACCTTCCAAGTCAGTGAACTTCTGCAAAAACTTAAAAGAACAAAACGTTGAGTCTATGATACTTAACTTACACATATTATATAAATAAAAATAAGCAAGGCAAGAATTTATCCCATTCTTTTTGTAGAAAATCTTTTTTGAACTTAGGATTTACCTTTTTTTAAATAGGTTAATTACAACGGTCACTTTTTTTGTTAAGAGAACTTAGAACACAGAAATAAGCAAAACAACCAAAACCCAAACCAAACAAACCCCCTCAAATCTACTAACCCAAATCAGACACCAGTTACTTGCTTGTTATGGAGGAATCCACTTTGGAGATGAATAAAACTCTACAAATGTATTTACTCCATTGGAAACAATTTTTATTACTAGTAAGTCATAAGAGGGTGTAAGAAAAAATTATTCCGTCCTAACATAAGTTAACTGCATGTGAGAGAAGGACTTTTACAGGATAAAAGAAATAAAAAGTAGTTTCCTGTTTTCTCCCAGGGTCACTTAGACTTTACCACTGGCTAAGGAAGACCACATACTAAGGCTACAGCAAGCCACAAGCCATGTAGGCTGGTCACTGGCAAATGGAATAAACAACAGCCACATTCCATTCATCTTCCTCTCAGTATGGACACTAATCTGGGCCTCCTTAATACTGAGCACTACATTTCCCTCAAAACAATCTGGAAGAAACTTATTTGGTCACTTTCTACCTCTTACACAAACATGCTTGAAATGGGCCAATGCTATTCATCCATCTACTTAAAAGACCTTGGGTTTGTGAAACACAAAGTACCTCAGAAATCAGTTTCTTTTCCTCTCCTTCTCCATCCTCAGAGAGGTCAATGAAAAAGTCTTTCCCATCAGGAGTTTTATCAATGAACCAGCCACCATCAGAGATTCTTCTTTCACCTCTTGCTTCTGGCGTGAGGGTGCTTGTTTGAGGTGCTGTTCTCACAGGAGGAGGGGTCTCCACCAAGTCATTTTTTGGAGTGGGTGGAACAGAATCAGGATTTCCCTTCTTGTACAAGCTCAGCAGGGAACTGTTCATGTGATTTGTAGGCTGCAGATTCACACATTCATAAAGAAAATATCCAAGACAGGGTTATAACTTGGATTATTTATATTAAGAGGTCAATGAAAACTATTTCACAAACATAATTCAGCATTTTCCCTGATGGAGAAAATAGGTAATGCATCTGCCAACCCACTCCTCTGCAAACCAAATGACTGCACATAAAACTACAGGTGCTGGCTGAAGGGGCCTTTGCAATTTACCCTGGAGTGACTCCTGCTAATGGACAGGCACACCTTTTGGCAGTAGTCACAGGTGTCAGTTCCCTCAATCACTCCATTCATTTGATAGCCAAGTCCTTCAGGTCCTCAGTGTGCCTTCTCAAAAGGGATTTCCCACCACAAGTTCCTCTGTTTCCTTCAGAAAACAGCCTCCTTCCAGCTCCACAGATTCTCAGCTGGAATTGCCACCTCTGACTAGACTTCATCTCCCCTTTTAAACTCTTCAAATGCAATTTCACAACACAGAATCATATATTATACAAACACAGACAATCCTAATAAAATACAACTTACTAGATCTTCTGGATAATCATCAAAATCAGAGTCATCTGTGCCACTTCCAGTAGCCCTTAACATGGAAGGAAGACAAAAACTATTAATTTATCAGAGCAGAATTGCAAGTCAGACATCCATATAATAAAACAAAAGCAATTTCCACACTGTGGTTCCCCATAACCATGATATGCAGCCTAATGCTGGAGAGAAATTCCTGACTCCCATGCTCTCAATCTTTTACCACGAAAAGCTAAAAAATGCATTCTTTCCAAGTGTGTGATGAGTTGGATCAATTTGTCAACCTATCTGAAACACAGACCTATAAAAAAGTGATGTAGGTTCATTCTGATTCACTTCCCCAAGGGAAGTAGGAGCAAATCACTGCTGAACCAGACCAATCCTTCTGACAACAGTGTCCTACTTTCCCATGAGATCTTTAATATCTATCCCAGGTTAGAGAAAACATGATGAGACTATGAACAGGGGTAGGAGTCAGGAAATCTTCATTCCTATCTCACATCCACTGGTGAGTTACTCCCAATAGCTTTGTCTTGTAGTCTCATCTCTCAGACGTGGCCAGTATCTCTCACACCCAAGAAAGATTAACAACAAAACAAAGGAACTGAAACACATGAGGAACAGGGCATTATGTGCAAAACTATCAAGGAAGCCATAAGCTTGCCCACTAATTCAAGGCTGTATGTTCCCTACAACAGAGAAATCATGACTGGCTCTAGTATCTGTTTGTCTTCAGTGACAAAAAAGGGTTTCCAGTAACTACAGGTAACTTTTAAAGAAGACAAGCCTATAGGAAATCAAGGATCCACCTGCAACTTTGAAACAACCAAAATGTAATAAACCAGAAACAGAAAGCTTTGAAGAAATGATAACAGCAATGACATTATTAATCTAGTAGTAAAAATTCTTCTTACTCATTTTTCTCTTGTTGTCTTGCTCTTTTTGCCACATGTTCAGATTCTAGAACTGCCAAATCTTCGTGTTCCTTTTCATTACTGATTATGTCAAACACTGCAAGAAAAAGTTCAACCATGTAAAGAATTAACAGCCAAAGCATAATCAAAGAATTTGGCATCTTGGACGCAATATTAACAGATCTACCTTTTGCAACTTGTATTCTAAAGGCATTCCTTTTTCTTCTTCCATAATCTACACTGAAAAAAACCAAAATAAACACATTACACAACTGATTTTTCCCTCAACATAGTGTCATTCCCAGTGGAAAAAGTACATGGGAAGTTGGTTGCCCAGCTTCCACACAGGTTCTTATTAAAAACTGCCTGTGTGAAAATGTGATTGTCCTGCTGAGCAACCAAGCAAGATATTAGTGCCTTACTGGACCCTGTATCTCCCCTCCATGTCTACACTGAAGTGTTATTTTCCCTCATATTTTAAACTCACTGGGGTAAATCCCAACACATTGCAATGCATCTGTAGCTCTTTATTTAAAAAAAGAAATCAACCCAAACCACAAGTAGATCTTGCAATACCAATGCATTAATAAAATATGAGTCATTAAATGTATCAGCATAGTGGAAACAATCTTAGCATTTCCATCAACCTCAACTACTGGCAATGAAGGTAACATAAAGAAATTTGTAACTTTTATAATGAATGCAAAATAACAAACTAGTACATTCTACCTTTTGAACACAGGATATAAGAAGACAAATCTTGGCTCACCTGTAGGTTTTCTGCAAGTCAGACGCTAGAATTCCAATGTCAACGTACTGCCCACATTTACTACTTGCAAGATACTGAAATGAAGAATTTTAAGCAGGGAATAAAATCTTTGTTAATCACTTCACCAGAACAGCATGACCAAATATGCCTATTTTAAATTCTACCCTCCCTAGAAGTTGAAATGAAAATCAGAATCAGCTTTTCACTGCCTTGCAGCACACCAGATAGTATTTCCCAATGAAATGGGAAATGCTTATTAAAGCACAGATTACTGGGCAGCTCTGCTTCCCAGGGAAAGGCAGCATCCTACATCTGGGGGCTTTGATGACTTCTGCTGGGTCAACTCTGTCATTTTTATTTAGCAATAAAGCTGACTTTTTAGCCCACACACCATCTTATTGACTTGGTTCCTCTAAGTTATCCTCCTTTTGGTTTAGATCTCCCACCCTAAAAATGAAACCATCTATATCAATCAGCATGGATACTGTCGTAAGAACAACTTTACAAGATATTTCAAAGAATGCTACAGAGAAGTAGATTAATTTAAATGAATTCTATCAAGACTTTTCTTGCTCTGACAGCAGCTAATCCAACCCATTTTCAAACCCCAGTTAAGAAAGTGTGAGGAAGTGTACTAAATTTCATCTACAACTGTACTCCACTTGCCTTCTTTCCCCACTCTCCAAATCAGGAGTAAGAACTTTTAATACTGCAATGGTGGCTTCTTAAAAGAGAGGAAGAAAATATACAATCACCCTAGAAGATGTAGTATCACAAATATCACAGCACGGAGAATTTCAAACCCTCGTTTAAATTAATACATCTATACAAAACAATCAAATTGAATACAAATTTAGCTTTTAAATTTATATTACACTTCAGATCACCCATGGACAGCTCCTGCCCTGCAGAAACATCAAGCCTACCATAAACCCAGCTGATTTTTCCACTTTGGAATAGTCAAGCACAATCAATGTGATCTTGCGAATTAAACCAAGCAAGTACCCTCAAGCAGTCACTCTCTCATTTTAAGGAATCAGAAGTGGAGTAGACTTACACAGAGGCTCAGAAAATTGGTGTTCAAGGTGCAAAGTCATTACAAACTATCCTAAGATGTGACACAGCACTGTGCCACTTGAAGGAATCACAAGTTTTCCCTGTCCTTCCCACATGTATTTGGCAAGTAATCCAACTTCCCCCCTTTTCTCAGCCATTCAATAAAATCACTCTACATGCTTCCAAATGCAGTCACCATTTGCCAATATCGCAGAATCACAGAATCAGTTAGGTCGGAAAAGACCTCTGACACCATCGACTCCAACCTGTGACCGAACACCACCATGTCGAGCACACCACAGCACTGTTTGCCACCTCCAGTCTTTCCTTAAACACCTCCAGGGACGGTGACTCCACCACCTCCCTGGGCAGCCCATTCCAATGTCCAGCCACCCTGCTTGTGCAGAAATTTTTCCAAAGGTCCAAAAATACATATACACACACATATATTTACATACATATATACCACATATATACGTATATCTATATATCTACATATATACGAGTACACATATATATGCACATATACATACCGTGTGTGTATATATATGTATGGACACATATAACTATATGTATCTATCTATATATACTTTGAGTATATTTCTTTTGCCCTTATTCATTTCACATCTGAAGCAGCAGCCAGCCTCAAGATCAGAACTACTGCAGGGGACAGAAGAATGAGAGGGAAAAAAACATTTTCCAGAAAATTAAAACAGATAAAATAAATAAATAGACATTTCTAAAGCCGTTCTAAAGCCCTCAGAGGCAGGGACGGGAATTGGTCCTCTCCTGCCACTGAGCGGGCCTGATGCTCAAGGCCTCTCAGAGGGAGGGAACACACGAGCCTCTCCACCGGCTGCTGGTGACGGTGGTGCCGGTGGTGCCGGGGGGTGCCGGAGGTGTCGGGGGTGCCCCAGCGGGCGGGTGGTACCTGCTTGATGCGCTGCTTCAGCCGGGGATCGGAGACGCGGCCGGGCCGGCACCGCATGGCCGCCACCCCGCCTGAGGAGGGGACTCCATTTCCCAGCNTGGGCCCGCTGAGGCGCCGCCGGGGCCGGTGGGCTGAGGGCGGCGGGGCCCGGGGGCTCTGGGGCGGGGGCCGCGCGGGTTCGGTGCCCGGACCGTGCTCGCTCCGCGGGGCCGCGGCTGAGGAGACACAAGCGCGGCACCAGGAGAGGGTGCCCGGCGTCGGTGCTCGGGAGCTACGCGGGCCTAAAGAGTGTGGCCAACAGTGTTCTAATTGCGGGGACGGCTTGCTCTGTGTTAGCTGTGTGCTCGTGGGGCTCCGAGCTCCTCGGCAAGCAGGATTTCCACGTTCTTTTGTTCCAGGCTGGTCCGCAGTCTTTGCTGGCTGGCGTCGTTGCAGTGTAAAGACACAGATTTGGCTTCATTTCCTTACTGTTCCCAATAAAAGTGAATTGGCTTTCACACTCTTTAGATCCTGGTGGGATTTTTCAGGGTCTGCCCAGTTCTTCTAGCAAAACCGCTAGAAAGAAATTCATCCTAGGAGGATAAGTTGTTCGTTGAAAGATGATCTGCCTTTACCCATTTTTTAGGAGTAGAAAAAATCTCTTAGTGCTCATTTCCTTGGAGAAAAGAACCATGAGCTTTACAGGACACAGCACGGCGAGGTGCACACGTGCATCCTAAGCCTTTTTTGAGGGGACTTTTCTGTCTGAAATATTTGTATTTCAGTCTGAAAGTTCATTCAATAATGATATTACCCTCTTATTTCCTACCAAAGTATTAATTAATTCAATGCTGCTGTAAATGTTGAAAAAATTAGATTTACTTCTTAAAACCACTATTTTCTGAGGAGAGTTTAAAGGTCTATGAACTTTTTCTTTAAAATAAAGTTTAAGTTTTGTTTTCAAGGGTTGTAGTAACAATTTTGATACTAAAAGTACTGAGTTTGCCTCCCTGGTCTGTCTTAAGGGCTGAACTGAACTTTAGCACTTGTGCAACAGTTGCTCTTGGGAACATATAATAAAATTGCTTGGCCATGATGATAAAATGTAGCCAAGCCTTCTATCTAAAATAGGAGTGAGTTGTAACTAGTTGAAACTTGTCTTTGAAAGACCAGCATAGAGCAACAGTGAATGCTGAGAGCAGAGGGTTCTCAGCCCCAGTTGACTGGCTAAAAGTAAAGCTTTGTGTATTCTGAGTTACCACACAGCGTTTCCTTATCTGGACCTTCAGATAATCACACTATCAGATCTGGAATGTGACTACATCAACGCTAGATCGTGCTGCTCCAAGCTTAATAAAGTAAATTGTTCTTCTTTGCATTTACTGTGGTTTGAGAAAGCCACATCCTTCATCTGAGCATCTCAAATAACTGGGGTGTGATGGGTATCCGAGGAGTGTCTTCACTGGCAGTATTTTGCATTATTTCAGCCTTATTTCAGCCTGCTTGACTTTTTTTGGATGTCCCTCTTTCAGCAAATTCCGTCACAAAGTAACATTTCAAATGAATCTGCCTAAAATTCTTAGCATTAAATCAATCTGGCCTTCCCATGTGTGTGTTCACTTTGATTTAAAGGTATTTTATTTCTTAATATGAGAGAGAATGGTACAGGATCCTGTCAAGCCAAAAACATGTAATTGCCAGGAGCTGACCCAATTTAAGTGTGCCAGATTTTGTATTGATCAGCTTTCTTATCTGTTCCAAGCCTGAGGCTGTTTGTGCAGTTTTAAATTATCTGATTTCCTAAATCCACTGCTCTCTGCAGTGATTTCAAATGAGCTCTGTATACTTTCTTAGTTATCTTTCTTAAATGCTTGTGTAGTACAGTTGTGTTCAGGCAGCTGCTGTGCTGCGCTCTAGAAATGTTTGTAATGCTTGCATAAAGCACCTCTGTTACAATATCTGAGGGCTTGATTTCTGCTTACTTGTGTGGAATCTACCTGAAGGTATTCATTTCTCCACACTGTGATGGAGTCACANTGGCCCGCCCGGACGGGGCGGGGCCTACGGCGGCCGGGAGGGCCCGAAGGCGGCGGGCGCGGCGGCGGGATGGAGTCGGTGGTCTTCATCTTCTCGCTGATCGATTGCTGCGCCCTCATTTTCCTCTCCGTCTACTTCGTATCCTGCTCCTCCCGGCGCGGGGGGCGCGGGNTGCTGTCAGGTTTTTTTTCTGATTTTACATGGTTATAATGAGGTTATAATCCCAAATAGATGTCTTTTTCATACAGGAATTTACCTTAGTACATGTAACTCTTTTCTCTTTCCCCTTTTTGCAGTGGGTGGTGCCTGAGGTGATTGGCCATGCTGTTGTAACGGTGTTAATGCTTATTTCATTGCACTGGTTCATCTTTCTCCTTAACCTGCCAGTGGCCACATGGAATATATATAGGTAAGTGCACAAGGGTTTTTGGGCTTTCTTTTTAGCACTGTTACTAGTGCTAAAGCTTTAAGTGTAGTACAAAGATGAAAAATATGTCATGGTGAGATGTTTCAGTTGTGTTCTTGAATNTCCTAAGCCTTTTTTGAGGGGACTTTTCTGTCTGAAATATTTGTATTTCAGTCTGAAAGTTCATTCAATAATGATATTACCCTCTTATTTCCTACCAAAGTATTAATTAATTCAATGCTGCTGTAAATGTTGAAAAAATTAGATTTACTTCTTAAAACCACTATTTTCTGAGGAGAGTTTAAAGGTCTATGAACTTTTTCTTTAAAATAAAGTTTAAGTTTTGTTTTCAAGGGTTGTAGTAACAATTTTGATACTAAAAGTACTGAGTTTGCCTCCCTGGTCTGTCTTAAGGGCTGAACTGAACTTTAGCACTTGTGCAACAGTTGCTCTTGGGAACATATAATAAAATTGCTTGGCCATGATGATAAAATGTAGCCAAGCCTTCTATCTAAAATAGGAGTGAGTTGTAACTAGTTGAAACTTGTCTTTGAAAGACCAGCATAGAGCAACAGTGAATGCTGAGAGCAGAGGGTTCTCAGCCCCAGTTGACTGGCTAAAAGTAAAGCTTTGTGTATTCTGAGTTACCACACAGCGTTTCCTTATCTGGACCTTCAGATAATCACACTATCAGATCTGGAATGTGACTACATCAACGCTAGATCGTGCTGCTCCAAGCTTAATAAAGTAAATTGTTCTTCTTTGCATTTACTGTGGTTTGAGAAAGCCACATCCTTCATCTGAGCATCTCAAATAACTGGGGTGTGATGGGTATCCGAGGAGTGTCTTCACTGGCAGTATTTTGCATTATTTCAGCCTTATTTCAGCCTGCTTGACTTTTTTTGGATGTCCCTCTTTCAGCAAATTCCGTCACAAAGTAACATTTCAAATGAATCTGCCTAAAATTCTTAGCATTAAATCAATCTGGCCTTCCCATGTGTGTGTTCACTTTGATTTAAAGGTATTTTATTTCTTAATATGAGAGAGAATGGTACAGGATCCTGTCAAGCCAAAAACATGTAATTGCCAGGAGCTGACCCAATTTAAGTGTGCCAGTTTTTGTATTGATTAGCTTTCTTATCTGTTCCAAGCCTGAGGCTGTTTGTGCAGTTTTAAATTATCTGATTTCCTAAATCCACTGCTCTCTGCAGTGATTTCAAATGAGCTCTGTATACTTTCTTAGTTATCTTTCTTAAATGCTTGTGTAGTACAGTTGTGTTCAGGCAGCTGCTGGGCTGCTCTCTCGAAATGTTTGTAATGCTTGCATAAAGCACCTCTGTTATAATATCTCAAGGCTTGATTTCTGCTTACTTGTGTGGAATCTACCTGAAGGTATTCATTTCTCCACACTGTGATGGAGTCACATGCCTCTGCTGTCAGGTTTTTTTCTGATTTTACATGGTTATAATGAGATTATAATCCCAAATAGATGTCTTTTTCATACAGGAATTTACCTTAGTACATGTAACTCTTTTCTCTTTCCCCTTTTTGCAGTGGGTGGTGCCTGAGGTGATTGGCCATGCTGTTGTAACGGTGTTAATGCTTATTTCATTGCACTGGTTCATCTTTCTCCTTAACCTGCCAGTGGCCACATGGAATATATATAGGTAAGTGCACAAGGGTTTTTGGGCTCTCTTTTTAGCACTGTTACTAGTGCTAAAGCTTTAAGTGTAGTACAAAGATGAAAAATATGTCATGGTGAGATGTTTCCATTGTGTTCTTGAGCTACTAACAGTCTTCATTGATGAAACTAACACAATTTCTTGTCATTGTGTTCTTAAGAAACCCAACCCACTTTACCCAAGTGTAAAGGATATGAAACTTTTGGCCTTTGCTTGCATTCTCTCTGGTGCCCAGGAATCTCCATTTGTGGGTCGTTCCCAAGTTCACAGGAAATAACAGCAGATTAACTGGGATTATGAAACAGTACTGAAAACAGAGTTGATAATGTCTTCATGCTCTGCCTGATAGTGCTATCAGCATAGAAGTGCTTAGGGTGGCATGGCTGATGGTTGCTGTCCCCTGCACCCTCCTTCATTTACTGACTTGTCCCTTCCCCTCATCTGCATTGGTTTTGGCCTCCCATCCTGCTGGTGTGTGCTTGGGAAGGTTTGCAGACTTCTCACCCTAGGACTGCTGTCAGTGTTGCTGATCTTTGTACACTGGGCTGCCACTCCTGGAAATGGTTTAGTTACCAGTGGGAGTTTCCATGTGGCAACGCTGGGACTGTCAGTTCAAACCATTCTTTTTATCTGATACCATTCGGTGTGTGGAGAACTGACCCTTCAAAGGTGTTAAGCTAATTTTGTGGATTTGTCACAATTTGTCACAACTTATCTCCAGTCACTCTACTGAGGGAACCCAAAAGCCCAAACGTTAAATGTACAGGTATGAAAAGCTGGCTGTAATTCTTGATTTCCTGAACCTGCCAGGGCTAACTGTTTGCAGGGATGGGTTGGGTTGCTGGTAGAATTAAACAAGAAGTTTCACAGATCTCATTAAAACAAAGTTGAGGATCTCTGTACTGACAACCTGGTTGTTCATGGGCAAAATAACTACGCTATTTAAATATTGATAAATATAGTTCTATGGAACTGCCAGCAAAGCCTTCAAAGTTTCTAAGCTGGAGAAACATGAGACAGTATAACTTTATGCCTAATAAATAAATGTTGCCTAAATACACACACATTGGGCATGGTTTTGCCAGGTTTTGTTTGCCCTTTCCTGTGTACAACTGTAACCCATAGTGAGCAGTATTTGGGTTCTGGGATCCCACCAGGTTTGGGATCTGGTGGCAAGTTTAGGGTTTGATGTTTCATTTAGGTAAGGCTGTTCCTGCAGAGACACTGCAGGCAGAATGCATTGTCTTTGAAGCTTTGAAGATTTCTTGTACTGGTTACCACTTTGCTGCTTCATTTTGTGTACTTATGTTAGTTTTTAAGGTAGCCACTTGTTTTTCCTTATAAACCTGGTCAGACAGAGTTTTAAAGGAGAAATTATTTCTATTTATACACTTCAGGCAGTAAACTTTGACTACTCTTTTGTATTGACAGCTCTCATTTTGTACCTGTCATACATGGCATAAATATTCTGAATATTCTATATTCCAGGATTGTTTCCCCAATTTTGGATATGCTATGTAGGCAATAAATGAATATGACAATATGATACTTTGCCTGTCCTGCCACAAGAAGTTCAAATGTTGAGCCTTTGTCACTAATCCTCCCTTCTTTCTGTGGATCGAGGAGTTTCTCCCACATTAGTTGCCTGGACTATCCCATCTCTAGTGAAGAAGTTGGAGGCCTGCAAAAGCAAGTGTGGGGTTTAGCATTTTCAGTTCATTAGGAACTGTAGTGATAGGACAAGGAGTAATGGGTTCAAAGTAAAAGATAGGAAATTTAGATTAGAAATACAGAAGAAAATAATTCTGTTGAGATTGAAGAAGTCTGTGCTTTGCAGTGTAAGTGATAGAGAGAAAGGTGGGATAATCTCTTCCCCTGATTCACTTTTCTTTAAAACCTTAATCCCAATGACTACATGGCAGCTACAGGCAGTACTTGCTTGATTTATTAATTCTCTCAAGGATTTCAGTGAGAGGAGAGGGGTTTCATGCAGAAGGGGTATCAGAAACAAATCCTAGGAAGGATAAATTAGTCAAAAACAGCATCAAGAGAGACTTTCAAAGTCGCAACATGTTTATTGTAACATCCTACTGGCCCTTGTTCAGCACACTCAGATGATATTTTTTTAAATGAACTTTGTAGTGTCTCCAGTGAGACACAGTTTTGTCTTACATTCTCCTTGTTTTAACCCTCTAAGAGAAGCATTCAGCTTCTTTTTCTTCTGTGTTATATAGGTCCCCTTGAAAGAATAGGTCCAAATAATGAGATTCTTGCCATGTCTTTAAGAAAATAAACCTGGAGAGTAAAAGAAAAAGTTAGAAAAATAAAATCTTTACAATTCAGTGAAAATTCTTGTCAGAACTTCTGCATCCCTTTAAAAATTGGGAAATCTAGAGGGAAGTGTCCTGTTGCCATGGTAGCAGCTTCCATGGAATGGAAACACTGGAGGCACTAATGTGTATATTTATTAAAGCTGGAAGTTTACTTGTTTGCTGCAGAAGTTTTTTTGTTGTGTAGAGTATGACAGCTGGCTTGAGCTGGGTTTGTCAGCATCCAGCAGCACTGTCTCCATGACTCAGCTCCTTAGATATATGATATAGGCTGTCCTACCTTGTGGGCCTCTTGGAAGAAATGCCTCACAGTTTACGCAATTAAGTTGCATCATTTAAGTTTTAACATTTTTTTTAAAAGCAAAATTAATACATGCTGTCTTTGTAGCACTCATATCCCAGACATGTAGGAAAATTATGCATTCTGTTTCTAGGATAAATTGGTACAGGAAAAATGTTCCTCCTTTTATTCCAGTAAAATGCATTACATTCCCAGGAAATGGACAATAATTTATGTTACAATACTAAAAACAGAACAATTGTTCAAAACTTCAATTTCAGAAGAGAATTTCAAACTGGAATTATTTAACATGAACTATTTTTATTGGGACACAACTGTCTTTGATATTAATCAAATATGCTGCAGTGCTTTTCAATGCCTCTGTGACAGACAATTACTGTGGTCTGACCTTTTCCTTTCCCAGTGTCCTACCGCTGCTAGAAAACCTCCCTGATGCTTGTTCCCTTTCCTTCCCTTCCTGTCATGGAAATGAATGTTGTAAGAGGTGGGAGAGTGCCTTTTGGACTACAAGTGGTGCCATTTGAGTAGATGAAGAAAATTTAACGAGTGTTCTGTTCTGAGACCATGTTCCTGCTCCAGCTTTAAGACAAAGAGTTAAATTCCTGTATAGAAAGAGTGTGATCCCAGGAAGGCAGAGCCTGTGTAACATCTCAGTGAAGTGATGCTCTAGCCTGAGCTCAGCTGGAGTGAGAACTTCATGTGCTTGCATTTGCTCCCTCCGTCAGAAATTCTTCTGACAAAAGAACGTGCTGCTGGCTCAATTGCCACAGGACATAAACATTTGGGTTGCTGGTTTTATGCTTCCTCGGCTTACATTTCACGTGGCTTCCCTCAGCTTTTCTTCTCATGTGGGATTGGACAGCAGAACTTGACATCTTCAGTTCTGCCTGAGTCATCCTGTCTGCCTCAGTGTCTGTGCTGAGGTGTCCCAGGATGGCTGTGACAAAGGCAGGAATAACAGCACAGATCCTTTGCCTTGGCTTATGCCATCTCATTTTGACCCCTGGAGTTTGTGATCTCCTATGTGAGGTTTTTTGCTAAATACATTACTGATTCTTGGCTAAATCAAGTTCTTTTCCAGTCCCTTTCATCTAACTCATCTTTCCACTGTGGGTGGGCGCTTTCCCCTTAACAGCAACTAACTGTGAACAGCAATTTAAATTAACTGGAATCGGCTATTACTTGGAATCTCTCCCATTCCACTCTTTTCCATGTGGAAGCTGGACTGATGTTTTTAGTACTTCTTGTTCTCTCTTTTTTTTTTTTTTTTGTAGGTTGTAGTGGCAATAGATAGATGCAATATCCAGAACTCCCTTACGTTGAATTGTGAAACAACTCTTTATATCAAAGTCCCTTCTTGGCAAGCTCTCCCCCTGACACTCCCTAATGTTTCAGTGATTACATTTTTGGGTTTTGTTGTGTGTTTGTTTTTTTTTTTATTCTTAAACTTTCAGGTACATTATGGTGCCAAGTGGAAACATGGGAGTATTTGATCCCACAGAGATCCATAACCGAGGACAACTGAAATCACACATGAAAGAAGCCATGATTAAGCTGGGCTTTCATCTGCTCTGTTTCTTCATGTACCTTTACAGGTTAGTTTCAAAAGTTGTTCTAAGGAACAAAGGGATTGTCTGCCAGCTGTTTTTATCTCTTCTACTCCACTGGTGTAATTGCTGGTATTCATGTCTAATCTTTTTGCATCCTGCTAAGCCTCAGTAATATATTTTGATAGCTATCTCTGGCCTCATTATATGCCTTTATTCATTCTGATCAAACACTGTTTGGAAACCCAGGCTATTCCTTAATCTCAAAACCACAAATACAATGTAAACTTAAACGCTTTCAGCACCTACAGTAAGTGGCCTGTTTAGAATGGAAACACTCTTGAGGACCAAGTTTATTTTACAAGTTCTGTTTTTAAAAAATGACATTGATCTGGCTAAGTTACAAATAGATGCATTCTGTGACAGAGCCACTTACTCCAGGGTGGCAGAGCTGCTGTTCCTCTGCTGCAGTATTGCTTCTGCAGCCTCTTCTTCTTAAGCAAAGCACACAGCAGGGGTGCCTTGACTTTCTATTTCAGGTTCTCTCAGTGCAGCTCTCCCGTGACACTGGGAGCTGCTCCTACTTGCACAAGCTTCAGTAATCCACTGGTATCATGTTTTCTGTTTTGTCACAGTATGATTCTGGCTTTGATAAATGATTGAGAAGTTGAAAGAGAACCATTAGCTGCCAAATTGGGTCATCACTCCAGTGACTGGTTGTGGAGCCACAGACACCTTCTGAACACACCTAGATCAGTGTCGTCATGCAGTATATTTTTCCTCTTCGAACAAGAAATATTTTTCTGTATTTTTAACATAAAATATTTTCAAAAGACATTGGATTTGTGTAGCAGTTGTTTTTGTTCCTTTACAAGCCAAACTGCTGAAGCTGCTGTTTCTGTAAAATGAAATCCTTGCTTGCAGAAGTGACCTCGTAGAAATTAAATGGTGGTAACGGATCAGCAGCATGAGCTGGTAATGGTGGTAGTTCCAGGACACATTTAAGTGCAGCTCTGATATCTGACTCTTGCTGAGAGGTGTCAGGATGAGACTGCCTGCCAAGCTGTCCTATCAGAACCTAATTTGAAGCAGCACTTGGAACAGAAGCACAGCTTGCATCGTTGTGTTGGTGTTTTTTCCAGGCAAAAATCAATGGAATAAAAGTAACATTTTCCTCCCCTTCCCTGCCTCCCTGCAGCAACCTCTATGAAATCTTGTATTTGGATGGATTAAGATCCCTATAGTGGACGTGACACTTGTGTGTAAGAGTGCAGATAAATAAGAAACATGATTAATATTTGCTTTTTCCCTTCAACTCCTATTTTGCCATTGAAGTACATCATGGACATCTAGATCAGATCAGATTGCACTGGGGTGGAGATGGTTACAGAGCAAAAGGCTATCTGCAGTTGCTACTCCCTGAACCTGCTGTTTCCGTAGCCAGTGGGGTGAACCAAGACTGTCTAGCTCAGGGAAATGGTCTGGTAAACCATAACCCCACTTATCCCAGTTCTGATGTGACTCTGTTTCAGTGATACCAGCAAGTTCTTTTTGTGCAGCTCTTGCATCGGTGATAAAGGTATAAGCCTGAGTTTGTAGCCTCACTGTCCAGTAACTGGCTTTAAGTTTTTTATATGTGCTTGGAAAGAGGTCTCTTGAAACAAACACATCAATTAAAACACTTAAAAAAATACACTTCTGTAATTACGTCCTAGAATTTATGAACTTTTTCTTCTTAAGTACTTGGGGAGTTAACAAGTGTTTTCAGGGCCAGTCATGAATAGGCAACACTGATGCTTTATTGCTGTAGAAACTTTGTGTTCAGTGTTTGTTCTAGGAAAAGTTTGCTGTAAATTTTTGATGGATGGAGTTCAGGTTCAGGTGTGTTAAAGACAAAAAACTGCTGAAAATCGTGCTCATTAAAAAAATAACTAAGGAAAGAGCTACTTCAGCTGGATGCCACTGACTACCTGACAGCACAACATCAAACTACAAAAAAGTACTGCCCTATAAAGCCAAAACCCAGACAGGAGGTAGGTCTGCACAAAGGAGAGCAAATAAAAATTTAAAAGGGTAGAAAGTCAGAAACTTTTTTAGCAGATTATGTTAGGCAATTAAATTTTTTTATTTCTGTGTGAAAAAATCCTACTACACATATTTTGGGTGTTAGAAGAAAGGGCCTAAGTCAAATCCTCGCTCTACTGCTGACAGTAAACTTCACTAAACTTGTTTCACACTGAGAAACATGAGCATTAATTTGTAAGTCCAACACGTAAACCAGCAGCTTGATATCTTACTCTAAAGACAGGATTTTGAGAGAAGAGCTTTACTATTAATGAAAATGTTTGTATGCTACATTGTCTCTAATGACTTCCAACAGCAGCTTGGAACTGCCCTGAGAACATTAGACAGAGCAGACCCATTTCCTCATGGAATTGGTAAAGTTTATCACTCACTATGAAAAGCTTCTGTTCTCTACCAAGGGAAATGTTTCTTCAGAGATGGGAGTGGGACAGAGAAGGATAAGAGAAAACAACAACATATCCAAAGGGAAAAGCCAGTGGGATAGCATATGTATATCCTGACCTAGAGAGATGGAATTGTGGATTCTTCCCACTTCCCTCCTCAGGAGTGAATTATTAACCATGAGAAACCAAGAAAAAAATACAGATATGTTTTGTAAGTGATACTTGTCAAACATTAAGCACTTGATACTTCTATGAATGCAAACTTCTCACCTCAAATTTTTAATATAAATTAGTTCTCTGTTCTTTTATATCCAACAACCGATTATAAGAGTTGTAAAAAGCTCAGCAGCAGGTTTCAGAGACTACAATTCTGCTGAATAATTACACTGGTAATGTTGAAGCCTTCCTTACTGTACAGGGTCAGTGCCTGCCTCAAAAGAGATCTTCAGAGGTCAGTGTCAGCAACAGGAAAAATGTAATTGCTAAAACCATGGTTCATTAGCTAGAAATAGGAATGGTATAGTTATCTCACTCCTGGGAGAGAACAGAACAGAAACTTTTATGGTAGTGAAAATAAAAAAAAACAAACCTATTTTCCAGCAGAGAACAAGGTAATTTAAACCCAAGGTTATCATACAGAATTCAAGACCAGTAGAAACTTAAGACTGATTTTCAAAAATATTCATCTATCACTACAAACTGGTGTGAGTTCAAACAGATTCCTTCCTATTCACTCCGACTATTTCCCTTTGTACCTGAGGTATCCAAGTGTAACTTTGTGGGGAACCATTAGCTACGACTGATGGAAAACTCTTTATCAGTGAAAATAAATCCAAGTCCTGCAGCGATTCCAACATTTAACTTTTACTGAGCCCTTTTCCTCACCCACAATCTACAGCCTGGCCAGCTTGCAAGGATGATCGTCCTGCATCAGTTTTCAGAGATTAGATTGCTGTTCAGAATTCTGCATTTGGGAGGTTAGTTAAATTGTGTAGAATTGCATGTTTTCCCCTAATTAATCATTAGTTACAGACTGTTGGTTATTTAGCCTGTTTTGTTAAAGAATATACTTGCCTCCTTAATCTAGTAAATTACTGGTTTGGTTTTCTGAAGTGGTTCTGTATTATGGAACATGGTAAATCAGTGGTGTGACCAGTAATCCTAAGAACAATTCTACATGCAGGTTAACAATCAACCAGAAACCCTGATAATGCCCAAAAAGGCAAATCTTTACCTGTTCAGGATTGTCATAGCTTTATTCTAATTCTTTCTTTGCACAAAAAGCTCTCTAGGATTTTGTACAAGTGCCAAAAAGACCATTTATGCCTTTAAGTACAGAGTATGATGGACAGTGGAAGTAGCAACAGGAACATTAGGGCTATATATATATATATAAACCACCATGCAGTTATCAGTACAGTCACCACCTTATCTTTGGCAGAAACAGAGGCATACAAGCCTCAGTGGTTACTCTTCAGAGCATTACAGGTCTTTTAAAGTGAGGAGACAACTGGCACTGCCATCCTTCTGGGATGAGGTGACAGCTTTGGCACGTGCAAGAAGGTGACCAGGCAGCACGGAGAGCACAGGACAAGGTGTATGAAGGGCACTCCTCAGGCAGAGTTTGGATTGAAGCTAATTAAGAAACACATATCTATTCTCTGGTTCCTTGTGTAATTTCTTTGAAATAATCGCAATTATTTTAAAAAACAAACAAAAAACACATTAGAACAAAAAACCAAACCCCAAACACAGGACTTAAATTCTTACAAATGCTGAAATTTTAGCATTCAGAATTCATATACCTGTTTCTCTGGCACTCTTCTGACACTCATTAAAGGCAGGTACGATGGCAGATGAAGCACATCATTTTTGGCTGGGTTTGTTAGGAACTTACTTCATCTGCTGTGTGGATAATTTATGGCTGAAGTGGGTCTGCAACCCAAGAACTCTCCTGCAAATACCAGCAGCCAAGAGAAGTGGCACAAAGTAGGACATGGAGAGGAACAAGGCACACCCCTTCTCTTGGCAGCTGCATTTAAGCCATAATTGTCTATATACTGCCTAAATTGTAAGGGAGAGAATAAAGTTAATACAAAGGTGCTACTAGAGGGAGTGAAGACTTCTTCTAATCAATACATAAGTTAAAAAGAATTCAAAGACTGAATGCACGTCAGCAAAAGGTTTGAATTTGGAAAAGCTACAGGGAGTGGAAATTCAGGCACAGCTTTTTAACGCAATGTAAGCTAGAGCTGAATAAAAATAGTGAGGTTCTGTTTTAAGGCACAGGGAGGAGGGACAAGAACGTGGGGTCAGTTGGAGGGAACACAAAGGCAGGAGATCCAAGTACTTTAGGAGTACCTTCTTAATATGAACTATCAAAAATCCCATAAATCTCACAGATCACTGACAGCAACCAAGTCTGGTATTTAAGCAAGCCGCAGCATTAAGGAATGATGGATTTCACGGGGCCTCAAGGCAGCAGATGTTCATCATGTGAGATAAGCACAGCCTGGGACAGGGGCAAGTTGAGTGCTAAAGTGCAGCACAAACACAAGGGTGAAGTAGATTAGAGCCAGACAGCAGATACTGGAGAGCTGCACACAGCCCTGAGTGGCTCAGCTGCAGCTACACTGCCACAAATTAATTGTCCTAGCCAGGAAGTGAAATACTACAGAAGAAATCTACAATTAATCATCAAGAAATTAACATCCAAGTCAGTCATATAAGTGAAGTTAGGGAAACTAAGAACTATTCATTCCAGTTATTTATTGTTTATTGAATTGAAAGAAAGGGAATACAAACATTTCTGTTAAGTGCTGTGCACCAACATGGAAAAAGTGTATTTTTTTTTTTAAAAATCCTAATAAAAACAAATCAGAAGTTAATGTAGTTCCAATTGAACAATTTGTAAAGATATGTTTAAAATACTACACATTTATAAAATAAAAAAGTTAAAACGGTGTTCTGTAAATAATTAGTAAAACAAGTGAAAATAAATACGAGACCCAAAGTTCTTATGTTTTTAATGTAATATAGCAAAGAAATTTTTAACTACTTAATAATATCCGAGGAGAGTAACAAAAATCCAGAAAGTTTAAGAACGCAATCCTTTGAAACATTTAATATCAGTCCATAGCAAATAGTCATTACATACCAAAAGCTCTAAGTGTTAACTAGTTCCACCACAACTCCATATAAATCTTGACAATTTAGAAATCTTGAGATCAACATTAAAGTTCTTTTCTTGATCTCTACAGCTTGGTTTGTAAGTACATACATGCTTTGAGGATCCATTTTGTCCCATATGTTTTCAAGGAGCCAATAACTTTTTCCATCTGTGCCTAAAAATGTTAAGTTTCAAATCTAGCACATATACCCTAAGAATGAAAAATGTTTATGAAAAAAGATGGGGCACAATGAATTTCAAATTTATAAAAATATACTGATATTAACCAAAACCTTCTGGTCAAAGGACACTTCACATACACACGACTTAAAGTACGCAGTAAAACATGACAAGTACCTAGAACATTTGGTTCTCCGTCTGTTTGTGGAACACATGCACACACACACTCATACCGGATGGGAGGAACACTCTCACAGATGTTTTACTGAATCCAGATTATCTGGATGAATAGACAGAAAACTTGGCTACAGTTTATTTCAACTAGAGGCAGCTACTGCAGCAGTAGTTCAACACTGCACACTTCAATTAAGTCCACCCTGTTTAAAAAAAGTGTCATAGTTAATGATTTTGCTTTCTAGACATCATTAAAAGTAGCAGTTTTCAAAACTCAAGTATGGCAGCTGAAAATGGACTCAAGCCAATGTGGAAAAGACAGGAGGAGGGCAAAAGGAGGATTAGCCATTTATGGGATAGGTGCTCCTCCTTAATAGTTGTCTCAAAAAGAAATTAGATACAAGTGTATTTTGTAGCTAAAAATATGGACAAACTATTGAAAGTGCATTTTTCCTCCTCCCCCTTGAGTTACAGTAGTTGGTTTGTTGGTCAGTAAATCCTGCTTTTTATGTCCATTCTTTTTTCTCTACCTCCCTCCCCATTTGGATCTACAACATATCCCCTCGAGCTACAGCTAGTTGTACAAGTCCTGGTTTCCTGCTAAGGAAGCCTTTACAACTGATTTTGGGTGGGAGCATCACTTAGCAGTGTAAAAATACACAACTAGACACCAACTCCCAACAGCAGACAGAGTTTTATTAAACATTACCTGGTTGAAGCCAAGTTGAGAAGTAATTGGCAAGATCTGGGTAGATTTCTAGCTTGCATCTTTGCTCCAATCATAAAGAGAAGTTAACTTTAAAGTTGGAGAACTTTAGAAAAGACAGAGGGAATTTAAAAACAAAGGTGTCATTTCTCCCACGTCCCTCCCCTCCAAAACATGAACAGAGCTACCATTTTCCCTTTTGTGTTCCATTGTGCCTTGAAAATTACTTACCTGAACAGCTAAAGAACATTCAGATAATAAAATGCTTCAGCATTTTTTTTAAGATCTGCCTTGATAATAACCTGGGGCTACTGTAAAATATTTGAAGCCAACAGGTGACCAGAGAAAGTTACAAAATGAGTACACACTTACAGTATTTTCCTCTCTTAAAACCATGGGCCTGCTGACTAGAAATACAGTAATTTATTGTGGGTGTGTACTTGTTCCAGCCTTACACTCCAGCCTATGAACATTTTTAAGCACATGGAAATCAACGTGTTGCAAATGAGCAAACTTATTTGGGTTTTTCCCCCCCACCCCACCCCGGTCTCATTTTATCGTCCGAGCACAAAAAGTATTGGTACTTTTCAATCCACATAGTGTGACTATGCAATGTGTTGGAAATAGTTTAGGTAGCTCTTTCATCTCCAGGTTGGAATGGCAGTCCAATATTGCTACATGTCTAGTGGCAGTTGCTGTGGGACCGAGTAGTGTGGCAAAATGAAGATTAATCTCACCTTTCTGTCCTGCCTGCTCATCGCCCATGAGATGCAAACAGGCTGTCACTGAGACACTCTGGAAGCAGTGCCACCTGCTTGGAGCTTGCCTTTACAAGGCATGGCTGCACCAGGACACTAAGGGAGAGAGATCCAACACGTGCTTCTCCCTAACTCAGTTTCTAAATACCTCAAGTGTCCTTCAGAGGGACAAACCAAGTCCAGAAGAGAGGGGCAGTGTTTTGGCAGAGGTCCTAGGTTTATATTCCTAATATAAATTGCACTGCTGGGCAAATCAGGCATCAGCCCATAGAACCCCACAGCTGTACCAGTGAAGGAGTCTCACTCTGGTTAGTTATGGCGACCACATTAAAAATGCCTGAAGTGCATCTGAGACTTTAAATATACACCTGAGATTTGATCCAGCCTTCACCACCTGCCTAAAGTTCCCACTTTATTTCATGAGTACATAGTGACAGACCATTGTATGAGACATTAAGAGACATCAAAACCATTACTCTCCTTACTCTCCCTAAACAATGTTTGGTTTGAAAACCTAAGTTCCCAAGTAAGACAATACTAAAGTTAACTCCCAAAGATTCTCATACTGGCATTGCTTATGAATTATACCATGTTTTGAACATGTAAAACACTTTCACAATTTACTGTTTACAAATTAGGTGATTAATTTTTCCTTAAACCCCAAGGTTTAGCTTACTCAAATTTGACCATAGGAACTGGTCTGTTTTCCTGCAATATCAACACCACAGGAGCAAGCCTGACTAATCTTACACTGTCTGAACTAGGAAGAGAAATAAAGAGCTTCCTCCCGAACTGATTAAAGGAAGAAGAAACTGATTTATAATCTTAAATTTACACATGTGTTCCCAGTGCTGTGAAACAGTAATTGCCATCAAAGCATTCACCTTAGTTTTAAGGCTGAATGTTAAGTTCCTACCTGGTTTTGGAGGCATTAGAAGACTCATATGTCAGATTCGGGGCTGGTCTCAACCACATTATCAGAATCTTAGCTCATGCTTAAGTTTGCACACAAGGCAAGACAAACACACACCATCTGATGGCTGGAATCGAAAAGAAAAAAAAAATCTAACCTGCTAACCTTTACTTTGTTGGGAAACACCACACTCCCATTCATCAAAGTGGCTACACCTCTCTTCCCAGGAATTCCAGCAAACCTTCCCCCACCCTTCTTCCACACGTGACTAATAAGGACTCGAGATCATTATCTCCTGAAAGGATGAAGTCCACACTTCTGCTCACATGGCTCCTGGTGTCATGCCCTTCCCCTGCTCCTTCTTTACTTTGCAGCAGTACCAACACTACCTTTCCACTCAAGGTGGCTAAAGGGAATCCAGTGCCATCCCATAATGGATTTGGGTGTAGTGCAGAAGCACAGAGATGCCAGGCCATCTGTTTATGTCAAAAAGAATAAATATTTAAATTATAAATGTCTTTGTTTTTTCTTAACACGGGACATTAATGGAACTATTCCTAGATGTGTCAAGATGTCCACAGCACCAGCTTGCAACAAGGTCTGGGAGAGGCATTTAAATCTGCAAATTTAGAAGTATATTCTCAACAACAAAACCTGTCCACCCTTGTTTATCAAATAAAGAAAAAATTTCCATCATAATACAAGTGTTTAATTATGATTTGTACGTAAGTTACTTATACAAAGTGTTGACTTTGTGAAGAAAGGACTCTTTCAACACATTCTTCCCTCAAAGTGTAGTCTACCTTTTACACCAGCGTTGTTGCATATATTTCTGTAATTAAAAAAAACAAAAAGACCTCTTCTTGTTTAAACTCTTAGACTGGTGGTGCAGTCTGAATGCTTTTTTTTCCTAACTAATACAGTTTATCTTTTAAGATGGACAGTGAATTCCTCCATCTGAAACAAGCTTTACTGCCTATATAAATCTCCTTCCAGCCACTGCTTTTGATTGAGTCTCAGGACACTCCAGAAAAGCATCAGTGATACCGTGTTTCACAACACTTCTTGCATTGTTTTAATTCCAAATGTATACAAATGAAGTCATTTTAATCCTATAAATAATTTATTTTTAAAAAATTGTGCTGTTAACCCCTTTGCAGGGCAACGAGCTATGTGAAAAGTACAAAACTTTTTGTCAAATGTGATACTGAGAGTGCTTTTGACATAGTTCATTGGTTTATCCTCTCAATTGATAGATATACTGCGCAACGGGCAAGGCTAGAATCCATGAACCAAGCTGCAAAGATCTCAAGCTAAGTAAGGCGGAGAGAGACTTGAGAAACAAGAGAAGGAAATACTTTCCTATCCAATGTATACTCTTCAGACTAAAGCACTCTTTCTATCAAGCCTTCTAAACTGTTAAATAAAGTGTTCCAAACAAGCATTTAAACTTCATTACACAGAAGAGCAACAAGAACAGTAGCCTGCCAGACAAAAAGGCAGGAGGGAAAAATATATATACTGAGTTCAATGGTTAGCCTGGATGTAGCACAGTTCTTCACAACCGATGGGGGGGTAATTTCAACACGGTGTCCAACAAAGTTCTAAGGACGTGCTTCATCTCGACTGGTTACTATGAAGCAAAGGTGGTAAATGTTTGGCCCCAACCGGGCTTCAGAAATGGTTCTTTTTCATGACGAGCATGTCTGTCCAGCTATCAATCATGTTTGTTTGCACCAAATCCCAAGCCATTTAAAATACGACTAATTAAGTTAAACTGAAGTCGTCTGCTCCAAATTCGCCATCAACTATCCATGCTACTGCATTCCTCTGAGCAAAAACAAAAACATAGAGAGAAAGAAATCACAGCTTAAAGATCTTAGCAACAGTTCATATTTCTATCATAAGGTAATTAATACAGTGTATTTACATAAACTTTAACTGAACATGCACTACTTAATGGATCTTATACTTTAGCTAAATTCCATGCTTAAAATTATTTATTTTAGATAAAATTATTCATATAAATCTAGAAATTATTTTAGCATGCTAAGTGTGGGTACTAAAAAAGCACCTGGTCCAAAAAGAAGTAACACACATTTACATGTAAGTTCTAGAGGAGTCTGCTAATTACAGAGCTGTCTTGTCACCCATTTAGGATTCCTAAGCAGTTAAGTATTATTCCATGCACCTACACCTCTTGCAAAAGCACTGCTCTGAGAAATCCATTTGCTGTTGGTTTGGTTTTGATGGCACTTATTAGTTTGTTTTCTGGAGGAACTAAGAAAGAGTAAGCAAGCAGCTCACTGGAGAAAACCAAACAAAGCCATGAGTAAAACCAACTGGAGGACAGGCTCTGACTCCTTATGGGTGCATTCCAGGTGTTACAAACAGATTAGCCAGGCTGGTCCACCTAGTCCAAGACCAGAAGCAGATGTGTCAGAAAGCACTGGAGCAGGGAGAGGAGGCAATTCTTCCTCCTAATATCCTTCCAACTTTCAGCCATTTTTACCTAAGGGACATTCTGAACTAGAATAAAAGAAAGCAAACTGAATGTTTACTTATCTACCAGCACCTAATGGATTTCTTTGATTACTTTGCCCAGGCTCCCCTTGAAGTCACATCCATGAGGTCCTGTGATAACAGGATATCCTATATATCATTTTAATGTCTCCTGTAAATTCTTACTGCAAGGCTGAATACGTAATGACAGAAGCATATAAATTGCACAGCAACTCCCCAGCAGTCATCTCCTTAACAATCCTGGGGGAAGCAAGAAGGGCTGGGAATACCTGTGTGCATTTGGGCAGCAAAAAAATGAGCATTGTCTTTCTCTCCTCTGGACACGTATGGTTACTGATGGTTAGTAAAGATGCAGTTTTGCATAGATTCTCCTGAGGAAAACTCTCTCTAGACTTTGGATATTCCTTTTGTAAGCATTACAATACCATCACTCAATTTGCAGTGTGGTTAGAATGCGCTATTTAAATTTTAGTAACATGTATGTTACTAAACCCGGAGCACTGGCCGCAAGACTTCTAAGGAGTCTGCATAAATAAGTTAACATAATACTATGGTCTTAGTGACGCCACAATTTTCTACAGGGCCATGTCAGAATAATGTTGGAAATACCAGTTGTTTCCTTTTTATTCCACAAAATCACTAACTCAGATAAAAATGAACGGTCATACACTATAAAAGCAAAAAGCAGCGACTAATTTTTCAGCAGCACATTTTTTTACCTTCAATATCCTGGTTGTCTATGAAAGGTGCTGGTCCCCATATCCTAACGGTGCCGTCGTCGGAGGCGCTGGCCATCATGGCGGGGAGCTGCGGGTTCCAGCTCACGCAGTTCACCGTGCGCGTGTGCCCCGTCAGCTCCGCGATGGGCAGCTCGCTGCGCTTGTGCCAGATGTACACTTTGTGGTCTGAACACAAAACAGTGAAAAGCACCGTGAGCAGCACTGCCCTGCACAGACCCATCTGCGGAGCCAACAGCACTTCCACACCAGCTCTCATTAAAACCCATGTCAAAAACCCAAGTCTCTAGTGTGCAACAGAACAAACAACATTTTTCTTTTAAAAGTGATCAGAAGAATACAGGCAAAGCTCTTCCACTAAGAGGCACATTCTTTTTTGACAACTGCAAGTCTACTACACTTGGTGTTAGAAGAAAAACATTTGACTGCAATGCAAGTAAGACAATACACGGCTAAAGAGAGAAACTAAGCTACTCTTTTAATTACAGGTATGGAGTCGTAATCTTATTCAAAAGGAAGACCTGCAGATTTTTTCCCCCCCTCAAATAAGTATTTGCAGATTAGCAAATGCATTATAAAGTTGTGAGTACTAAGACAGAATAATTATAATCACCTCCTGTTGATGAGTACCAGATAAGATCGCAGCTCTATAGTTTATGAAAAACATCTTAATACTAAAAACCTGTAACACTCCAGTG
Organism: Vireo altiloquus; assembly: GCA_013396875.1. Taxonomy (NCBI): domain Eukaryota; kingdom Metazoa; phylum Chordata; class Aves; order Passeriformes; family Vireonidae; genus Vireo; species Vireo altiloquus. The sequence goes on along the minus strand of VZRF01013102.1, from coordinate 363,733 downwards.
AAAGTGGAAACAGAGCAAACGAGGGAGGGCAAAGCTTAATAGCTCAAATTGTGAGCTATTACTGTCTTTTACAACTAATTATTGTGTGGTATTTAAAGATATCAATTTGTACATGTTAAAGTAGATGCAATTAAACCCTACAGATCCTATTTCGTGATGGGAAGCTTTTAATTACTTATAGCAACATGCTAGAAATATAATAGCGAACTGGTTAGACACTCTACTGCAATGTTTAGAGAACAGCCATTCTTTATAACCAACCATATTTAAGAATAAATTGGAGGATGGTAGGTGGTGGTGTCCCAGCTGTAGACCAGCAGCCTGTAACAAAACTGTGGATTTACTTCTCTTGGAATGTCTGTGGAATACTCCAAACAGAGCTACATAAACTGGACAAGTACATATTGCTAGTATTACAAAAAAGCTCAGTATTGGGGTTTAGCTCATTAAATTACAGTACTTTGATCTCTGTGAAAGGCTTTGACACAGATGTCACTATGAAGGCTCAGTAAACAAACCAATCTTCCTCTATTCCTTCTCCCAGCCCCTCATAAAACAAACTTGCTCTCTGACCTCCCTGCTACAAAAGCACCATGGAACCATGTGGTAACTCCCTCATCTGGTGCTGAACCAGCTCATTTGAGAGTACCACCTTCACGTGTGCTTGTCTTGATACAAATGTTCTGGCTGTGTTTATATTCCACTTAGGATTTCAGGGGGACTACACATCCATGCCATTCACCAAACAACACAATTCACACATGGGGCACACAAGCCTCTGCTCTGCCAGAGAACCAAAGCCTAAACACAAAGCAGTACTTTGGTGTTGTCAGAATGACTGCACTTTGGTTTGGAAAAAACAAGATAGCTACATGAAGGCAGCAGTCAATTCCCCTCTGAGACAGACCCCTACTTTCTTTCTATGGACGCAATTGTCAGGAACACCCCAATGTAGCTGACAACATGTTTTAAGAGGTTATGACAATGTGATCAATTACTTTCTGAAACAGGCTATGACAATGTGACCTATTATTTTTGTTTGCTTGTTTTTTAAAAACAGTCTTTCTCAGTAGCCACATTTGCAGAGGCAGCAGCTCCAGACAGCTCAAATTGAAGGAACCATCAGTTTCAATGACAGTGGTTTTTAAACAATGAAGACAATAAAAAGTCAATAAACTGGGGAGAAAAAAGGACTGGTACACTGCAGTATCTACACCTACACATAGTTATGGCTAAACAAATCCTGAACTTTCAGGCACTCAGGTCTCAAACCAAGAAGCTTGTCCAACCATGAAAAGAGGTTCACACTGGATTGGAGGTCTGGAGGTGCTGTCCTTCAGGCATATCCACTGGATATAGTCAGAGGGTGAAACTTGGTCTTATTTTAGACATATTTTGTATTTTCCAAAAGCAGGATAGTAGGAAATGCCTTGGCCAACCTTGGTTCTTAAGAACTGTGAGTTACACAGTATTCACAGTAATTTGTTTACATATTACAAGTGTAATTCTTAGCCCTGCATAAGCTTGAATTTTAAGTGACCTCCATGGCAGGTGATGGCACTACACTGGTGACAGAACTGAACTAATTTCACACATAAGCTTTTAACAAATTTCTACTCTTGCCGCAGACAGCTGAATAAAAACATACCACAAAGCCTTTAATCACCAAGAAACCCTACCAGACTACGTCAACAACTGCTTAATTTGAGACTCCTCTGTCTATAATTAAAATGATTCTACTGAAATTAAAATAACCTCACCACACCTGTATCTTCAACAGGCAAATGAAGCTGTTACTCCTCAGAAGTAGTTTTTATTCAAACCAGAAGTCTAAATATCATACCACAGAAAGAAAAATCCTCAAGAACACCCCACCCACTTCTAATTAAAACTGTGCAGATGCTTTTGCTTTAGAGGAGGAACACAAAAGAGTCATTAATGTGTTCTACCTCTGCCATCCTCTCAGAATATTCTTTCATGCCAGCCCACAATTACTTCTTGAAGTATGCTACCATCTCAGCACGCCTCAAATTTATTTCATGAACCAGTTGGCTTGCTTTTATAATGTTGTTGTTAGCAACTGTCATCTATAAAATGATGGTACAGGAAGGATACTGTGTTCCAGTTTTCCACACAAAGGAGAATGGTGTTACCTTCACTGCCACTCGCAATGAAATCTTCATTATGACCTCCAAAACACGAGTGAATTGTGTAAAATCCTTGTGTAACACCTTGATACTTTCTCACTAAAACTCTGTCTTGTAAGTCCCATAAGTGAACTCCCTAAAATAAGAAATATAGAGAATGTTATTTTATCATCAAACATTATTAATGGCATTCTTCCGAACAAAGAAGAAATATTACACATGAAAGGACGCTACTTTAGAGTCAACTTCAGTACTGTTACTAGACGAAGTAATGATGTATCAAATTACTAAACTAAACTTTCAGCCTTTGGTCCCTTCCACTCTGAAAGTTCTTATTCTTACCCAAGGTTTCAAAAGCAGAAATAGATAAATAAAATCTAATTCTCATGCCCCCAGGCACATTAACCTGACACGATTTTTGCTGTACCTGGCTTCTAAATGCAACAGCCAGATAATAACATTTAATAAAACATATTTCTCTGTCTCTGGAGGTTTTTAAGACAAGGCTGGACGTGGCACTTAGTGCCATGGTCTAGCAACTGTGGTGGTAGTGGATCAAGGGTTGGACTTGATGATCTCAGAGGCCCTTTCCAACCTGTCTGATTCTATGATTCTATGATTTCACGATATGAAATTTTGACTATAAATCAGTCAAAAAAAAAAAAAAAATCAGGTCTCAAGAATAAGACTGCTTTCCTGTCAGAGAATTCCATGCTGTATTTATGAACATGAAGGCCTACTACACAACATACAGCTAGTTAATATGAAACATTCCAACTCACATCTAAATATTTAAAAACAGGTAGCAGTTGCAAGCAGATTTATTTCCATTTCCTTCCCACATCTCCAACTCACCTGAGTTGCTACATTTAACAAAGCTAAACGGCCATTTTTTGAAATAGTAAACGACATAATAGGGTGATCCTCTTGTACTCTGAAACGATAAGACAGAAGTGTCAAGACAACCAGATAATAATGCAACACGAACACAAAAGACATGTGCTGTCTCTGCAGTACTATCAGGGCACAAAAGTTCTGAATTTGAAATTAGGTATGACTCTATACATCAATACAAGCTAAGTCTGCCATAGTTCCTTGTGCCAAATACCAAGACTAAAAGGGACTTCAGACCTCAACTCCTAAATTCAAGGCAGAATCTACTAAAATATGCTAGGAATTGAGAGGACTACAAGTACTTGTGGTGACAGAAATGCCAAAACATCCACCAAAAACTTACTCCAGTGCTTAGGAAGTTATTTCTAACACTTGATCTAATGCTGCTTGCTGAAACTTGCTCACTAATTCTTGTCCCATGTTACTCTTCTTTTAATATTGAGAACACTAAGTAATTTCCCATTACGTCCCCCAAACCCTTCCTTAATTTTCTTCTGACACTAACAAGCAGGAATTCAGAACGAAAAAAAGAGGTAGTTACATGTTCCTGTCTGTGAGATCCTCAAAGTTATAACCCCGAATTCGCTGGTGTGTGTCCGACGCTAGAACAGTTTTCCCATCACTCAAGCACCAAAGGCATTGTACTCTCACCCCTTCCCAGGAGTCAAGGAGATTACCATCTAAATCCTGAGCAGAAGGAAAACAACAAACATTGAACCATTAATCTCAGGTTTCTGAGGAGCTCTGACAAAAATATTTTTCCCTTTCCATTCAGACAATTGTTACAGAAAGCAATCTTACCCTTTACAAGGGAGGGCTTAATGAATTAATAGTTGGTTGTCTTAACTGAAAGCTTTTGTAGGAATCTGCCCTGGAGAGCAGAGAATCCCTTCTGTCACTTATTTTCTCGTGCACAACACATGCCATCTGCACCCCATCACTGAGCTGACCTTCGCAGTGAAGCTTGCATACTACATTATTATTCTGGGAAGCAGTTAAAAAAATAATCAAGAATATGGCGAGACTGTGGACCACCACACCAAACCAATGCTAATCAAGTAATGAGGGTTTCCAATTTCTGTTTTCACTAAGCAAAGGCAGCATGCAAAAACCAAGAAAGATGTAGTCAAAATTCTGTGGAATAAAAACACTTGTGGACAAAGGTACTGCTTTTTATTAGCGTATTTTTCTGGAGGAGCTAAGAAAAAAATTCCAGACCACAAATCCTCCTTGAGGCAGACCAAAGTTGCTCAAACCCTTCAAACTGCTCCACACAGAAGTGCTGCTGAAATATTTGCATTAATGTATTTCCTCTCTGAATTATAAAGGATCAGAAGCTTTAGTGTACACACACACAAAAAATCTCAAAAGGCATCGACCAAACTTTAACTTCTGGCTTTGCTTTCAATGGGACAGATGCAGAGAACTTACACACTGATAGAACTGTCCACGCTGCCCTCCCGTTACAAAACGTTTCCCATCAGGATTCCAGGCCACGCTTGTTAAACTGTCTTCATGAGACTGGCTCATCTTTGTCCTCAGCTCCCCAGTCTGGAAAATAAACAAAGGCAGCAGGGCCTTATACCAGAACCCTTTCCCAAAAAGACACTGGTAATTTTATCTGACATGAATAGTGGTTAGAAGTGCAAATACTTCAACATATTAATTAAAAAGTAACACAAATTTATGAATAATGCAATAAAAAGGCAGAACTACTTCAGCATCACCAGTGAATCTGGACTTGATTTGGGACAATTTCTTTTGTCTCTCAAATCAAGAGAGATGAAATAGCTGGTGTGTCAGACAACTAGAAGATTATGAGCAAAGAGTGGAATGAAAAGAAATTACATGAACAAGCCAAGAGAGTGACAAGCACTATCACATGAAAAAAACCCCAAAACACTGAAAGAAAGGAGGCAGGAAGAGACTAGAAGAGGTGACAAAATATATTTTAGTAAGAAGTTAGGAATATCACAGTCGTTAGAATGTTTTCCTCTTTGAGCTGAAGTTCTCCATGCCAAAATTTACCTTTCATCCCAGTGTATAAAGCCACCGTTTCACAAGACAGAACACCAATGAGTGGCATTGTCAGCAGTGCTCTCCACTGAGCCAATTTAGTCAATTAAACAGAAGAAAAGTGTTCCAAGGGTAAAAAAAGGCAATGGTTTTGTTTCAGGAAACTAAATTAGTTCAGAGTCCAAGGCAGCACAAGAAGTCTATACAGCTCTCAGCCGAGGCAAGGGAAGCTTTTATATCAACTCAAGTGCCCAGAAAATTCAACAGCAGAAAGTGATTTTCAAATTCATGGAGGAAATGGCAAAATGCCCTAGTGCCCGACAAGAAAGATGAAGTTCTGAAATCATAAATTTAAGCCTCGCTGAATCATTCACTAACATGACCGGAAGGGTTACATGGTGACATGAAGTAAAATAGTTTGCATCTTTTACTTTTGCTGCTTGTTAAAATCATCAGTGAGCAACTGCTTCCCTTTGATAATTCTGTCCTCTGCTCCTCTTGATTCATTTGCTGTCCTTCTCTTCAGGAGCTCTCTGAGGTCCTACACATTTATGCCACCCCTTCTCAGAAATAATCAGTAACCACATACACCCAAATTGCTGCACAACCCCAGACATTTAGACTTGAACTCAAATTTCAGTTCTGTCCAAAGTACAAAGAGAATTTGAAGGCTGCCATAATTATTTTTTCAAATTGAGAGGAGGGCACTGAGATCAGCATCTCTTCTTTACACTCCCACCTTGGCACGAGTTTGCAGCAATTATCTCTTTCATGCCTGAAGTATTCAGATAGTGAAACAAAACCAGCAGGCTGACCACAAAGTTTTATTTTTCACTCTTAGCCACCACTTACTTGTACATTCCAGAGCCAAAGCTCAGAACAATCATCTGGGCCACAGGCAACAAGGTAGTTGTCATCTGGACTCCAGGCAATGTAGGAGACCCCATATGCATGACCTTCTAACGTCTTAAGTAGTTTTAGCTGATGAGTGTCCTGCAACAAGAGAGGTGCTCTTGAGAAAATGCAAACGAACTCCCACCACATTTCACATTTCCACAGTGTCCATCTACAGCATGACAGGTTTTGCCAGTTTACAGAGCCAGAAAACGAAAGCTCCTAAGTTTCAACCTTCAAAACAAGAACACTCATAGGTATTTTTGTTCTAATCTTCCATGATTCTGAACATAAAACTCATGAAATACCACTGTGTACAAAGTTTTACATTACCTTACACTTGCTTTAGTACAGATAACTTCTGCAGTGTCCAGTCTTTCTATGCCTATTGGAATATGAAAATACTATTATCTATATCTTACAGGATTAAGTTACTTTCTTAAAAGTAAAGACATATTGGAAGCCTGTTATGGTTAAAAAGAGAACAAAACCTTCACAGATGCTGACAAGGGAAAACTTTGAAGTGCCAATATTTTTATAAACTTATGGGCATCTTGTGTGTGCTGCTCAAGAAAGGAGATTTACAGAAAGATATTTTTAAAAACTTCCTTGAGAGGTGTTCTTATTTCAGAAGTGTTGCCTACAGCAAGCTGTTTTCTGCCAGATTTAGTGAATGAAGCATACTTGGCACATGCAGCATCCTGCATCATCTCTATATTACAACTGTTTTTCTGCTGCCTCGTCAGAGGAACTTGACTTTCAAGAAGCTTATAAAAAGAAATAGTACAGCTAGATACTGTGAAACAACCACACACTGGCTTCCTAAATACAGAAACATTCTTCAGTACAGTATTAGCACTGACTCTTGGTAACAGCATACACAAGTAGATCAGAGCTTGTTAAAACGCTGACAACAATTATTTTGAATTTGCCCTCTTGGAAAGGGCAATCAAATTGTCCTCCCTCCACCCACCCTCCCTCAGTTTTTCCATGCATGGCAGATGCTTATATCGCCAACTTCTTTTAAGAAGAGTGACTAATTTATAAATATAGCTTGATTTCTCTAATTGTCTCTTCTTTTTTTTTAGTATTAAACATCAGAGCACTTCTTGATTCGAAAGAGAAAGACCAGAGGAAGAATGACATGAAGGATTGTTTCCTGGGATCACCTGTGAGGGCTTTGGTGAGTCTCAGCCAGCCTGCAGCACTGGGGGCTCTGCTGGCTGGAAAAAGTAAATTCCTCAAAAGAAAGTGAACTATGAATGATCTTCGGAGTGCAGAGAAAGAGTGGCAAACGAATAGACCTCCCCAAGACCACTTTTCCATTCTAATCATTATTCCTGGACTGCATTAGACACTGCTGTGTCTGTAACTAAAGTGATTTTCAAGGAAACTGAGTCATGTCTGACATCATCTCACATCCTGGAGCTTGTCTGGAACAGATACATTTATTTTTACAACAGGATTAAAGCAGCCTGTCACTTCAGCATATTTGAAACTCATGAGAAACAAGATACACAAGATATTCCTCTTCTAATGATAGAACTCTGTGGCTGTTACTGTCTTCCATACTGATCTCATACTTCCCTCCAAATACCATAAAGCTGCTATACCATGCTCTAAAGAAGCAGTCAGTGGTATTTCAGGCAAACATCCCCAAATGTAGTCAACCTGCCTCCCACCCACCACCAAAAGAAATCTCAGCACTTTTATGCTTTACATATAGCTTCCCAAATTTTTGTTGTGTATGACAAGCAACTATTCAGGCATCAACTCAAGTCTGCAGTAGCTGAGCTCCCTGGCTAAAACACCAAAAACCTGTCAACAGTTTTAAGAAAATGCAGAAAGGATTTTTTTAAGGAGCCAGTTAAAGGCAAACTCTTAAAGAAGATGCATGTTAGACAAGGTGGTGCACAGAGCGTGCTTATCCTTTGTGCTCCAAGAGATTCTGACACACTTCCTGACAGTCAAATAATGCATCCCACACAAACCTAGTCAACTCAAGACACTATTTAATGCTGCTGAGTCTGCGTTAGAACTTTGAAATTAGCCCACGAAGATGACAACAGAAGCATAGGTTAAGACAGGCTAGACATGTAGCTGGGTCTTAGAAAAGAAGTAAGAAATTCAAGGTATGAAATTAAGGAAACACATTGCAGCAGTGTCATTACATGTCAAGAGGGGCAATGAAGAAAAAAGAAAGAGAGAAATGAAGGATTCTCACAAACATGAAGTGTGTGGAAAAATCAAACATTGTTCAAGTAAAACAGTGCTCTCCCATCACTTGCCCAGACATTGCTGGACGGATGTTTCCATGTAGTTTATGCAAACAGATGAGAATAATTCTGTATACTTAAAGCCTTGAAAATCAAATTAAATTTACGAGTCAAAAGACATCGTCAACTGCTACAGGAAACGTGAGAAGCATGTTTTGGCAAATATGGAAATCAATCATTTGATGTGGCCTAATGCTATTTAGGCATCCATCTGCTTGAAAGGATTTCATTTTTTTTAAATCACTCAGAAAAAGAGATGAACCACTAAAACTCTACAAAACTGCTTTCTCACTAACTGTTTTTTAGAGATTTTTATTCTTTAGCAACTCTTGGTCAAAAGGGTTAATTTAAACACTCACAAAACATGTATTTGGTTTTACTAAGCAGCTATTAGCTAACAATTCATTTTAAGATGTGCTAATCAAGATGTTTGGTATTAAAACCCATCAATATAAAAGGAATATGTGCATCTACAATCAAGTGACAAGTTAACAGCAAAAAACGTTTGATCCTTAATTTACCTAAATTACTCTGTCTGTTNCTAAGCAGCTATTAGCTAACAATTAATTTTAAGATGTAAAAAAACCAAACAAAATACAGATGATTTACAAACTATGTAACAAAAGTCATCTTTGCTGCTATGCAGCTTTTGACCCAGAGCACATCAGCCCCAGTAATACACAAACCACAGCAGCCCTTATGCCTGAAAAAGCGATGGTGCCTGCTGTTAGTTCTGGGGCTACATAACAACCATGCACTTGGAACAGGGTTTTAAGTCCTCCCATCATTTTAATAGCAAAAGGGACTCAGATTATATGGCTTCCTAACCTGAAGTGAAAGAAAAGAAACTCAGCTCTCATATCTTACCAAACACCAGCATGGAACTGCAAAAACCTTTCATTTTCCACTTCACACACCAGCCTGCAGCTGGTGGATAAAAAACCATAAGGATCTTACTTCTGATAGTGTTTCACAAGTATTAGCAACTCC